>OY979766.1:103837309-104242930 GCA_963855975.1 Andrena chrysosceles
AAAAGAGCCACATCACGAGGCTACTTCGCGAAATATTGCACAAGTGTTCCCACGTGTCGCGCATTTGTGTTGGAACGGACAGTATCGAAGGAGCTGGTTACGCAACGTTTTCTACAGAAACCATTTTGTTCTATTGCATGCATCCACGTTCCAAAAGTTATAAAGTGACGAACCTTTCGCTGTCATCAAGAGTACTGCATCTCTGCACACTTGTTACCTCTGGGACTAGCACCCCTTTAGTCATCCGCCCAGCAGCTCCAATTGGATTCATGCATGATTCTCCTTTCGCTGTGAGAAGGCTATTAGACCACCGGAGCTCTCGACTAGTTTTACAAAAACACTGTTATTGAACTACAGACAATTTCTATTTAAAGAAGCAAATATGAGCTATTCCACGTCAAAACGGATAGAGGGAAAATTTAGTTTCACTGATTCTCTCCGAAATTACAGCATTTGTCGATAACCATGCACAAAATAAATGCGTTTTTCAAAAAAGTGGAGAGATTTTGACAACAGTCAATAAAAAAATAAAACTTAGGATAGTGCACACTGCTTGGAACTGCGCGGATCCCATGGTCAGTCCGCAGGCACGCGTTTTCAGAACAATTGCCTAGCGTAGCAATGTGCACTATCGTAAGTTTTATTTTTTTATTGACTCTTCCCAAGATCTCTCCACTTTTTTTTAAAAACGCATTTATTAGCTGAAGGCTCAACGAATCGAATTGTATTTTTTTCAAGCCGGACCGAGGGTGGGAACGACGTCAAATCGCGATTTGAAACTTTGATATCGATTACTGTCAAGTTTATAAACAATAAACAAATTATTCTATGTACGGGCTGAGAGAGCATTCCTTCAGCTTCAAAATGAGTCCAAGACGTAGGCATTATCTTTAAAATTGACCGAGATATTGCAGTTTAAGTGATGACGCGTCAGCCGATTTTGTTTCAATTTTTAATACTTTAACATTAAATATTGCGAAAACTATTTGACATAGGCCTATAAAATTCAGTATACTTTGTTTTTGCAAGGTTATCGACAAATGCTGTAATTTCGATGAGAATCGGTGAAATTAAATTTTCCCTCTATCCGTTTTGACGTGGAATAGCTCATATGCACTTGCCTGACTTTCGAGGGATATGCGAAAGCTAAGAATCTCCCGATTGGGATGGCAAAGGCGACCCTAAACGACTAAAGGACCAAAAGACGCGAACATTCACTCTCGATGCACCGAAGTTTCATTTCTACATGGCGTGCTCTATATCACGACTTTACACAGCCATCTGAGACCACAGAGCGGGCCGAGGTGGACCGAACCCCGGTATCGACGCGATAACTCGAAAATCAAGATGGTCATCAAACTGGTCCTCTGTGTAAAACCGTAATGAAGGGCGAGCACACCATGCGCGAAATCGAAATCAGTCATCGAAGGCGAATTGTATTTCTAGAAGAGTGGGTTTGGCACTCTTATCGTTAAAAAGAAGGAGACGGAATAGAAGCTTATCGCTCAAAGTACGCAAGTGCATTTTTTAATAGATGTTTAGACCGAACCAAACTCACCGAATGTAAGTTTGGCTCGATCTGGACCCTTAACCTAGATCGTAGGCTTTAGCTTTGATTCCGTTTCGCAAGTCGCAATGCTTAGGAAACGTTACCAAGTCCAGGCACACCAGCGGGAAGGTACCTACGAAAGTGACCCATTTCTACGAAATATTTCTGGTCCATGTTCGACCAATGCTTTGCGCATTTTTGAAAATTTGTAAAAAGTCTTACAACTAAAGTTCTTAAACTAAGACTTATTGCGAGGCTGATTTTAATATTGTAGCGAGCATAGTGACCATGTAGTTAAAAATCCTTAAGAAATTCATTAAAGATATTAAAAGATAGGGATTCAATAATGAATTTATTATACAATAAATAATTTGTCTGTGTGTGTGTGTGTGGTAAATGAACAATTTGGTAAATGAACATGTTATTAGAGGTAAATTTATTGTTTAAATAAATTTCTGCGTGGTCTGGTAGAAATATATATAATGTTAATGTAGATAGTGTAATAATAAATAGATAGATAATTGCTTACAATCTACATTTACCAAATTTATTTCTATCCCCTAACACATTAGTAAACTGTAGTTACAATTTTAAATTTATTATACCGTTTCTTCAAAATACAAATATAAATTTAAATTTATCTTTTCGATAAAAAAGATTCTTTCTTGAATAATTTAATAACATCACTAAAAGGGTGTAATAACCCTACCGCTCAAACACATCTCTTAAGATTCATTTATTTTAATTTTTGATGGGTAATTGTTAATTATTCTGGTAAAATACAAAAATATAATTATTATCCCCCCAACAATTGAATTAAAGATATGTTAAGAGAGAAGATTTGGAACAACTCACGCGAAAGGGTTCAACTTCAGAAATGTAAATCGTATTTAATACGTCAAGTATCTCGAATGAATGTGAAATTAAAAACAGAATAGTTTAGAATCTTAAAGGCGCGATATGAAAACTTTTGTTCCGATTTTAAAATTTATTTATTCACGCATTAATGATACCGTTCGCAACTACTAACGATAAATATTCGTGGTCACTATGCTCGGTACAGCACTCATTTTACTCCGTAGAAGGCAGAATGATTGAAAGAACTAAAAGAGTGTCACTCACCGTTCGTTGAGAACAGTCTCACTGCTATCCACGCAATCAAGTGGTATGAGTTTTCCCAAAAGTCTTCTAGATTAAGGGTATATCACAGTGATATCATGTTTAAAGGCCTCCCACACAGTCCAGTAACCGATGGAATTAATACACGAAGCGAGATATCACGAGTTAAGATTCACCATGGCACGTTAAACTAGTTCACGTCCGACCACGATCGCGCTTGGGAACAGACTGGCGAAGACGCGACGTATTTCAATGTTTGAATTTGACAAAGGTTGTTGTCGCGTTCGGCAGGTAGGCGGCCGACTCCCGGCCGAGCGCGGGAATATGAACAAGAAATTTGTCGAGGCCAGAAATAATATTATATATCAATTCACTTTTCACCACTACAGTCGTAGTTGTGAATAGTGAAATTTTTTTATGTAGAGTTTATAGGAATGAAGGAGACGCACAGGCTTGGATAGAAATTAAGCATCTTCTTTCGCACAAATTTCTGCAAATTTGTCAAATAATGTAAATCGTCGAAATTTGTGAAAATACATAGCACTAAGAATTAGGAAAATTATGGTCGACTGCTTGCAGTGTAAAGCTAGTCACATTAGTGACTTGCAATCTTTTGTGAAAGATATTCGTAATACATTATACTCCACGATAGTTCCCACACTCTTCGTTAATTTTATTAGCTTCCCATTAACAATATTTCGATTCACCCATAAACATACTCGATTAATTTTATTCCCACGCCGATAAATTGTGCGTTAAAAATATTGCATCTCTTCGTTCATTTTCCCTAAACTACAATTAACATTTAAATTTCCTGCAGCAAGACTTTCCGCCATACGCTCTTACCTCCTTCGAACACGTTATGTAGTCTCTACGCTTACTATCGGAAAAGGCCACTCTATTTCTACGAGTCCTACGTTAACATGTAACTAAAATGTGGCGAACAAATTATTATCACCCAAATAGTGAAGGTATAAGGATGCAACTGAGTTTATTACCTCTCTCTGTAATAATGAAAAGAATGCGGTACAACACGAAATAACAACGGTATTAAGATGTGTAAATTGAAATTACACAAGTACTAATATCGGTACAAATTGTGTGGTCCATCTTGCACTGACAGAGATTAAAAAAAAATCATTTGCATTTCAAGGTACAATAAAACACAATTTCACAGGATAGAAAAATCTGAAAGATCCTTGCAATAATTGTTATACCTAAATAGTTCATATCCAAACACAATGAAGAAAGTCGATATAACTGCATCCAAACAAATTCTAATTGACAAATTACTTTTGTTCGATCACAATAGTAAGTAGTGGAACAACGAAAGTGGAAAATTTCTACATCCAAACAACGTATAGCGACTAAGAAAACTGGAGAGATTGTAAACGAATCGCGACTCTCAAAATTACAAAGATTTTAAACGATCGCGACTCTCGAAATTACAGAGATTTTAAACGATTCGCGACCATTGAAATTAATTGATTAATTAATCTGAAGTAGATCTGAAGAAACCCTGAAGTAGCACCATGGAGAATTACCTGCCACTCTCTCCCTCTCTCTCTCGCCTTTATTTGTTATTAATGAAAATTCATGGCAAACTACGCACCGCGTCAAAATTAAAGCAACGCTATAATTTTCCGAAAATTTTCGTCATTTTCAAACGGTTGTAACTCTGCGAAAAATGATCCAAGAAATATTTAAGAAACGGATTTTGAACGCTACGAGTTTCTAGAATTTGACTCAAGGACTCAATTTTTAGTTCATTCATTATGATACTGTTTTATCAAGATCAAGCGCCGGAAACCAAGTTTCAGAAATTTTTGCCTAAGGTCGGTATCAAATATATTGGCCGGTGAGTTTCGTGAGGGGTATTCTCCCACCACACCGTTTGTTTGCCTCGGTGCTCCTTTTCTCAAAGTTTTCTGACTCGCTCTCGTTCCATCTCACTTTCGCCTTCGCAGAACAAGAGTGAGCGAGAAATGGTGGGGATACTGCCAAGCTTCTAGGGTGTAGGCCAACCGAGCTGTCAGCGTAGAAATTCGCACATCAGAATAGGTGTGCGTTAGCAACAAAAAATTCAGGAGCATTATTGGTTAGCAGATTGATTCTTTCACGATAGCTTCATCTCGTATTGGTCTACGCATAGCTTCGTAACGCACACAACTGTAACGAAAGGATATATAACAGCCAAACGGCTAGGTTCAGGCGGAGCCGAGCAGCGCTCCCGTTACCCCACCATACCCGGCGACGACCATGCAACTCCAACTGACAAATCCGCGATCGTCAGATGGTGGTGGTTGATTTCTCCTCGATCGCTGCTCGCGAAACCGAATTCACCAGCCAATATATTTGATACCGACCTTAGTAACTGAGAAAGGAGCAACCGTTTGGGAAATATGGCACCAAGATTGCTATTGGAGTCTTTTTTCTTTAATATTATTGGAGAAATAAAATGTAATTGTAGAAGAAATATTTGGAATCGAATCTGGACGGATGGAATATAGATTAACGAAGATAGATGATCGCAGCCAATCGGCTCGTATTACTTGTCACGTAATTAATAATTGTATTACAATGTTACTTGTCATACGATTAGTAATTACAGTTCAAATAATACAGATTGCCCAGGTCTCACCACGAGGAGGCGCTGCGAGTGGAGACCCGCCCTAACCGCGACCCATCCGCCCTCCTTTTATGCAAAATTTTATTTTCATTTCCATAGATCCCCCTGATGCACGGTTGCAAAACGATCCTCGATCGCTCGACAAACCGGCATCAGAGGGAGTCCTTCTGTAAAAAGCTACCGCGATAAAGCTAAGCCGAATTTAAAATATTTCTTTGTTTCTTTCATTTCAAATTTTAAAAACTTTCTGGTATATTTCTACCATGATAATTATTCACTAATTGCGAATAAAACAAAGAAAAGGGGGGCAAATTTGAGGGAAATTATTAGGGAAAACAGTGATAATGATACATCATTATAGGATATGTTATATGACATATCATTATTTAGCAAAAAGTTTTCCCCTTTTTTCTTTATTTCATTCCTAATTAGTGAATAATTATTATTTCCTATTCATTACTAGGAAATATGCCAGTGTATATTTGCTATGCTTACTTAAATACTAATAATTCCTACCTATACGAGCGCTCGTATTTAATAATTGCTACTTATATTTAGTTATATGCTACTTATGTTTAGTTATATTTAGTTATAAACACTGCAGTGTTTAATTATTTCCTTAAAAACTACTTAATTCTATGTGGCCACTAAACACATTACCTCATCATATAGGTACATATCTACTTAAATTTAAATAATGACCTGCCTAATAAAAATCTGAAATTGTCATGTGTTTTCTTACTTCCCTCGATGGACCCACGATGTTACCTGAAACATTCTCAAAAGTATCTATTAATAAAAATTCCTTGAGATTTCGTTTCTCAAGGATGATGAATCTGAAATCATATTTCTGAAATAATCTTCACACATAATATATCTGTAACAGAAACTTTCTCAGTGAATTAGTATCTACAATCTATCTCGATTAAGTAATGTAATTTCAACAGATATAGGGTAGATGTAACGTTTGTGGCCATTGCACTGTTTTTGACCATGTGCATTATTATCTTATTTTTAAATTGCTTGCAGATCATTATTCTGTGGAGAATTTCACATCATAAATATTTTATTTAGTATACCGCCCGAAATATAAGGTTATATGTATTGCTTAAATGGAAAAATATTAAATTTTTTAACAAGTGGCCAAAACTGGTACAATACCTTAAAATGGTCACAAATGATGCATCTACCCTAGTCTTTTCATTGAATCACTATTGCCCAAATATTGAAATATCATATTTGAAGCTACAAGCCAAAACTCAATATGGAATATCGATTTGGTATTAAGATGAAAGAAGGAAGAGATTAAAAAATACTGCTTCATTGTCAGCAGACAAAGTAGGTAATCAAAACAATTAATATTCATAATATTAAGCACATTGGGTGCTTTGTTACATCAACTCAATAATTTCCTTCTAATTCCTCATTAATTGGCATCTTCAAAGTTGATGTATCGACAATCAATCATAATATACTATAGTTAATCAAAAACATTTATGCAAATGTTGAAAATTGGAATAATTGCACTTTACTGCACAGTATTTGAAGTTACTGTCATACAGAAAATAGCAACAACGGGCACGTGTTAATATTGAAAATTTACTATCAATATAAAGTGCCGAATTGCAGTTACCTACTTTTTCAGTGCAAATTTCGTTTCAATATCATCAAATTAAGCAACAATCGCGGGTGAATTTTGATCAATGCAAAGGAATGTTGAAAATTTATAAAAATAAAAAACTACATTTCTTATCAATCTGAAAATAAATACAAGGATTGACGAAGTTACTATGCAAAAATCGGCAACGCTAATGAGGAATAGCTACTACTACTTTTCAAAGACTCTAATTAGAACTTGAATTGAATGGAGGTGTGTCAGAAGTCTGCGATTTCTATTACAAATAATGAATTACACCTTTCATCGTCATTCTTTCAGTCACAAAATAAAATTTTTCAAATGCCATTCCATGAAAATTGGAACTTGAAATTTAAAAATATTCTAAAACAAAATAAAAAACATTTGTCTGCAAGATATGAATATACTTTTAAAACAATATTTCCAGTGACAAACACTCGATTCAAGGGTGGGTAGGCGGTGATAGGAGAAGGAGGATGGTGCAGCCACTTAGGGCTGCTGAAAAAAATGATCAGTAGCCAGAAGGGCAGCTGATCATTGGCCACTCATTAATGCAAGAAACCCGTGAGTGGACCGTTTCTATCTTTCGCAACGCTAACTTATTACAGACTAAAATCAACTCCCGAGCACAGTCACTAGGACTTTGGACTACTCGCAGCACTAATTTCTCAAACAACTTCAAAATTCCCGGATGGTGCTTCATTACTGAAAATTCGACTATACTCAATACAAATCCCGAATAGCAAACGAAAAAGCTTCCAAGGAGCTATACTACTCTAACAAATATAAAAATCTATCGAGAACCACCAGATGGGTGGCTTCATTTTTCGCAAAACTAATAAAAATTTAGTGCACCTGTGTCTTGTAATACGCAACTCTAACTTTAATTCGTTGCAACCTTCCTGAAGGCTGTGTAGAGTCCCCTGTGCTACAAATCCAGCAGCTCGGGACTCTTTTTTCCCAGGAACATGTCTCCAGACATGTCCCAGGACAGTTTCGGGGCATTGGGGTCTGGGGGTCGCAACTCTAATTACAAACGCGATCAGTCATCATCGCAACAATACCTCAAAAAAATATCAAGAATCAAACTAAGACGAGTAATTAAAAAAACGCGATCAGTCGCATCGCAACTCTATGGACATTCCACGCGAAATCGGACACTTTTCGGAGTAACATTTCGAATGTTGCTGGAATTTGAACATGTTGTAGTCTTTAGTGATATTTAAACGTACCTCAAGGGATTTTTCAAAATTTTGAAAAATGTCGATTTTACAGCTGTAAGGTAAGGGCTACCTTTTCCTCAATAAATTATAGCTATGTAAGTAGTAAATGGATGGAGATGAGATTTACAGTGCTTACAGAGAAGACATTAAAGTTTTAAGAGAAAATTATTTCAGTTTAAAAAAATAAAAATTTGTACCATTTTTGTGCAATTATTTTAATCAAATGCAGTTTTTTAACATCGGGCGTGATTTTAAAAATCCCCCCAAGAAGGATAATATAGTTCTATCCTTCCTCTGATGGACAAATTTTCAAAAATATGGACATTTTAAAATTGGCCCCGTAAAAATTGTCGAAAGTTGACGTTGCGTCAAATCGCTCCGGCTCGACTGGCTGGGCCGTGCGATATTCGCAGCGGCCAAGCGGCTATATATCTGCTATTCTTATACGGTGTTTTCGAATATGGTAAGTATTTGTAAAAAAACTGAAGATGGAAAACTTTTACTGCTTTTTATACACAACGTAATACGGTAACTCAATTTTGGGTGTTCGCAACATTTTCCTTGAAACAATGGAGACCCTTAGTTTTTTAAATGGAATGCTAAATATTTAATAGCATTCCATTTAAAAAACTGAGCGTCACCTTCGTTTCAAGGAAAATATTGCGAACACCCAAAATTGAGTTACCGTATTATGTTGTGTATAAAAAGCAGTAAAAGTTTTCCTTCTTCAATTTTTTACAAATACTTACCATATTCGAGAACACCGTATAAGAATAATAGATACCTATAGCAGTCGAGCCGGTACAATTTGACGCAGCGCCAACTTTCGACAATTTTTACGGGGCCAATTTTAAAATGTCCATATTTTTGAAAATTTATCCATCAAGGGGAAGGATAGAACTATATTATCCTTTTTGGGGGGATTTTTAAAATCGCACCCGGTGTTAAAAAAACTGCATTTGTTTAAAATAATTGCACAAAAATAGTTCAAATTTTTATATTTTAAACTGAAATAATTTTTTCTTAAAACTTCAATGTCTTCTCTATAAGCACCGTAAAGCTCATCTCCATCCATTTACTACTTCCATAACTATAATTTACTGAAAAAAGTTAGCACGTACCTTCAAACAGCTGCAAAATCGACATTTTTCAAAATATTGAAAAATCCTTTGAGGTACGTTTAAATATCATTAAAGACTACAACATGTTCGAATTCCAGCAACATTCGAAATGTTTCTCCGAAAAGTGTCCGATTTCGCGTGGAATGTCCCTCTAATAAAAAGAATACCATGAATCAAAAGTAATACAATGAATCAAACTCTAGTAACTCCAATTCAAATTTCAAAATACTAGAACAATCTCAAAAACAATCGCGACTCATTTTTCGGAACACTACAAGCAACCACGATCGATATTTTTTCGCAACACTATGCTGGAACCAAACGCGGGGAATACTTGATTTGCAACGCTAATTCAAACCGTCATCAACATTTAATCGCAACGCTAATTCAAACCGTCATCAACATTTAGTCGCAACGCTAACTAGCCCCGTAATCTTTTTCGCAACCCTAATTGAAAACGCGGGGTGCTCAATTTCAGGGGGGGGGGGTATCGATGGGTCAGCCTATCGCCAACCAAACTACTACTACTACTACAACTACCGACGAGCATAATGGCAAAGTAATACCTATGAAGAATGACCCTGCACCCGAGGATGCAGGACCATTCTTCGTAGCCCACATGATGTGGCCTCTTTGGCCGGGCTATCTTCGGCTCTTTGGCCACTTTTTTGCTTCGGGCGGTCCGCCCTTCTGAAAGTTAATAGCGTGCCCAAGCCCGTCCTTCGCGACCGCGACCAGCGACAATGTGCAATGTCCCACTGGCATCAAAAAGTCGACATAGCGAGGCTAGAAGCGAGGGCATACCCCGCTCGCGCTAGTCTGGCCGTCGACTTTTCTCACAAATTTCCTGAAAGCAGGTCATCGTGCGGGGAACATGCGATCAGAGAATACGATGACCTGCCCCGGCCCTACCTACTTATATTTAAGTCACACATTCGTACCAGAAGGTAAGTTACCTATTCTACCTAACACCTATATTTAAAAATGGCAAAACAGTCTCTCAAACACAATCATCAGCCAACCCACTCCACGATTCTCAAGCATCGCCGCCCGGGTGCAAAAGCCTACACTAGAGAGACCGTCCCGGGACGGCTCCGTCACCCGAGCTTGGCTACAATCACACAATCTAACTTTACGTACCAGTTTTCACTGAAATCGGCTAACAAAGGCAGTGACCATTGCGTATAAGTATGATTTAAATAGCGATTAATTATTTTCAATTTCAAACAATGGATTACTTGATAATATGCTTTGTACGTATTATGTACATACATCAATCCTTATTACTTTCTCATTTGATTATATGAGATTGATTAAGTTTCATATTCCAAGATTATTTACTAGAATGATCATCGTGTGCAACAAGGAATATGATACATTGGTATTGTTATTGTAATGAATAATAATATAATGTTATAGTTTCGTTAACATGGTCTCTGATGAAAATCTTTCACCGCCGCTAATTCCACCGCCTAACCACACAAACACACAGGTGGAAAATGCGACGTGCACGATACACTAACGCAATGCCAGCCGCCGACATGTAATTATTTAGTAAAGAAAGTCATCGTGCCCCATTGCCTTCACTCACCCAAGTAGCGCATGGGCACGTGGATGAATTAAAAGGCAATGGGTACGGAAAGTTATCCTGAAAATCCTCAACTAGAAAATATGATTAGTTTCTATAGTGTCTAGCATGATATTATTCTTTCATATTACATTATTAAGCAAAATGACTCGACTTTCAACTTGTGAATACTTTAAAGTTCGATAAATAAGAAAGGACTTTGCTTTAGATCAAGAAAAAGGACTCTACTCGACATTTAATTAGCGAGAAAAAGGACTCCAAAATTGAATTATTTAAGAAAAAGATTCTAAATCATGAAGAATTTACTTTAAGAATTTACAACGGGCTATTCCATCGTCAAAGTAAATTTCATAAAACAAGAAAGTATGTTCTCATGCTAATTACTTTGAATCTGAAATTTGCCCACCCTCAATTGTCTTCTTGCACATGGAAATTAATTATTCAATTGTGTGCGCAAACGAGTGACCTTTATAAGAAAGGAATTACACTTTTATGTCTATTATCATCATTTAGACATCAAGTTACTTTTGAACAAGTAATATCAGAAAAATAAAAGAAATTCAAGTCATTAGAATCGTCGCAATGACGAAATCGGAGGGCATCCGATTTTTCCACTACGTATTAAATAAAAATGATTGTAGCTGTGGAGTCTGAAATTATCAGACTTCTTCGCTACATAAAAATTAGCATTCAGCTGTATTGATATTCATACCAATACCTTCTGAATTGCTATGCACCTTTACGTGCATTATTTAATCAATATCTACATCAATGTATGATCAATGATAAACATTCGTGTTAGGAACCGTTTATCTTGGAAATTATAATTATAATTTGATTCTATTGAAAAGACGCGGCGTACAAGAAGACCCTAGCCCTCGTCTAATAAATACATACACAGACAAAATGTTACAATTCACAGGCATGGTTATCATGCCCGCGGTCATTATGCTCGCCAAAGCACGTATACAACCAGTCACTCGTGTCGATTCGGACCAAACGTCCTACGACATGATTGAGTGACCAGAGGAACCATAATGCATGCGCACTCACATTTCGCTGTGCCCCGGTGACGAAGGCGCCAACACCCCCGCTACTGCTCAGAGGAAGTCATCAAACTGCTAAGAAGTCATCAAGCTGCTCAACTGCGCCCAAACTGTAACGAAGGAACAGAACACGATTATAATTTCTTTCTAAAGTTACGATTGTTTCAACTCTAATAAAGAACCTCGAAACAATTCAAAACTAACGAAATTTTTTAACATTTAGGTATTTTAAGAAACAAATTAAAAAAATTAAAATTAACAAAATTTTTTTCTTAAAATGTCTAAGTGATAAAAAGTTTCGTTAGTTTTTCATTTCTTGGTGATTCTATTCTAAAAATTAATTTTTTAAAATTTTTTTCTTTCTAAAATTTGGAAGAATGAACTCTACTTTAAAGGAATTAAATGAAATACATAGATACTTACATCTTTCTTTAAAATTCTGCGCACAAATCTCCTCTTCAGCTGATGCCTGACTCTAATTTCCGATAAGGAGTTTCGCTTTCAAAAGTAAAAAAAAATATGAAATAATAGACTACCAACGCGCCTCAAAGATCAAAATTGGCGAACAAAGTCCTGAATCTATTCTCGCGATTGGAAAGTCAGAGCCGCGACGCTCGAGAAAGAATATTAATTGCGTAGAAAACACTGACTCTACCCTCGCGTATCCCCAAATTGTTAACGACAACCTACTATGAGCAACTGTGCTCTTCAAAATGAAAAACTTTGTACGTCATAAACACTGACTCTATTTGGCCGCATTGCGCGCGGTCACAATCTCTGAAAAATAAGTAGGATAGGAGAGTGGAGGTAGGTGTGGTTTCATCGAGTATTTGTCGCGAGGAAATATTGTTTTTCTTGGAACCAGCCAAGGGACTTTCGCTCCTTGTTATTTAGAATACAAGGTGTGATGCGAAAATAAAGAATGCTCGCTCGATAGGAGCAGCTTTACATTTCAGTAACACGATATTATCCAGAATATACTGCTTCAGAAATAATTATTACATTTAAATGAATCATAGTAGTGGCTTTCGACATTAAAGTTGTAAGCACGTTCGTGTTATTCGAATAATACTTGAAATTACTAATCACGATCTTTATAAATATCCAAAACTCATGGCAAGAATCAAAATTCGTTAATTATTCATGCTCAAATGGCATGTCCTCGATATTTCTATACATAAAGAAGAAAACTTGCATCCAAAACCGAACGTAAATGCAATTACAACAGCTTCATAAAGATATATTCTTAAAAATCATTGAAATATCATTGAATTCTACGTAAACGCAACCGAAATGCAATAGAATTCGATCATTCCAATATTTCGTAAGCATGTACTGACGCCGTTTTAAAAATTTTAAACAAATCTGATTAAAATAATTCAATTTATCATAATTCAATCTTTTCCCATTTGATCTTGATATTAACCGACTGCAAAGTTACCCATCAACCTCACAGCCAACAATGATTCAATAAAATAACGAGAAAAATACGTATACCACACGTATTGCCACCTTCTTTTTCCAAGGAATGACCAGACGCCGTCCAAGCACCGTTCAAATTAACGGTCAAGTGTCATGGCGTCGCCTGCCCTTTGCTTTCGATTCTCGCCTCAACGTCTGTAATCGAACGATGCAACAAGTTTGAAACAAAAGCATTAAAACATTCGTAAGGCAATTAAACAAGAAATAAGCTTGAAATATACCAGAAAAGGGATGTAACTGAATACCGAGACCCGATATGTGTGCATTATATGCACAGAAATATCGATGAAGCAACGAAGGGTATACGCGACGAACATCTAACGGTTTTCTCGCGATGTTTAATCAATTTCGGGACGAAAGTGTATTAATAGTTGCAGCAAGTGACGATAGATAGTTAAGAAGAAGACTAATACCGGTTAGAAGTAATTATGTCACGACAGATAATGTACGCGTACCATTTAAGTACGCAGCTATCGACACGTCTTAACAGAACGACATCCACGGAACAAATGACCCCCGCGCCCGGCGCTGTACCTCGGCGAATATTGGCTTTGGTGGGGGGAGACGAGCAGGCCTCGCGCGACACGAAGTAATACACGCGTACGTATTTCCGAAATGTTGGGATAGGTATAGGTCTGTATTGTACGCCGAGTGACGTATATATCGCGGCTCGTGACCGAGCCATCTAAACAGAGGTGACTTCCAATTCCTGGAATCGTTTCTATGCATACGTTCTGCTACGGGTAAAATAGAAATATTACACGTAATATATTTCCGTCGTTTATAAAATATGTAGCATCTCCATACAAGAGTGTACTTTAATGAAGCTGGTAAAACTTAACACAGATGGCTTAGTAAGTATATATTCGTAAATTACTTACGTGGTATACAGTTTCTTATTGGAAAACTTTGTACAAGATTCGCAGTACCTACCAGATATTTGCGTCACACATCTAATAAGTTAATCATTTCTTTCGGATATATCTTAATTACGTCTTTTCTCCTTCTTACTCTTTGAAACAATGAGATGTAACGGTCCGATGATATCAAGAGCAATTCGTCAGGTCTTGATTCTGTGCACACAAGGTTTTTAAGCATGGAAAAAATATCATTCTTCACCACTTACTGCCAATTAGCGAGCTATCAGAAGAACCGCAGCAAACGAAAAATAAAGAATACAAATATTGCCGTTACCATAACGGACATAACAGTCCAAAAATTTCTCGAAGTGCATAGAATCAAGACCTAATGTATTGCTCTTGATATCTTCGGACCGTTATATCTCATCGTTTCAAGGAGTAAGAAGGAAAAAAGATGTAATTAAGATATATCCGGAAGAAATGATTAACTTATTAGATGTGTGACGCAAATATCTGGTATATCCTGAGTCAGGAGACCGCACAGAAAACTCTGATGGGCAGGAAGGGTAGATTTTACTTCAATTATCATTTTCTTGGAAAGTAGCACAAAGTAGCACCTAATTTTTTTTGTTTCTAAGAGGGAAGGGTTGATTCTTTCATATGATATCAATTACACCCATTACAAGTGGTTGCAACTCATTAAAATATTATGAAAAGTTTGTTAACATTTTACCCGAATGTATGGTCTTAATAAAATACACAGCTATGTAATTAACTTTGAAACTAACTTAAATTGCACCTCTTAAAGAAAAAATTTTCAGAATCGTGAATAAAAACTATGGGAAACATAAAAGTTTGTGATAAGCTCTTAACTTCTGCGATTGTGGCAAAATTTGAGCACCAATCACATGTTAACAATAGCAAATAGTACAAAACAGGGTTTACCACAATATAACACAGTAACTAGTAAGTATGTTAATAAAATGAGAATTGTAATCGGCCAGTAACCCCACTTTTCGAAAACATGGGTCTAAATTCACGGGCCTAGCATGGGCCTCCGCGGGTTAATATCACTTATATTAATTCAACTTAAAGCCCGCAAATTTGCGGTTAAATTGAGCCAAATTTCATTAAAATATCTAGAACAGAACCAAAGTTATAGATTTTTGATCGCTGCCGGGTCGTTTTATCCCATTGTGCGACGCCTAAAAGGTGTCTTTAATATCAATATTTGACGAAAATTAGTTCTCGCGATTGCTTCGACCTAATAAAACGACCCGGCAGCGATCAAAAATCTATAACTTTGGTTCTGTCACATTCTCGAGTGTATTGCGAAGCTTGTACAAAGTTTTCCAATAAGAAACTGTATTACTAAGCTATCTGTGTTGAGTTTTACCTGCTTCGTTAAAGTACACTCTTGTATGGAGATGCTACATATTTTATAAACGACGGAAATATATTACGTGTAATATTTCTATTTTACCCGTAGCAGAACGTATGCATAGAAACGATTCCAGGAATTGGAAGTCACCTCTGTTTAGATGGCTCGGTCACGAGCCGCGATATATACGTCACTCGGCGTACAATACAGACCTATACCTATCCCAACATTTCGGAAATACGTACGCGTGTATTACTTCGTGTCGCGCGAGGCCTGCTCGTCTCCCCCCACCAAAGCCAATATTCGCCGTGGTACAGCGCCGGGCGCGGGGGTCATTTGTTCCGTGGATGTCGTTCTGTTAAGACGTGTCGATAGCTGCGTACTTAAATGGTACGCGTACATTATCTGTCGTGACATAATTACTTCTAACCGGTATTAGTCTTCTTCTTAACTATCTATCGTCACTTGCTGCAACTATTAATACACTTTCGTCCCGAAATTGATTAAACATCGCGAGAAAACCGTTAGATGTTCGTCGCGTATACCCTTCGTTGCTTCATCGATATTTCTGTGCATATAATGCACACATATCGGGTCTCGGTATTCAGTTACATCCCTTTTCTGGTATATTTCAAGCTTATTTCTTGTTTAATTGCCTTACGAATGTTTTAATGCTTTTGTTTCAAACTTGTTGCATCGTTCGATTACAGACGTTGAGGCGAGAATCGAAAGCAAAGGGCAGGCGACGCCATGACACTTGACCGTTAATTTGAACGGTGCTTGGACGGCGTCTGGTCATTCCTTGGAAAAAGAAGGTGGCAATACGTGTGGTATACGTATTTTTCTCGTTATTTTATTGAATCATTGTTGGCTGTGAGGTTGATGGGTAACTTTGCAGTCGGTTAATATCAAGATCAAATGGGAAAAGATTGAATTATGATAAATTGAATTATTTTAATCAGATTTGTTTAAAATTTTTAAAACGGCGTCAGTACATGCTTACGAAATATTGGAATGATCGAATTCTATTGCATTTCGGTTGCGTTTACGTAGAATTCAATGATATTTCAATGATTTTTAAGAATATATCTTTATGAAGCTGTTGTAATTGCATTTACGTTCGGTTTTGGATGCAAGTTTTCTTCTTTATGTATAGAAATATCGAGGACATGCCATTTGAGCATGAATAATTAACGAATTTTGATTCTTGCCATGAGTTTTGGATATTTATAAAGATCGTGATTAGTAATTTCAAGTATTATTCGAATAACACGAACGTGCTTACAACTTTAATGTCGAAAGCCACTACTATGATTCATTTAAATGTAATAATTATTTCTGAAGCAGTATATTCTGGATAATATCGTGTTACTGAAATGTAAAGCTGCTCCTATCGAGCGAGCATTCTTTATTTTCGCATCACACCTTGTATTCTAAATAACAAGGAGCGAAAGTCCCTTGGCTGGTTCCAAGAAAAACAATATTTCCTCGCGACAAATACTCGATGAAACCACACCTACCTCCACTCTCCTATCCTACTTATTTTTCAGAGATTGTGACCGCGCGCAATGCGGCCAAATAGAGTCAGTGTTTATGACGTACAAAGTTTTTCATTTTGAAGAGCACAGTTGCTCATAGTAGGTTGTCGTTAACAATTTGGGGATACGCGAGGGTAGAGTCAGTGTTTTCTACGCAATTAATATTCTTTCTCGAGCGTCGCGGCTCTGACTTTCCAATCGCGAGAATAGATTCAGGACTTTGTTCGCCAATTTTGATCTTTGAGGCGCGTTGGTAGTCTATTATTTCATATTTTTTTTTACTTTTGAAAGCGAAACTCCTTATCGGAAATTAGAGTCAGGCATCAGCTGAAGAGGAGATTTGTGCGCAGAATTTTAAAGAAAGATGTAAGTATCTATGTATTTCATTTAATTCCTTTAAAGTAGAGTTCATTCTTCCAAATTTTAGAAAGAAAAAAATTTTAAAAAATTAATTTTTAGAATAGAATCACCAAGAAATGAAAAACTAACGAAACTTTTTATCACTTAGACATTTTAAGAAAAAAATTTTGTTAATTTTAATTTTTTTAATTTGTTTCTTAAAATACCTAAATGTTAAAAAATTTCGTTAGTTTTGAATTGTTTCGAGGTTCTTTATTAGAGTTGAAACAATCGTAACTTTAGAAAGAAATTATAATCGTGTTCTGTTCCTTCGTTACAGTTTGGGCGCAGTTGAGCAGCTTGATGACTTCTTAGCAGTTTGATGACTTCCTCTGAGCAGTAGCGGGGGTGTTGGCGCCTTCGTCACCGGGGCACAGCGAAATGTGAGTGCGCATGCATTATGGTTCCTCTGGTCACTCAATCATGTCGTAGGACGTTTGGTCCGAATCGACACGAGTGACTGGTTGTATACGTGCTTTGGCGAGCATAATGACCGCGGGCATGATAACCATGCCTGTGAATTGTAACATTTTGTCTGTGTATGTATTTATTAGACGAGGGCTAGGGTCTTCTTGTACGCCGCGTCTTTTCAATAGAATCAAATTATAATTATAATTTCCAAGATAAACGGTTCCTAACACGAATGTTTATCATTGATCATACATTGATGTAGATATTTATTAAATAATGCACGTAAAGGTGCATAGCAATTCAGAAGGTATTGGTATGAATATCAATACAGCTGAATGCTAATTTTTATGTAGCGAAGAAGTCTGATAATTTCAGACTCCACAGCTACAATCATTTTTATTTAATACGTAGTGGAAAAATCGGATGCCCTCCGATTTCGTCATTGCGACGATTCTAATGACTTGAATTTCTTTTATTTTTCTGATATTACTTGTTCAAAAGTAACTTGATGTCTAAATGATGATAATAGACATAAAAGTGTAATTCCTTTCTTATAAAGGTCACTCGTTTGCGCACACAATTGAATAATTAATTTCCATGTGCAAGAAGACAATTGAGGGTGGGCAAATTTCAGATTCAAAGTAATTAGCATGAGAACATACTTTCTTGTTTTATGAAATTTACTTTGACGATGGAATAGCCCGTTGTAAATTCTTAAAGTAAATTCTTCATGATTTAGAATCTTTTTCTTAAATAATTCAATTTTGGAGTCCTTTTTCTCGCTAATTAAATGTCGAGTAGAGTCCTTTTTCTTGATCTAAAGCAAAGTCCTTTCTTATTTATCGAACTTTAAAGTATTCACAAGTTGAAAGTCGAGTCATTTTGCTTAATAATGTAATATGAAAGAATAATATCATGCTAGACACTATAGAAACTAATCATATTTTCTAGTTGAGGATTTTCAGGATAACTTTCCGTACCCATTGCCTTTTAATTCATCCACGTGCCCATGCGCTACTTGGGTGAGTGAAGGCAATGGGGCACGATGACTTTCTTTACTAAATAATTACATGTCGGCGGCTGGCATTGCGTTAGTGTATCGTGCACGTCGCATTTTCCACCTGTGTGTTTGTGTGGTTAGGCGGTGGAATTAGCGGCGGTGAAAGATTTTCATCAGAGACCATGTTAACGAAACTATAACATTATATTATTATTCATTACAATAACAATACCAATGTATCATATTCCTTGTTGCACACGATGATCATTCTAGTAAATAATCTTGGAATATGAAACTTAATCAATCTCATATAATCAAATGAGAAAGTAATAAGGATTGATGTATGTACATAATACGTACAAAGCATATTATCAAGTAATCCATTGTTTGAAATTGAAAATAATTAATCGCTATTTAAATCATACTTATACGCAATGGTCACTGCCTTTGTTAGCCGATTTCAGTGAAAACTGGTACGTAAAGTTAGATTGTGTGATTGTAGCCAAGCTCGGGTGACGGAGCCGTCCCGGGACGGTCTCTCTAGTGTAGGCTTTTGCACCCGGGCGGCGATGCTTGAGAATCGTGGAGTGGGTTGGCTGATGATTGTGTTTGAGAGACTGTTTTGCCATTTTTAAATATAGGTGTTAGGTAGAATAGGTAACTTACCTTCTGGTACGAATGTGTGACTTAAATATAAGTAGGTAGGGCCGGGGCAGGTCATCGTATTCTCTGATCGCATGTTCCCCGCACGATGACCTGCTTTCAGGAAATTTGTGAGAAAAGTCGACGGCCAGACTAGCGCGAGCGGGGTATGCCCTCGCTTCTAGCCTCGCTATGTCGACTTTTTGATGCCAGTGGGACATTGCACATTGTCGCTGGTCGCGGTCGCGAAGGACGGGCTTGGGCACGCTATTAACTTTCAGAAGGGCGGACCGCCCGAAGCAAAAAAGTGGCCAAAGAGCCGAAGATAGCCCGGCCAAAGAGGCCACATCATGTGGGCTACGAAGAATGGTCCTGCATCCTCGGGTGCAGGGTCATTCTTCATAGGTATTACTTTGCCATTATGCTCGTCGGTAGTTGTAGTAGTAGTAGTAGTTTGGTTGGCGATAGGCTGACCCATCGATACCCCCCCCCCCTGAAATTGAGCACCCCGCGTTTTCAATTAGGGTTGCGAAAAAGATTACGGGGCTAGTTAGCGTTGCGACTAAATGTTGATGACGGTTTGAATTAGCGTTGCGATTAAATGTTGATGACGGTTTGAATTAGCGTTGCAAATCAAGTATTCCCCGCGTTTGGTTCCAGCATAGTGTTGCGAAAAAATATCGATCGTGGTTGCTTGTAGTGTTCCGAAAAATGAGTCGCGATTGTTTTTGAGATTGTTCTAGTATTTTGAAATTTGAATTGGAGTTACTAGAGTTTGATTCATTGTATTACTTTTGATTCATGGTATTCTTTTTATTAGAGGGACATTCCACGCGAAATCGGACACTTTTCGGAGAAACATTTCGAATGTTGCTGGAATTCGAACATGTTGTAGTCTTTAATGATATTTAAACGTACCTCAAAGGATTTTTCAATATTTTGAAAAATGTCGATTTTGCAGCTGTTTGAAGGTACGTGCTAACTTTTTTCAGTAAATTATAGTTATGGAAGTAGTAAATGGATGGAGATGAGCTTTACGGTGCTTATAGAGAAGACATTGAAGTTTTAAGAAAAAATTATTTCAGTTTAAAATATAAAAATTTGAACTATTTTTGTGCAATTATTTTAAACAAATGCAGTTTTTTTAACACCGGGTGCGATTTTAAAAATCCCCCCAAAAAGGATAATATAGTTCTATCCTTCCCCTTGATGGATAAATTTTCAAAAATATGGACATTTTAAAATTGGCCCCGTAAAAATTGTCGAAAGTTGGCGCTGCGTCAAATTGTACCGGCTCGACTGCTATAGGTATCTATTATTCTTATACGGTGTTCTCGAATATGGTAAGTATTTGTAAAAAATTGAAGAAGGAAAACTTTTACTGCTTTTTATACACAACATAATACGGTAACTCAATTTTGGGTGTTCGCAATATTTTCCTTGAAACGAAGGTGACGCTCAGTTTTTTAAATGGAATGCTATTAAATATTTAGCATTCCATTTAAAAAACTAAGGGTCTCCATTGTTTCAAGGAAAATGTTGCGAACACCCAAAATTGAGTTACCGTATTACGTTGTGTATAAAAAGCAGTAAAAGTTTTCCATCTTCAGTTTTTTTACAAATACTTACCATATTCGAAAACACCGTATAAGAATAGCAGATATATAGCCGCTTGGCCGCTGCGAATATCGCACGGCCCAGCCAGTCGAGCCGGAGCGATTTGACGCAACGTCAACTTTCGACAATTTTTACGGGGCCAATTTTAAAATGTCCATATTTTTGAAAATTTGTCCATCAGAGGAAGGATAGAACTATATTATCCTTCTTGGGGGGATTTTTAAAATCACGCCCGATGTTAAAAAACTGCATTTGATTAAAATAATTGCACAAAAATGGTACAAATTTTTATTTTTTTAAACTGAAATAATTTTCTCTTAAAACTTTAATGTCTTCTCTGTAAGCACTGTAAATCTCATCTCCATCCATTTACTACTTACATAGCTATAATTTATTGAGGAAAAGGTAGCCCTTACCTTACAGCTGTAAAATCGACATTTTTCAAAATTTTGAAAAATCCCTTGAGGTACGTTTAAATATCACTAAAGACTACAACATGTTCAAATTCCAGCAACATTCGAAATGTTACTCCGAAAAGTGTCCGATTTCGCGTGGAATGTCCATAGAGTTGCGATGCGACTGATCGCGTTTTTTTAATTACTCGTCTTAGTTTGATTCTTGATATTTTTTTGAGGTATTGTTGCGATGATGACTGATCGCGTTTGTAATTAGAGTTGCGACCCCCAGACCCCAATGCCCCGAAACTGTCCTGGGACATGTCTGGAGACATGTTCCTGGGAAAAAAGAGTCCCGAGCTGCTGGATTTGTAGCACAGGGGACTCTACACAGCCTTCAGGAAGGTTGCAACGAATTAAAGTTAGAGTTGCGTATTACAAGACACAGGTGCACTAAATTTTTATTAGTTTTGCGAAAAATGAAGCCACCCATCTGGTGGTTCTCGATAGATTTTTATATTTGTTAGAGTAGTATAGCTCCTTGGAAGCTTTTTCGTTTGCTATTCGGGATTTGTATTGAGTATAGTCGAATTTTCAGTAATGAAGCACCATCCGGGAATTTTGAAGTTGTTTGAGAAATTAGTGCTGCGAGTAGTCCAAAGTCCTAGTGACTGTGCTCGGGAGTTGATTTTAGTCTGTAATAAGTTAGCGTTGCGAAAGATAGAAACGGTCCACTCACGGGTTTCTTGCATTAATGAGTGGCCAATGATCAGCTGCCCTTCTGGCTACTGATCATTTTTTTCAGCAGCCCTAAGTGGCTGCACCATCCTCCTTCTCCTATCACCGCCTACCCACCCTTGAATCGAGTGTTTGTCACTGGAAATATTGTTTTAAAAGTATATTCATATCTTGCAGACAAATGTTTTTTATTTTGTTTTAGAATATTTTTAAATTTCAAGTTCCAATTTTCATGGAATGGCATTTGAAAAATTTTATTTTGTGACTGAAAGAATGACGATGAAAGGTGTAATTCATTATTTGTAATAGAAATCGCAGACTTCTGACACACCTCCATTCAATTCAAGTTCTAATTAGAGTCTTTGAAAAGTAGTAGTAGCTATTCCTCATTAGCGTTGCCGATTTTTGCATAGTAACTTCGTCAATCCTTGTATTTATTTTCAGATTGATAAGAAATGTAGTTTTTTATTTTTATAAATTTTCAACATTCCTTTGCATTGATCAAAATTCACCCGCGATTGTTGCTTAATTTGATGATATTGAAACGAAATTTGCACTGAAAAAGTAGGTAACTGCAATTCGGCACTTTATATTGATAGTAAATTTTCAATATTAACACGTGCCCGTTGTTGCTATTTTCTGTATGACAGTAACTTCAAATACTGTGCAGTAAAGTGCAATTATTCCAATTTTCAACATTTGCATAAATGTTTTTGATTAACTATAGTATATTATGATTGATTGTCGATACATCAACTTTGAAGATGCCAATTAATGAGGAATTAGAAGGAAATTATTGAGTTGATGTAACAAAGCACCCAATGTGCTTAATATTATGAATATTAATTGTTTTGATTACCTACTTTGTCTGCTGACAATGAAGCAGTATTTTTTAATCTCTTCCTTCTTTCATCTTAATACCAAATCGATATTCCATATTGAGTTTTGGCTTGTAGCTTCAAATATGATATTTCAATATTTGGGCAATAGTGATTCAATGAAAAGACTAGGGTAGATGCATCATTTGTGACCATTTTAAGGTATTGTACCAGTTTTGGCCACTTGTTAAAAAATTTAATATTTTTCCATTTAAGCAATACATATAACCTTATATTTCGGGCGGTATACTAAATAAAATATTTATGATGTGAAATTCTCCACAGAATAATGATCTGCAAGCAATTTAAAAATAAGATAATAATGCACATGGTCAAAAACAGTGCAATGGCCACAAACGTTACATCTACCCTATATCTGTTGAAATTACATTACTTAATCGAGATAGATTGTAGATACTAATTCACTGAGAAAGTTTCTGTTACAGATATATTATGTGTGAAGATTATTTCAGAAATATGATTTCAGATTCATCATCCTTGAGAAACGAAATCTCAAGGAATTTTTATTAATAGATACTTTTGAGAATGTTTCAGGTAACATCGTGGGTCCATCGAGGGAAGTAAGAAAACACATGACAATTTCAGATTTTTATTAGGCAGGTCATTATTTAAATTTAAGTAGATATGTATATGATGAGGTAATGTGTTTAGTGGCCACATAGAATTATAGATCAAACGAACTTACCTTAGTGAAGTTCGATCGTAATTATACGATTGCCTCGTTCGAGATGATTACAACGTAGTATCGCTACTTGATGCCAGTCATCGCCACTTCAGATCCCTTACAAAAAAAACAAAAGGGACTCTCTGTGCCTCGTCTACCTAGCTCCATATTTCATCTAGTTCAGAGATATTCTATCAAAATTTGTATTTTGGGCGGAATTTCGGGGAGGGTTGTAATCATCTCGAACGAGGCAATCGTATAATTACGATCGAACTTCACTAAGGTAAGTTCGTTTGATCTATAATTATACTTCATGCCTCGTTCTCGAGATTACAACGTAGAATTTTAGAGATTTCTCAAATTTTGATTGTCCTTTCGTTTATCCAGTTATAATGCAAATCAAACAAACAAGATTTATTCAGTTAATACAGTCCTTGCAAAGTTACCCTCTTTCTTAACAATAGGACGGTTATAAAATCTAGCGAAAACTTTCGAATCGCGTGACCAGCCTGCGGAGGCTCTAATAATGTCGTAGTCTAGACCTTTTTTAGAAGCTGCGGACGTTGACGCATGTCGTGTACTATGCGCAGTAAATATCTCATCGATTCCACACTCTCTTAGTACCGCTTTTATCCAACGACTTAACGTCTGGGATGTAACCTCCTTATGAGGTATTTTATACGATAAGAATAATTTCGCTTTGCTATCTCTAATATTCTTAGTAACCTCTAAGTACCGTATCAACGTTTTTGCGACACAGAGACCTGGTTTCTCCCTGAAAAAAAGGTAAAATTAAAAGAGGCTGAAGAGATCCAGGCCTAGAGGTTTTAATTAGGTCCTCTATTCTGATCTCTACTGATTCTTCCAATATCGAAATGCAGTCAATCCTCATTAGTGATAGCGATTGAACTCTATATCCTGATCCTAATGCTAACAGGATCACCAATTTCTCCGTTAATTTTTGTAACCCTAAGTCTTCCAGAGGAAACCATCTCTCTATGTGCACCAAAACCTCGTTAACATTCCAAGTCCTATCATATTTTGGTTTAAGTGGTCTCAGGCGAAAGACGCCTTTAAAAAATCTATTTAAAAGAGGCATATCTTTAACATCATTACTGGAAATTAAGGATATAGCTGACCTAGCAGTATTAAGGGTACCATATGCGGCCCCCTTATTCAAACTTATAGTTAAATAATCTAAAATTTCAGCTACTTGTGCACCAAAAGGATCGCAGCCCTTCTCTTCACAATATTTCCACCACGTCTTAAGTGCCGTGTTGTATTGTTTAATCGTAGAATCCGCTAAGGAAGCTGTAAGCACTTCTGCTGCAGCCCCTGCGATGCCTTTTCTATCATAGGCCTCGTGGATAATACTCCTGCAATCAGTGAAAGGCTGGATGCCAGTGGGTGCTCCCTTGTCCTACAAGGCGATAATAGTACATTTTTTGACGGGTTAAAAACCATCGGTTCGCCTTCCAACAGTCGCCTAAAAATGGGGAACCATGACTGTGAAGGCCAGAAAGGCAGTACAATAATACCGCGCGCATTCTCTTCTATAACCTTTTTCATTATTCGCGGGATGAGCGAGAAAGGAGGAAATGCGTACCAAAAAAAACTCTGACCAGTTTATTGTAAAGGCATTAATAACCAACGCCTCAGGATCCCTTTGCCAAGAACAATAAGTCTTGCATTTTTTATTACATCTAGTTGCAAATAGATCGATTTTTGGTATGCCAAACCTCCTAACAATCGCTTCGAAAATTTCATCATTTATTTCCCATTCTGTATCTAAATTTGTTATTCGTGATTCTTCGTCGGCCTCTAAATTATTTTTTGAAGAAATATACTCTGCGAATACCCATATTTTTCTTTGTTCACACCAATCCAATAATTCTTTGGTAACCCTATTCAGTTCGGGAAAACGAATTCCTCCCATCTTATTTATATAAGCTATCGCTGTCGTGTTATCAATACGCAAAAGAATCTGACACGTGTTTAGCTCTGAGGCAAAACACTTCAAACCTAAAAAGGCTGCTAAAATTTCCAAAAAATTTATATGTTTCACTCTTTCTGTATCTTTCCAGAAACCGCGGGCTCTGTTCTGCATGCAAAATGCTCCCCAACCCGAAGTCGAAGCATCTGAGAAAATTTCGCGTTTATATTGAAAAGAGCGAATTGGGCCGTTGTATCTCATAATGCGATTTCTCCACCATTCCAGATCCTCGGTAACCTCCTTTGATAGCGTCATAAATCTTTCAAAATTTCCATTGTTTGCGCTAAGAGCAAGATATTTATGCCTTTCTAATATCTTATAATGCATCCATCCATACTCGATAGCCGGACAAGAAGAAACTAAAACACCCACTAAGTGTGCTAGGTCTCTAATTTTGCATCTATTTTTAATCATAAAGGATGTTATTAATTCCCTGACCCTTATTCTTTTCTCAGTTGTTAATTGTATGCACCAGTCCTCTGAATTGACTATAAATTCCAGGAATTTACATCTCTTATCTGGAGTAAAATTACTCTTTTTGAGGTTAATAATAAAACCTAAGAATTCTAGTAACTCCCTCGTTTTCGTCAGATTTGTATGACACTCTTCCAAGGATGTACCTACTAGAAGGATGTCATCTAGATAAGTGACAGATTTCCAACCCTGCTTCCTTAGATAAGCTATTACCGCTTTAAAGATCTTTGTAAAAACCCAGGGACTGACACTTAATCCGAATGGTAACGAATTGAATTGATATAGTTGATCCTCGAAACAGAACCTGAGATATTTTTTACAAAACGCGTGTATGGGCACTAAGAGGTATGCATCTTGCAAATCCAAACTACACATATAATCTTCTGGTTGGATCAAATTGACTACCGTTCTTATATCCTCAAGCTTGAAATGCTCTGTTAAAACGAACTTATTTAACATTTTTAAATTAAGAATGAATCTATACGTCTTATCTGGTTTTTGTACTAGAAAATACGGTGACAAAAATTGTCCCTCTTCTGAGGAACACCTCTCAATTGCGCCTATATTTTCTAATCTACCAATGGCTGCTTGTAGGTTGCTCAGCTCCTCGCGTAATATTTGGGGCATCATAGGTGGCTTCACTTGATGAATGTCGGCTTTCAAAGGAATCTTATAACCTCTAATCGCATCTAATACAGCTTTATCGCTCGTAATAGTTTCCCACCTTTTTGCAAAAGCATTAAGTCGACCACCTATTCTTACCTCTAACGTCGACGGGACGATTGATTGCGCGACCTCTGATTCTGTGACTGTGACATTGGACGCTGTGAGCTCTGGGACCTGCTCTTGAAAGAGACGAAAGCCTTGTGATTTCCCTTTTTGTAGTTCGACTGTGTCGTCTCTCTGGCCCTCACAGTCGAACTCTTGAAGTTTAAAGCATTCGGTGATTTTAGCGGTATCTTCTTAGTTGTCACCGGTGGTTTCTGCTCCTTTCCTACTTTTTCTACTGCCAAAACCTCTTTCACCTTGTCTCCCAGATTTTCACCAAACAGAAATTTACCAGTGGTGGTCTTCTCAAATAAAGTTTTGGTCTTCTTTTCAAATCCCGGAATAATATAAGCCTTACGCGCTACAGACACTGTATAAAACAGGTCCGCTAAAAGCTGGGCTGATCCCAGTACACGTTCCAACAACTGGTTCTTATCAATTCCGTGTCCATCTTCCTCTATAAGCATTGTCACTGCTGAAGAGGAGGCCGATAATGCCGAGCCTATCACATTATGCAATTCTCTAAAATGAGTGTCCCGCTTGAAGGCAGATTCATTTAAAGTCACAGCTATTTCTTCGTTAAGCTCAGGCCCTTCAAGATAACAGTCTGCCTTTTTAGGAAACTTCGAAAGTAAACTTTCTTTTAATTCCTTCGGCAAACCTTTAGTCGTCCAATTTGTCACCCGCGAAGCTACATCGGCATTGAGCTTTAACTCGGCCTGTTTCTTCGCTGTGGGATCATCACCTAACAATTTAATTGTCTCCTCATCTAATACAAACGGTTCCTCTGCCAGGTTGTCAGTGATCTCCACCTTGTCGTGTGAAGTTGCCGCAATTCTACTTAGGTTATGCGAATTTAATTGCGAGTCACCCCTTGCCACTGCAACTTCAGACTGTTCGTCTGCGTCCTGCATGGAGTGCTCTCCATCGCTCTCTATGTTTTGTTCATGCATCATAACCTGAGTGACGTTTTCTTTCTGACTATCGCCTGAATTAAGAAAACCAAACATAATGACTACCCACCTCTAGGGAAAGGCTTTGTCGAATGTACGGATTATGTTTCATCTTAAAATGAACTCACCGCCTTACTATGCAAGAAAACCAAACATAATGACTACCCACCTCTAGGGAAAGGCTTTGTCGAATGTACGGATTATGTTTCATCTTAAAATGAACTCACCGCCTTACTATGCAACTCACCCTGAACAGTTAGGCGTTCTGACGCCTCCTGCGTCTCGCTGCCACTCCCTCCTTTCGCCTCAATTTTTTCTTCTAATTTCCTTATCTTCGCAAGAATTTCCTCCATATATCTATTATTTTCCCTGTCTCGCGAAGAACGCTTATGGTTGTGAGACTTCCTGTCGCAAGACATTCTTCAAAAGGATTTCCTAATATCAAAAGAAACGAAATTCCAACACCAAACGAAATGGACGTGACTGACGCCAAAAGCGTAATGAAATATGGAGCTAGGTAGACGAGGCACAGAGAGTCCCTTTTGTTTTTTTTGTAAGGGATCTGAAGTGGCGATGACTGGCATCAAGTAGCGATACTACGTTGTAATCTCGAGAACGAGGCATGAAGTATAATTAAGTAGTTTTTAAGGAAATAATTAAACACTGCAGTGTTTATAACTAAATATAACTAAACATAAGTAGCATATAACTAAATATAAGTAGCAATTATTAAATACGAGCGCTCGTATAGGTAGGAATTATTAGTATTATAAGTAAGCATAGCAAATATACACTGGCATATTTCCTAGTAATGAATAGGAAATAATAATTATTCACTAATTAGGAATGAAATAAAGAAAAAAGGGGAAAACTTTTTGCGAAATAATGATATATCATATAACATATCCTATAATGATGTATCATTATCACTGTTTTCCCTAATAATTTCCCTCAAATTTGCCCCCCTTTTCTTTGTTTTATTCGCAATTAGTGAATAATTATCATGGTAGAAATATACCAGAAAGTTTTTTAAATTTGAAATGAAAGAAACAAAGAAATATTTTAAATTCAGCTTAGCTTTATCGCGGTAGGTTTTTACAGAAGGACTCCCTCTGATGCCCGCTTGTCGAGCGATCGAGGATCGTTTTGCAACCGTGCATCAGGGGGATCTATGGAAATGAAAATAAAATTTTGCATAAAAGGAGGGCGGATGGGCCGCGGTTAGGGCGGGTCTCCACTCGCAGCGCCTCCTCGTGGTGAGACCTGGGCAATCTGTATTATTTGAACTGTAATTACTAATCGTATGACAAGTAACATTGTAATACAATTATTAATTACGTGACAAGTAATACGAGCCGATTGGCTGCGATCATCTATCTTCGTTAATCTATATTCCATCCGTCCAGATTCGATTCCAAATATTTCTTCTACAATTACATTTTATTTCTCCAATAATATTAAAGAAAAAAGACTCCAATAGCAATCTTGGTGCCATATTTCCCAAACAGTTCCTCCTTTCTCAGTTACTACTTAGGCAACGCTTCGTCAAAAAAATTTCTAGATGAAAGGTATATTCCAGTGAAATGTTGTTAAACGGTTTTCTATTTAGTCCAGTAGTCGAACTAATTGGTGTAGGAATCGACAAATCAGGAAATAATACTGTAACATTCACAGATATTCACCGATCCGATCACTATCGCGGATAAAGTCGAACTGATAGCTCACACCTTTCGTCAATGTTGTCACATTGGTAGAGGTTGCCGTCACCACAACTGTTTCCCATGCAAGTTGAAATTTCTCAATTTCTAATGACTCGAATGTAATAATTATTGTTAAGGGACAAGATTTGAAAGAACTCACACGAGAGAGTTTAACTTCAGAAATGTAACTTGTATTCGACACATTATGCATCCCGTATGATTGTGAAATTAAAGAATGCACGATTTGCAGTTGCATCCATGCACCCTACGACACTCATGCATCATGCAACTTTCTGCGAGACTTATAAGAACTAGATTTCGAGCGCTATAGTGTCTTGATCCCCGAAATGGATTATCGAAGAGACATCCGCACGAGTCGTTGACAAACCGAGTCAAAGCGTAGCATAGCGAAAACCTATGTCAAACTCACACATTAAAGAAGTCACACGTGAACAAGCGTGAACACGTGAACACGTAACGCACCTTTCAGCATTTCAACACATTTCAGAGCATTTGCTGAGTTGGACGCTGTTCATGAGCAGAGGCCGCTACATTCAGTCCTCGAGTTATGGGTCGGTAACACAGTTCGGGTGGTGACACAAAGTTCCATTAGGTGATAGGTCTATTCTATACCTCGTCTGTGGTCTATTCTATACCTCGTCTGTGCCTCGAGTTATGGATCGGTAACACAGTTTAGGTCCTCGAGTTATGGGTCGGTAACACAGTTTAGGTCCTCGAGTTATGGGTCGGTAATACAGTTTAGGTGTCGACCATCCTGTGGTATCTATTACATCACATTGAAGTGGGACTCTGTGATCAGTGATGTGGTGATCAGCTCTGCGTGGGGCTTGGTTCGTTGGCGGGGTGGGGAATGTTTATTTGATTGACGATCTTATCAGATTAATAAAAATTTTTTTAGAAAACGGTGTGTATTACTAAATATATAATTATTTTTCAGTAGCATTGGAAAGTGCTCCAAATTTGTATATAACTGGAAATATAAAAAATACGAACTTATAACCTATGTTTCTTTGTTTCAAAATAAAGCTTTGTGAATGATAAATTTAAATATTAAAAGAATTTACGTTTGCATTTGCAAAAATATCATTATGTGTTTGTTATAATATTAATAAATATTATTTATGCCTTGCGTGTGACAGCATGACGAATCTTACTCTAAACACGCCAATGGCGGACCCAGAAAAACCACAAAAATTAGAATGGAAGAGGCCTGATCAAGTGATGCAGTTGCATCGTCTAAAAGTAAAGAAGCGTGCACTTCAAGCACGCATAAGCAATACATATGTTAGCAAAGAAAACTTACAATTGACATCAGTAGATGTATCCAAGGATTGCAACTTTGATTCCAATCAGTGCGTAGGTCAAAAACGTAAAAATCCTTTTGCGAAAGATGATGTTAATAAAAAACCCAATATAACACCTTCAGACCTAGAAGCTAGTAATGATAATACATTGTTTGAACTATTGAAAATCGAGACTCCAAAAGCAGAAAAATTAGAAAACTCTGTAATTGACTCTCCTTTAACATTTTCCAATGTATTGTCGAAATTGGAAGCAAATAAGAACAATCCAACTCCAGAAGCACCACAGGGTGAAAAATTTATTCCCATAGACTGGACCTTAAAGACTAAAATGAGATTCATGTCTTCAAAACCATTTCCGTGGAACTGTAAATTAAAAACTAGCGAAGAAGCTTCTGGTACAACTGGCTTTGTAAGATGTTTAGATATTAGTGAACAACATTCAACTTTAGACACTAGTCCAAATGCAAGGTGATTCTAATAATGTATTGTATATGTTAGTTTAGTAATATTTGTTTATCAATTATTACTAAATTTATTTGTAATAGATTGCACAGATGTTGTTTAGCATGGCAACATCCTTCGCTGCCATGGCTACAATTATTTCCTCGCTCTGCTGGCAAAGTGAGTGCTAACTTAACGAGTAATACAACAATAATAAATAACACATGCGTCAAAGATGCTTTATATAAAGAATGGAGCGAGAGCTTTAGATCACTTTTTCACTTATTGCGTGCACGACAATGTCCATATTTCTATGTCTGCGCCAACAATTTCACTGTGTTATTTCGTGCCGCTGGAATTTGTGGAATATGCGAAGCCCATGCACTTGTAACACCTACGACACGTGGATTCCGTCAACTCTTAAAACAAGAGGGTATGAGCGTAACATATGTATCTACTGTATAACTATAAATGTATAATATAAATATTCAGAAAATTTTACTACTGTTTATAGAAATAGAATATACAATGCCTCTAAGGAAAGAATCTAAAAGAAAATCCGATGTAACTACTGATTCAGGGTGTGAAACGTTAGACCTGTCTACATCAAATTCCACAATCCAGTTCAACCAAATGGAGGAGCAAAATCTTGATGATGAGGAAGATGAGACACAAGATGAGTGGTTACAGAGTTTAGGGGTGGAGAACTCTGAAATTCGTAGAATTAATAGCTCTCAGGTAGGAGAGAGTGGAGATAGTTTGGACACAGGGATACATTGGACACTTTTACAGTTGCCTCTGTAGTGCCTGGATTATTATTGCAACTGTTTGTTTAGTTTGTGCCTATTTTCTCTATCTTCACACCAAATAAAAAAATAGGCACAAAGTAAGCAAGCAGTTGCAATACTCAGGACACTATGGAGGCAATTGTAAAAGTGTCCAATGTATAACATAAATTCTTTCGTTCTGTATTAGTTTACTTAATATTCATTCAATTTTATTGTAGGCAAGAATGACATTAGAAAAAGAAACTGAAATGGACAATATGAAACAGTCTCTAATTTTTGTAAAAGGTGTTGAAGCACAAGGTTTATTCAATTTTTTAATTAATTGTAAATCTGCTATTACGATAACTGGTCCCTTAGCAGGAGTACCTCCTACTCTTTTAGCACCTGTAGCATTTCACGGTGCTACATTAAAACCGATTAAGGTACAATACGTTTGCATCTAAATGCATTTGTGCAACATGGAATATAAATTATTTTTACGTTTTGAAGGTCAAAGAAAGCATGGTACGTGTTGAGAACGAAAGGTATTTTTCCTTGGAATTGAAGGGGCCTCTTTTACCACACGTATTGCCCTCCCTTTGTTCTTCAATGAAATCTAGCCAGCTGGAGCAATATTCTGCAAGTTGTGCTCGATTAGAATCAACGACATCATTTTCAGCGGCAAAGCATGGGCTTGGTAAATCATTTCTCCTTCCCTATAATTGTAATCATACATTTAATAATTATCTAAATGTCTATTTTTATATTCTATCAGAACAAAAAGAATCAGAGAATGACCCCCGAAAGCCACAAAATATTTTCGGTAAAGAGAATCTGAGCGACTGTGGATTTAATGACGAATTAATAAAACACTTTTGCAATCCTGATCCAACGCATATTCAAGTGTTAGAAAATATAAAATTTTCCAATAACTTGTACACATGGTCTTGACGAAAAATTTTCATAATTTTAATAGTAATGTTTTAAGTAATAGATAATCCGTAATATATAATTGAAGAATAACTAATTATTGTGTAAAGGGACCTAAATACTTTGACGATACAATTTCATTCAAAATTAATCAAGGATCAAGAATATTATTAAAATAACGAATGAAATGAAATTAAATGTAATTCTAGCTTTTAATTATTTAATGCCAATATTATTATAATTTAGCATTAGCTTTGTCATCATTGTTATTACCATTCTCATCATCAACATTATTATCGTTAAAATGTTTTTATACACCATAATAAGAAAGACAGTACTTACTGATACGTTTTTGTCTATATTATCAAGTAGACAATAACCACGAATTTACATTATCTGTTGAAAAATGTCTCTGGGCACAAAAATAGTTTTTTTTATACAATGAATTTACAATGAGTAATCAAATTAATAAAGAATATTTTTTAATTAGATTAAAGTATATTTGCCCATTCGTTACATTGGTTCTAATCATTATATTTAAAAATTAATCATTGCAAGTTTTTAACATTTTTTTTGTTATTCCGAATCATTATGACAATTGTATTGTTACGATAAAAATTGCTTGTATTATTTATTTTTTATAGCGATAATATCAAACCTATATATATCGTATAATTTTCTAACAGTGCCTTATAATGTTGGAAATTATATTAAACTTCTAACGAAATATTGTAATAAAAATTGTTTATACTTTCTTCGTGCGAGACCTTTCAGAGCTTTTTTCCTTTCTCTCTAATTTTTAATGAAATCGACCAGACTTGTAAAAATTGTGCATAACGATAATTTAGTAGAGATATATATAATTTTTCGAACACGGCAGCCACGAAGGTGGGGTCCATGGATGGACTGCCCCTAAAAATAACGAATCGATATTCACTCACTGCCCCCGAATCGGTCGCCCGGTCACCTCGAGCACGAACAATCAATTCATTGCAAAAAAAATTATTCTTCATGCATTTCCTCAGTGAATATTTATTTACTTTTATTTATTAAGAAAAGAAAATATTCTTCAGCAAATGAAGTAAATAAAACTGTTGGTTTGTTTTTAGTTTAAAATAAAAATTGAGATTTAATGACTTAGGGTGATGCGAAGTACAGCAATCTAAAAAAATGTTTTCACCGTAGTACGAATTGAAATATGATCTGTCGCCATTCACACGTGTATCTGCACCGAGCACGGGCATAAATATACACGTACCCATGTGATGATTACGTCAGTACCCGTTGCAGTCTGTGCTCATCGTATTGCGACATTCTTCAACGAACAGTTTCATGTTCCAAGGTCTTTCATGCGAGTTCACTTTTCGAGTCTCACAATACATTGGTAATAATTGCCCCCCTTAGGCTACGCTCTAAGCGATGTTCGTTTCCTTTACTTTCGATATGAAAATTGGGTTTTCCTCGCTGTGGTGCTAGATTTCTGTACGACACCATCGTAGCCGTTCTTGTTCCAAACATACTCGAAAGTAAATCTTTTCTTGTGACTCAAGGATAGAGAGAATGAACTCAAGCAAAGTGAAGAGTTCGGTAAGATACATTTATTAAGTGAACGTGTCTGAAACATTTGACATAATGTGACATTGGAAGGTACTTAATTTACTTCTTAATTTTATTTTTAAAAATCTGTTATCTTTAATAAAAAAGAAACATAGGTCCATTTGCATCTTTTAATTGGTACTTGTAGTACCAATGATACTTATACCATTCTCCAACGCTAAATTCAAATATCTCGAAGTAGAACTTAAATCCTATTCACGTGACGAAATTTTTCTTACGAATGGAACAACCTCGAATCAGAAACATGAAAAAAGCCCTGGATATAGCAGTGTGGAGGGGTAAAAGGGAAGGTCCCTTCTCGCGAACGTCCGATTAGGCTACCGAGAAGCAACCCCTCGCACACAGGAGGGTTCAGGGTGGATAAAGCTGCTGGGCACGCGGGTGGTAAGGGGTTCGCAGCAAGGGAGGGGGCCTGCGGAGGGAGGAGGGGGAGGAATCTACAATTGTATACGTGCGTGTGTTGTACACGTCGCCCAGCAAAGCTAGAAAGAGAACGACGATAGAGGGACAAGTGCTTCAACAGCGTGTCAAGTAAAACAAGGATAGAAATTCAGATGGAGAGAGGTTATGAAAGAAAGAGATAGATTCGATAAAAGTGTGCGTAGAATTGAGAGATATGTTGAAGAAGCAAAGGAGTGGGAGTGAAAAACACAGGATCACCGTTGCGCAAGAGGGAAAGAGAAGCCTCTCCCCATGATACACGTTACACGTACACACATTGGTCCCTTATTCCCTATACGTGAGAAGGGGGTTTCGAGAGGCCAGCAACGGTGGAGCCACGACGATACGAGCTACAACCACGACGGCGAACACGACTACTACGACACCGCGTGGGGGTTGCACGAAGACCCCCTGGTGGGGTTCTGGCTCCCGACCCCACAGTCCCCCACTGGAAATGATATCAGTCGCGACTCGGTCGAGGGAGCCCCAGCACGTGCCGTGCCCCTCATCGACGGAGCCCGCTTGTTTGCTTCATTGTCCATTTGCTATACGTTCGCCATCACTTTTCTTATCAGTGCGTGCTTCCACTAAAAATTCGCAATTCCGAGGAACGGGCAAGGTGTACCATGAACGTGTGAAACGTTCGAAAGAGAAGTCGACACAGTGTACTTTGGGCTACCCCTTCTTCGATCGTATCCATTGGTTGACGTCGGTGGATTATAACGAGATTATTACTAACATTTTTACCATTGGAGAGTCAAAGGTGAGTGATTTTGAGGAGGGTTACTCTTATTTAGGGTATACTTGCAGTGTTAGAATTCGATTTTATAATCACTTATTCACCGATGGAGGAGATGTCATGTCTGATTTAAGATTTCCATCGGAGTTCATGGATAGATTGACGATGACCTTAGTTAATTACCGTCGTCTGTACGGAAAAACTGTTTACTCAGAGAAATGATCTTGCTTAAGCGACAATTTGTTGTTTGCGCTGTCTCCGGTTGGGCTTAAGACCTCATACGACATCTGTGGGCTGTTCCGTAGGAACTGCAACAGTTTATGCTACCTCCTGTTTATGATAACTCACGATTCGTACATCAGTGAGGTGCGGCGATACTATTAACGTGTAGGGTTAATAGCTTCATAGAGTGAATGCTTTTAGTTGATCACATAATTGAGTGTGAGTGCATTTTTACGATATCTGTGATATGTTCTGGTGGGACAACAGCTCCCTTCATTCTTTGCCCTTTCAGTCGTTTTACACTTTCTGCTTACAATATTATTGAGATAACGCAGCCTTCTACTTTTATTACAGCCATACTCATAGGTTGTGTGTCGAATTAAAGCTTAGCCAGCTCTCTCCCAATATTTATAATTGTTTCGCTTGCAATATCTCAACGGTACACTGCTAGTGTTTTTATTTTGTTCGAACAGATAATTCTTAAAAAGTTTCGTGTCTTTTTCTTTTAATGCGTAAAAATCCTGTCTTTCTACATCTGCTTGCGAATCTACATATTTCGCCTTCCCCTGATTATCACTCTTATCAAAATGAAACCGTGGATAAAGCTGGAAAATCCATTAGTCACTTTCTACTGCATTTATTTATTTTTTAAAGGGAAAACCATTTTGACAAAAGGACTGTCTTGTCCTACAGACGTCTCTATATCGATGCGTGCGTTTTTAAAGCGCGACGATGAGGCGCGGGTATTAATAGAGCCGACGCTGCGACGGGGCACGCGGTTTAAACCGACTCTTTGCTCTCTTGATCTTCGGCGTTCTAGAGCGCTCTAACCAGTCACGGGAGATGTTGCACATTCTTGGATACCTTAGTCACACAAATAAGTGACCTCGATAAGTCATTTGGAAAAAATTGCTTTTCCTAATTGTCGTCCTACTTTTTCTTTCCATAGATATCAAAACGCCGTTATCTTACAATTAGTGGATAACGTTAGTGATCAACCTTGTTTTAAATTAGAACTGTTGAAATATACCATACATAATCCCCATTATAGATCCTAATTCTATAGAAACTATTAAGTAAAATTACGTGCTTGATATTTTAACTTATCGTCTCCCCAATTTAAGTTTCATTTTTAGTAATTAGAATAGAAAGGCATTTAATAGAATACAAGTGTCTAAACGTGGTCTTTGTATTACAAATTCAGACAAGTTCTTAATTAAAAAGAAATTAGAGTAGGTGTCTTACATTCTAAATGTTACTACGCTTTATTATTTATAACTTTAAAAAAGTTACACTTGGAAGAAAAGTTTTAGAACAAACATTAAAAAAATGTGATTTTTATTTAAATATTTTACGTAAGCCACCGACGAAGGGTTGGGTTTAAAAAATGCAATGCTAGCAAAATTTCTGGCCCTGCTTGCGCTGTTATTTTGGTAACTTGTTGAGTGGATAGTTTCAGTATGTTTATTGCACTTACACGAGGATACAGATGGTACGCCGAAGATAGTCGCGGCTTGCCCTCGAAAATCTTAATAGTTTCTTTCATCAGGACCGTTAATTCATATCGTTATTGTTAAACTTTATATATGAATTCAAATATATATAAAAAAAATGGTACCTTTGGGAAAGTAATATATAGGCATATGACAAAAGAAGTTATTTGTATTACATAGATTATTATTATTTATTAATAAAAAGAGAGGTATAATAAAACAATGAGAATAACAGTAATCAAATGAAATGTTTTTTAGGAAAAATCTTATTACATAAGTATCAGAGATTTTCATTTTAATAACAAATCTTGAAAAATATCACAAAATAGTTATTTTCAACTAATATTTAAAAACTAATCCTTAAGTTTTGAATTTATAATTGTATTATTTAATTTTTTCATTTAAAATACATAAAATAGTGGTATTGTATTTTTAGCAGTTTCAAAACAAATAAATTTTCAACATTGAATTACATTCAGACTTAACTAAGATATGTCTGTTTTTAATTCCATCAGAAAATGTTTTCGATAACTTTATCTTGAGAATGTACGCTTATAACAACGGTTATGCATAGGTATCTGATATCAATCGGCTCTTTATTAATGCGTTGTGGCATCGGAATGGTAGTATTGCACTTTGTATTGTTATGAAATTCATGTTTTCAAATACTAGAAAATTATATTATAAAGTTATGTAATTCGAAACCATATCATTTACTAACCAATCGATTATGATTATGACAGTTCATATTAAACGAAAATAAGAAAAATTATACGTTTATCGAATGTATGAAAATCATCTATCGAATTGCAAGGTAAATAAGTCACAGAAACAGGAAGCTATAAATGTAGGTAAACGAGCACCGGTTGAACTTTGTCATCGATCTATGTATCTTCTCTGGTTAGATGTATTTATTTACTATATAGTCTAACACAATATGCCATCATGTACGTTTGTGAATTATAATTATACATTACGGTGATCTTGATAATTATTTACTTCATTCTACCAGCCTCGTTTACTTGCTGTACGCTGACTGTCTTACCATAAATTATAACGGTGTCGCAAATTTGACGTCACTTTGCTTTGTGTTATCTGAGTTTTAGCTTCAATTATAGGATATTTGCTGTCGCGATATCGTGTAATATATGCACAGTCGTGAAACAACAATATAGCCGAGAGAAATCTTGTTCTATTACGATTTTTGAGTTATTCTCAGCGAAATGGAGAATTGATTTTCAGCAGTAAAGTGTCGTGGAGCCTCCCACGTGGCAGTAGCTCGTTAAGCTTTTCAACGCTTATGACCCATTCGTACGATGTTGTTGGCGGTCCGACAATGTCGGGAGACCGTCTCTGCATCGCATTTGATGAAGCACTGTCAAAGTATGATCGACAACAGTCATGCCTGTATCAGCAACAAATATTTCAAGGCGCTCCATCATTTTTTGAACTCACCACATAATCTTTTCCTTGAAATGCTACTGCATCGTTAATATTATTAGCATATCATGGGTTTTTGATTTAGATTAATATACAAGTGCAATAACGTACAAGTAAATTGAAATATGTTTGTTGTTCTTGCGACGATGAATAATAATTGTATAACAGTATGTTAGCTTAAAAAAAGGACATCAGGATATAATGGTAAAGATTACAATTTTTTCACTTTCTGCTGCTTACGTAAACTCACACGTTAACTTTTTACTTTGATAAACTTCATAATGTATAAATTCATGTCAATTGTGAAAAGCTTTTTTATTTTGGGCAATAATTGGATTCGTTAGGATGTACACAATTTGACAACTCCGGCGGCGCGGCGCTACGAAGATATACCAACAAAACAATATTAAATGAATTATTATTGAATACAATTTTTTTTCTTGTTGTCTTAGTATACAGTAAAACACCCTTAAAGTTTTGGAAAAATTTTCTTTATATTTGTTGAGAAAATAATTTTTAAAAAATCACCGTATTTTCAGCGCCCTAAACTAGGTTCCCCCCTTAAGACAATGCAAATAATGTTACAGTAAAATTACAACGAAACAGACAATTTCATAGCAGGTGGTAACTATGCAAGGTGATTTGTGAGCAGTAATGTAATTATAATACGATAGTTCACTCAATAAATAATTACGTTGTTTTTAATTATTTTACTAAGTACTTGCATATTATCATCCAATTAGGATTTAGGATTCTTAAGATTTAAGCTTTGAAGGTAAAACTCAGTTAGGAATAACATCAAATATTAATATGGGTGTTCTGCACACTTTGTGATGTACAAAGTGATATTACTAGAAAGTTGACTTTCATACACAACCACTTTAGAACATATTTCTATTTTAGTTCAGTTTGTTTTAAAGTACATGACCTGGATACCACATGATCTGAGGGAGAAGAACCTTAGAGATCGCATGACAATTTATTCCTTTCTGCTTCTTTTTACTCCGTTTTGTCTTTGTTGTTTTTCCTTTCTCCTATGTATTTGCCCTTCTATGCGGGCTCGTTCGCGTATCCAGAATAGATACCTGACTTATAATTTGCTAGTTACTAGTTATTTCGGTTTTTACAGAGCTATATGGAAAAATTCGAATGATGAAGGCGGTGCCCGAAGGGCAGTGAAATAATATTTGGAAATATAATCAGAAAAATTTTATACAAAAAGCAATGGCAAATTTTCAGGAAGATGAAATATAGTCATACAAAATAATGGTCATTGGAATCAACGATTAATACCAAAATTAACATATTTTATCACAGCTCTACTAGGGGATACGAAAAACGACAGATCTTTCGGATAGATTTGATATAAACGTCACTTTAGTATGATTGATATGTATATCGTTTTATAACAAATATGTTTTTCCATCACTTTCGTCGTTTATATATTTCAAAGCAATCATAATATCTTTCAATACTTTTGTGAGTAAGGTACAAGTGTATAATTTCATTGAATATCACAATTTATATTGAGATATCTAAATTATTATTAATCGACTTCCTTCAATAAGGTTTTTCCATACTTTCTTAAGTCACGAAGATATCATTTTATATTGCATCAGGATTTATTTGCAATCACTGTTACCTACTCGAATTCGTTTCCAAAATTATCAAACTGGTTTAATCCGACTCTAAACGGTTTTTACTTCAAATTTCAAGAAATCTTTGAGTATTCAAATAAAACATTCTGTACTCGTTACATTCCTAGTATACATACCTACTAAGTACAATCAATTCTCAACAACTTAAGTAGGAATTATCATTTGAAATGAAATCATTGGGTTCTATGAGTACTAGTAAAGATTCATTTGATGTTTGATAGGGCTTTAGAACCGGATTCGTAAAATTAAGCTTAATCCAATAGAAGAGGAATTCAGAGTAATTTCGTGAAGCCCCTATGGCGTTGTTTCTGTTTCTGAGGTTTGCAATCGTTGACATGGCTGGGAGGCAACTTATATCCCATTCAAGCTCGATTTAGATGACGATATGCGTGAAGACGCTTTTTCTCGTTCCGCAGGGGACCGTCTTCTCTCGGTAGTTGTCGATTTTCGTGGTCCCCGCCTGATATGACTTAGGCTGCTACGAAACGGAAGCGAAAAAAGGGTGCGTACAGTTGGCACACGGACGTAAAGCCCTTCGGTAATGCGTGAGGGGGTCCACCAACGAAATTATGGATCGGGCCTAGGTACTACGTCTGCGCATGACCATCCTCGAATCGCTCTGCCCTTTTTCATCCTGCTTTCCACCCCCTTCTCGTGCACGTACACGCACCCGTGTTTCGTGTACACACGTATTTGGTTAACTCTGCCCCCCTCGGCCCTCTTGCTCCTTTCTTCGTCGCTATAGATTATAGTATATGGATTATAATAATATTAAAAACGATACACTTATAATCGTTGTGATGTTATGATTTTTTTGTTCAACGTTCTCACAGCATTATTTACTGGAGTAAGCAACAAAAATCTTCTATTGCTTTGTATGGCTTCTTGTTTACAATATCAAGCTATTTCATATTGTTCTTTTTATCCTGAATTTCCGTTGCTAAATTCTTAAGTCTTCAATCCCTGCGTTCGCTTTTTAAACATTTTCGAAATATCCTCCATCCCCACACTTTCTATTCCTTAATTCTCTATTGACTTTATTTTTATTTAATTCATTGTTTTTAGTTCTTTACATCTTAAGTGTTATTTTAACACGAGTAATTTTTATCAGTTTTTGCGTTACTTTGATCGCCCTGGAGTATGGCTTGTTTGCCTACCTTTAATTTCATATTTCCTATGGAGGCTTTTTCTTTCGCTTCATATTTTCAACCTGCACGTACAGCTCACAGAATGGGTGTGGAAACATGTGTTGTTCAAATACCTACATCTAAATTTTATCCATCAATGCGCGATTGTTTCTAGAATGTACAAAAATTCTTGGTGGTGTCTGTCGATATGAAAAAGCATCTTTCAGCGTATTATTGATCAATCGAGAGAATATTTCGAAGCGAAGTTTGATGTTCGCTGCAAGTTAAAAGTAATCAACAGTGAGAATTATTTTCAATTTCTTTCGATTACATATTTACACGTAATTATTCAATTTATCTATGTGGACATTAAATGAAGTTTTTAAAAAATGTATTTTATTGTACTCATGTAAACTCATCTAAATTTGATTTAAACCATTATCTATCCTCCATCTTTCCTTTATAATTATTCACTTCATATTCTAACTCGGAGATAAGCTTATTTGTAATTAGTTTTTGGAACACATGCTACTAACATAAATACTTTGAAAAACACTCTTCTTAGACCGCTCTACATAAAAATACGTTTTCTACAGTAGCATTAATTAATTAACATCCAAATTTATCATTGACCAGGCCAATCATTAGCCAATAATGTTAAAAACTGAAGTGTAGTAATCTGATTGATATAAAGGTGGGATTCCAATGAGGTAACGCAAAGCAAACTGTCCCATGCGATGAGTGCGCGAGTAATTGCACGTGTTGCATGCGAAAAAAAGATGCGAAGATGTTGTCGGTTGCCAAAAAGTTGTCTGAGTGGAATCCCACCGTTACGTCTTTTCATATTTCCGCTTGTATTTTTGGATTGCTTTTAATCAAAAACAAAATGTTATCACACATATTTGTAGATATGTACATGAACTCTTTTAATTATTTTAATGGCAATACTAAACAAATATTTTACATTTTCTTAACACCCTATATATGTATTACATTCTAAAATGTAAATCTATGCAGTATACTGCATCTCAAAGTATAGGTACACTTAAATATTTGCGTTATGTTTGAACTTAGAAAATATTGAAAATTGTCAAAGTTGTTCATTTGAAAAGAGAAGCATAATAATAGTGATGTTTATCAAGGGCATCGCATCTGTGTTTTTAAGATCGGTAATTTAAATTTTTTTAATTTTATGATATACATTTGTGTGGTATTCATTTGCATATGTAAGAAAATATTTCGTATGAAATACTTTGATATGATATAGAGGAAACTGGTTATTGGAGAGATAAAGTTAGTTAAATAGCTAAATTACTGTTCACGAAGTTGATAATAACTTTCACCAGTTGAAAATTATTATATCCAGAAACATGATCTACTATCACATTTATTTCTTTAAACTATGCAATATTTATTGTTATCACTTTTTCCTAGATTAAGGAGTAAAAGTGCATCATCTATTTTACGATAAACCCCATGATTCGAATAAATATAAAAAATATTAACTGTATAACTAACAATTTAATGGACAAATAGATATGAATTAATATTTCATTTATTACGAATACATTTTACTCAAATAATAATACAGACTGTTATTGTATTTTGGACCATTAAATAACATATTCTAAGTATTATTCAAGATAGGGTAGTCGTTGTAGTTCGACGTTTAAATATTTACACAGTGGCATCAAGTTATTGCAATGTGCGTGCAGTTGTCAAGTCCGGAATATTACAATATGAGTATCCGACGTAGAGGATTAGAATAATTGTGCGCAACGTGTCAATTAAAGTCATGTTTCACCGAATCGTTGAATTTTCGATTGTGACAATCGAGAGCACCATTTGGGTGTGTAGGGACTTCCGCCAACACCCTTGCGAGGCCCTTCCGCCACCTCCAAATCTAGCCTCAAACCTATACCAATACCTCGGAAACGATCAACACAAGTATAACTGAATCCGAACAAATACCAAAATATTTTTATGAGTATCTTAAAAACTAAAGCCGAGCGGCGGTAACATGACAGGATAGGATGAAATGGTTGAAATAATAATTTATTCCACAAATGTAGTGAAATTGACAAAATGTATAAAATTATTTATTTACATCTACGTTTCCATTTTTCAAAAAGCATGTATTTCACTTTTGGTAACTCAACAATTCTGTACATATAATAAATTATCGAAGACAAAGTGATATTCACTACTAAATCAATTTTCCCTGTTAATGGATTTACTAAAGTTAAAGTCACACTGGGGAACCTAACCCACGGACTACATTTGCAATGATATTCCTCAGCTGTTTCGGGCATACTAGCGATCCAGGGGGGAGGGGGGCATTTGTAGAAGAAGTATCAAACTTTTTCCCCAAAGCCCTAACTCCCCACATCTTACCGTTCAGAAATGCCAGGAGTTTTCTTGACGGACTGGGTTACGTTAACCCAGTATGACCTTTGCGGGTTAATAAAACATAAGTCTATTAAGCTTCCACATTTGTTAGTGATATTATTAAACTGATGAAGATTCTGGTAATTGGAAAAATTAGTCGGATAGTACCTACATACTTCATGGGATTTGGTAGTTAAGTAGTACTTTCGCGCAGGTAATGTCAGAAAAATTTCTGTGCCATGTAACTCTAGGTAAGCTGTAATCATTGAGGAGAAGAAGCTTGACATTGGTGTACGTAGGCAGTATGTGGTTAAGAGAATAACAATGGTTACTAGGTATATGAGACGGAGGTAGTATGTAGACTAGGTATGTCTGTTATATAACATTCAATCATTATTTTAACAAAGACGTTTTCTACATTGCTATCTTTGATGTATAGTTCTTAAATTATATATTTTGGTACATATAGAATCGTGTTCGGCGGGGATAATAACTAAACAAATATGTATAAACCACCGAATTTCTTTTATTTATTCTAAAACTTTTTTTACAATATAATTTGTTATACAAATTGTTTAAACAAATTAATTTTACAAATCCTATGTCGAATTCGGAACCAGCGACCTCAAAAAACACTAACAATATATACAACTTTTTCGTGCATTTACCCAGTTTCTTCTGCACCATATCTTGTAAACCACAAATTTCAGTCCCTTACAAATTCTGTACGCGGGTGCGTGCTTAGAATTTATTGTAACTCTTAATTCGAGTAGTTAGTCGGATTTTGGCTAGGCCCTACGTTCTTTTTATATCATGGCTCGAATATGGCCAAAATAGGCAAAATAAATTCGTGTAAAAAGGCATATCATTTCCTTAAACGAAATACAATTGCATTTTGTAAGTACAGTGTTAAATCTCCCAAAAAAGCATTATATAAAACAGTGTTTCCCAAAGTGCGCGCTACCGCCCCTTTTGGAGCATTTGAATTATCTAGGATGGAAGGGGGTGGCTGTAGGTATTAAGGGGCGGTTTGGGGCAGCATGGGGGCGTTAGGCAATGGGGGGGGGGGGGGGCGGCGGAAATGCAAGCGATTAGCATTTTAATAACACATGGTTGCACATGATCCATCAAAGTTCATTCACTGTGTAAATTCCTAAACGCATTTTTTATACCAATTCCCAGGTAGCATACAAACGTCTTAAAAATGTCTCGTAAAGTCCTACGGACGGACGTCTTAAAAACGTCTTAAATATGTCCGCATTCACAAATGAGTACGTGTGTAATGCAGCTAATAAAGTCTTAAAGACGTCGTAAGTTGTGGTTAGAACGCTCGGAATGTTGCGTTTCAGCGATGCGATCCTAAACTTTTGGAGATAATCACGTGAAAAGATTAAAATAGGACACCCTGTACCTATATCACAGGGGGCGGATGAAATAATTTGATAGAACTAAGGGGGCGGTGGCCTGACAAAGGATGAGTAACACTGATATAAAACATTCTACTTGTTCTGTTACTACCATGTTCTACTGCGAAAGAGATGTAGACTGATCAAATTATGTGACTCGCGCCCTTACAATTTGATAGTTACTAGATACAATGTAAATATTGATGAGCCACTTAAGGATGTATCGGACCTATCTTCGAAGCAGTACGAAGTTAATGAAAATTTGTGAGATTGTTCTTTTTAATCTTTTTGATGTGCTCCAAAAATTTTAAACGAATTCATTAAACGATTGTTAACTTATAATTTTAATTTTCACTGATTTTACACAAACTCCTATGGAAAGAGCCGATCTTAACAGATAAAACAACTGAAAAAATATTGAAGAAATTGTACCAATGTTTTCAATTTTGTTTACATGTAGTATATAAATAGAAGAAACCATCTGCGGAGTTTCAATTGTTTTCACTACACCGTTTTAAAAAAATAAATTATAACTTGAGAAAATTGTGAATTTAGGACATTTTCACTGGCAAAAGTTTAGCAAATAATGCTTGAAGAAGCATTTGTAAAATGAAAAATACCCTTGTAGGAGTTTACTGCTTAAAAAATGAATTTATCTTCTTTTTGTTAAAGAACACTTGAAGCATTATAATAATGGGCGAGAAGACGTTCAACCTTACGTGGAACAATCACCTGGCAAACTTGTCTGGGTTGTTTGAAGGGCTGTACAAAAGTGGTTCTTTGACTGACACAACCTTAGCTTGTCAAGGTGGTATGCTGCGAGCACACAGGTTGGTCTTAGCAGCATGTAGCCCTTACTTCGAAAGGGTTTTTAAGGAACACTACGGTGAACAGCCAATTCTTATCTTAAAAGGTGAGTTAATATATTCAAATCATTTGATTGTGTAGTACAACCCAATTTTGTAATAGATTGTATAGTAGGATTTAATATTCTCGAAAACTATATATATACAAAATTAGCGAGTCAACATATAATAGTTTCCAAAACACAGGATAGTGTAAAAAGCTAAATTTCGCGATATCTTAAAAATTCCGTTCCATTTTCTTCACATGAAAAAAACCTGTAGTTTGACTTATTGTTAGTTATTTCAATCGCGTTATATTGTAACATCCGCACCAACAGTACTGTCATTACAGTATAAGAAAATTAATTTGAAATACGTTTCCTTAGTATTAGTTTAGATATATATATATATACGACACGGATTTCCTACCACATATTCGATACTCATAATAAATTTTGAACATTAGGTGTCGCAGTTGAAGAAATGGAGTGTCTTTTAGACTTCATGTATCGAGGTTCCATTGATGTCGCTGAGGAACATTTACCCTCCCTGATAAAAACAGCGACGGATCTGGAAATCCGTGGCCTTTCCGGTGATCAAAGGAACCAAGAAAATAATCGTAGTCCATATACGAGAGTGGAGGCGCGAATGCAACGGTGTCACATAGAAACAAGGGTCCACACAACCGAGTACACGAAGGAACCATCCGTGATTCCTTTTTTGCCGAAACAGTCTTCCGTAGAATCGTTGGAGGATCACATCAAGGTGGAAGAAATCGAGGTGGAGGATGATCCGATGGTAATCGATGGACACGAGGATTCATTCGATGAACCACTCCGATCTTCGGAAACTCAAATCGTAAGTATCAATACTAAATGCAGTGCTGTCTCGAAAACAACCCGCGTCTTCTGTCTGGAGAAGCAGCCGTCGTTATTGGCGCTACTTCTTTTGTAGTTGCCGCGGCGAGTGAGAGACTGAGAGCTGGCAGAGACCTATTCCGGATTTTTTCGATAGACGACGCCGTCGCGGCAGTGCCGACCGTATTTGTGGCTTGTCGCTGTTGCCTGCCCTCTCACTCGCCACGGCAATGAGCAAAAGCAAGCTGCATAGATCAGAGGTAGCGAACCTTTTTATCTGCGCTTGCCAAAAATTTATAAATAATATTTATCGAATTGCTGACGAGCAGGGTAGTTTTTAATAGAAGAAACAAATTAATATCTAGAAAATTAATCATTGCAAAATTTTATTTAGAGAGGTTTAACATAGAATTTCATAAGAATGAATTCATAAATTGATATACTCATTGTCGTATAGGAAAAGCTGGACAAAAATATTTCAGTATATCTGTCCATATAATAATTATATTTTAACCCTTCGTTGACACACCTCTTTTTTCGATCAACTTTGACATACCTGGGTGGCTCACACCCAGAGCAATTTTTTAACGAGTGCCATTCTCATCCAAAGAATCCAATTATTATGAAAAAAATCATGGTTCAATTTCAAGGTCTCTAGAATATATTCCAATAATTTTTTGATTGAAATTTTAACACACTTTTTGTAAAATAATTCTAGATTGCCACATATCGAGAAAAAACGAAGAAAATCTTTAAAAAATTGTAACTTTTACAAATTTCAATATTAGGAGTTAAAAATCTACAGAGTTGATGTTCGGATATAATATTTTGAGAGAAAAATTAGTTTGTAACTCGGCTTTGAAAAAAAGATATTTCTTTTACATATAGAAGGTTCAGAGCGTCAAAATCAGCTTATGGGTGGCTCACACCCAGAGAGTCAACGTAGGGTTAGATTAATATACAGATATTAGTGATATCATTTATAAATCATTGACGTGCCAGCAAAATTTTCGTACGTGCCACCACTGGCATGCATGCCATAGGTTTGCCATGCCTGGAATAGACTGTCCGCCCTGAAAAGAGTTCGCGGCTGGCGCTGAAGTGCGGGTACTTTTCAAGACAAAACTGTAGACCGAATGACATTACAAACTGGATTAAAAAAAGAATAATGCGAAATATATGTGTCACATAGAATTAACAACTTCGAACACAGGTGACGAATAACGGATAAGGTTTTTATTTGTCAGGAATGAATTCGAATTTATTCCACTATTTAGCATAGGATGGCGAATAACTTTTATTCTGGGAGTTACACATTTATTCGTTATTTGCATTATTTGTTATCAGCATCTTATTACTCGTATAACGCCCTGCTTAGGATTTATTTTTTGCAAAAATAATTATCAATCAATGGGTAATGAACAATTACTGTCAACAGTAATAAAATTGACATCATGGTGGTATCTGGATTAAATATCAGCAATCAAAGCTGTAAGAGTGGTGTGTTTACGGTTTTATTATTGTGAAAATATTTTTTGAAATCATGATAAAAATTAAATTATATGACTCTAGTGTAGGTATAATGTGATGGACTGGTTTTTAGTCGTTAAAAACTTTTTTGCTATTGTTTAGAGACGAATGCCACCACCAATGTATAGACGTGAAACAAGATTTAAAGGCCAGAAAAGAGTCTCCGTAGGACGTACTACAAGGAACAGCGACCCCCCCGAATTCAGATCGAAGGACCGCGTTATTTTAAAACAAGATTCAACGAGGCATGAAAGTTATGAAAATTTGTCGAATATGGTTAAATCTGAGCCGAATTTTAACACCAGATCGACGGATCCAACGGTACCGGACATACAGATGAACGACGACTTACAAGAACGAGATGAAAGTCTGGTACGAAGAGATGATCGCAATTTCAATTGTTTTTTGTAATCGAAATCATTGGTGCTCTCATTCAATAATTCATTCATTCATTCATTCATTCAATTATGGACATGCTATTCTGACAAAAATTAAATATTTAAATTCCTAATTATGCTTTATAAACACTTGTGTGTCACTCTACCTTTCATTTAATTCTTCGTACAGTTTCTCATTCATTTAGTCTCTTATTTTCCAATTATCTGTTTACGTAATATCAAATCTTTAAAAGTAGCATTAATTGTTTCGACCGTTCTTGTAAGGTCACAGCAGTGATCGTTGCAGCTTGTTGTTTACATTACATGTTCATTCTGTTCGCAGGATTCTTCGAAGAGTACTGACGATATTTCAAGATTAGCAATAAAGAAAAAGAGCGATATCTCCTCAAAAAGGGCAGGGCTAAACGACGGAAAAGAAACTAGAATGATACTGCCTAAATCCGACAGGGCACAGTATAAACCTTTTTCCTGCGACCTTTGCACTCTGGCCTTCACACGAGCCTCTCATTTAGCTAGACACAGAAGAGTTCACACAGGCGAAAGACCGTTTGCTTGTAGCATTTGTCCACGGATGTTTGCTAGGCAGGATAAACTGAAACAGCACTTGGACTCGCATTTGCAATGGCCAAAGAGGAAGACTAGTTTGTCGAATTCTAGCTGCTTGGCAACGACTACACCTGTTAAAGGAAAAAGAGGCAGACCGCGGAAGGTTAGATGTTTTTTGTGTACCCTTATCTTCAATGAGTAAGTTCTGAGAAAAAATTGTATATCACGTAACAAATAAGTCTTTTTTTTGTATATTATACAAATCCTGTTGCATATTTACTCACTAATGAAGAGTAAAAGTCTGTAGTTTTATATTTTTCATGAGATCTTCACGAGTATATTATCAATGAATTTACAAGGTTTCCCGTTCCCTTGCGAGAGGAGTCCAAACACGGCCTCTTTTAAACTATTTTTTGTTGTATATGTATATCTTTGAATATTTCTTAACTTGGCAAATTAATTTTATGCATATTACGCATATTATGCGTAATTCAAAATAATTTGGATGAAGTGTGGGACCGGTTTTCGCAAAGAAAACCACTAATCCACAGGTAATACGTCCACGAAGATGTAATAAGAGACATACAAATTAAAATTTAAAAAAACAAAATACAATACTACATATTCTTTATGTGAGATGTGCACAAGAAAGCAAAATGGGGCAGGTGCTCTAAGCTTCGGTGCTCACAATTACCTATTTAGTTTGGACATCTCTGGTCAAGAGTCGCCATTTTATTGGCGAATGAGCAAAATGTAGTTGAGGTAGCAAAGTACAGAACGATCTCCGAGCTCGCATTATTTCCAAAGTACTTTCGATGCATTTCAGAGAATACAGATGTGAAAACACGTTAAAACCGTGCGCAGTGTGTAAACCCCTAGACGTGAAAACACACCGTGGCCACATAAAGCGTTAATATTGTGCGAATGCGTGAGCTTGAAAGAGCGATTGATCTTTTGCATGAGTGGTTCCTATGGTTGGTGGTCGCTTGGCGATACACGAAAGGATTGCAGTTGAATTTGCGTCGCGAAGATTTTTACAGGTGACTGAGCCTAGCAAAAGGAGGTCGATTTTTGTATCTGTCAACTTTGTACTGCTACTTGTGCTTGGAAGCTTCTTTCGATCGATACTGAGAAAGTTTTGAGGAGTAGCTATAATTTAGAGCTCTTACTACCCGACCCGGGTGCTCAATGAGACCCACGGGTATCCATGAGATACCTGAATAAATGAGATGTGATGAGATAGTTGAGAATTTCGACTTTTTCGACTTTCGATCATTTTCGGCTAACATCAGTAATGAACGGAATAAACTTCAATCAATTAAATGTGGTAGAGTAGATGTACCATTTGTGGCCACTGCACCATTTGTGGCCACTGTCTTATTTATTCCGATATATTAAGTATTCTTAGTTCACTTTCATTACAATGAATTAAGCTGTCTAAGGATGGGTTGTTGGCACCATTTCTACTGTTTTGTTGTCCCGTTTTATTTAATAATCATACGTGGCCACAAACGGTGCAAAACAGTCCGGCACGATAATATAATGATTTTTTAAATAATTAGGGTAGATGTACCATTTGTGGCCACTTTAAGAATTTCCGTACCATTCACAGATACATAACTTACAAAAGAATACGTACACAAAAATAAAGAATATATCAGTGTAATCCAAAATCTACAGATAATTGAAATATTCTACGTTGAACAATGTTTTAAACATAATTATTTAAAAAATCATTATATTATCGTGCCGGACTGTTTTGCACCATTTGTGGCCACGTATGATTATTAAATGAAACGGGACAACAAAACAGTAGAAATGGTGCCAACAACCCATCCTTAGACAGCTTAATTCAATGTAATGAAAGTGAACTAAGAATACTTAATATATCGGAATAAATAAGACAGTGGCCACAAATGGTGCAGTGGCCACAAATGGTACATCCACCCTATGTTTAAAACATTGTTCAACGTAGAATATTTCAATTATCTGTAGATTTTGGATTACACTGATATATTCTTTATTTTTGTGTACGTATTCTTTTGTAAGTTATGTATCTGTGAATGGTACGGAAATCCTTAAAGTGGCCACAAATGGTACATCTACCCTATTGTCGGTAGAACACATTCTGTATCAGACGTAACGCGCACACAATACCACATTTAATTTCTTGAAGTTTATTCTGTCCATTAGGTACTAATGTTTGCCGAAATTCTCAACTATCTCATCACAATTCATTTACTCTGGTATCTCATGGATACCCGGGTAATTTTTGTCTACCTGGGTAATTTTTGTTTACCCGGGGTCTCACCGGGTACTCGAGTACCCGGGCCAAAACAATAGCACTAACAATAGTAAAGTGAGGCGAACCCTCGAGTATGCAGTCTAGAGCGACCAACATCAAAGTGTAAATGAGTATAATTATACAATAGTGTGTGTTTGACGAAGTGCCAGTGTACAAACACTGCAGTTCTCTAACTGCACTCTGTTCAAAAGATCGTCACTTCTAAAAACCTTATTTTTAAATACATGAAAAACATGAAAAATAAGATTTTTAAAAGTGACGATCTCTTGAACAGAATGCAGTTAGAGTTCAGTTAGAGAACTGCACTTTGTTCAAAAGATCGTCACTTCTAAAAACCTTATTTTTCATGTTTTTCCGAGAGTGGTCGACTACTGATACATGGTCGACTACTGGTGTCTTCACCCTACAAATGAGAAATATGGATGCCTTGAAATTTGCAATTTTAATAGTCTACTAAAAATTAGGATCCCTATATTAAACCTCTGATTCCTCTTATTTATGGGATAGGATCTATAAAGTCATGTGACTGGGAGGGTTGTAAACAATTTCATTCGCTTTGTAGATTTCGTAGATTACAATTTTCCTGGAACTTCCTCATATTCTTACATTACGAAGGAACTTGCATACAGAAACTGCATAATACTTACTGCAAACCATTAACATATAGAAACTGTATAAATCTCAGTTAATGAAATATTAGTTATCTATAACAGGTGAACTTAGAACAATCAGCCATGGAAGAAATTTTGAAGTTCGGCGAGTTCAGTTCTTTACTGAACAAATCCCGTTCTACAAATTCGAGAGACAAAGATGAAAATTTCCTGTCCACCGATAACGAGAGGAAAGTTACAGATCAAGAAGAGGATACTGCTGAACAAAGGGATGAAGATACGGAAAAGGATACAGAGACGGATGTAGACATAGACAAGGATAGAAATAATTACGATTCGCAAGTCGGAAATGATTAAGACGTCGTTTAATATATTTTCTTCGATTCTCTTCTGTGCTCCATAAGAAATGTCTTTCTATGAGTGAAAGAATGCCACACTTAGAAAATGGTGACAGTTATTAAATGTTCTTCAATTGATAACTCGAACCACGTACTTTTTCCTATATTTTCTACTAATGGCCACTTTCAACGGAAGGGTGTAAACGCATTATTTTAAATCTCGCCCATATTTAGTAGTGTATATAATTGAACATCTTTCGGACAGGAACTGATTAATACATCTTGGTATGGAAACATTTTTTCTACCGACAGCACTAATTAAAAACTACTGTTTTTCGGAATTAAATGCTTATACGATAACTACAAAACGTCGAAACTACCCATTATGCAACGGCTATTCCTGAAGTGTTAAATCTGGTTTCATTTTCATATAATTTTTGCGATTATCAGCCTTCAGCATCAAAGGAAGTATACATGGTGGCTGATAATCAACGATACGCGCGAAAGGGTGGCGATTCTACATAAAAAATTAAATTAAAAATATAAAATGAAATGTTTTCGTAAACCTGAGGATTGGTTTACGAAAATTGTAAATCGTACTTCCGCAAGTAAAACTTAATTGTCTAAAAAACGAGGCGAATTACAAAAACATTTTATTTTGTATTTTCGAAATATTTTGTCATGTAAAATTCCCACCCTTCCGCTTGTAGAATTTACTACGAGACACCTTATAATTATGTAGTATGAATACAAAAAACTAGGACATTTATTCGGATCATGTATCTGATATTCAGAAGATTGCTGTTGTACGATGGATGCGATGTTCTGCATCGTCCACGATGTTTAAGGGGTTTGAAACAGAAGTGAACGTTATAATAAATAAGGGAATGAATAGAACAAAATAAATTTCTATACATCTTAGTGTTTTGAACACGAATTTTTACAATGGAGCCTGTTGTTAATACGATATTACAGTAATTACGTTATATACAATGATTACTTATTGAAAATAAGTTCTCCATGTAAAGAATTATGGTAACGAAACTACTATGATTCTTTTCCCTTATGGTTCGATCCCTTTTGGTTGATCTCGTTGGAGACACGGAAGAACTTACTAACAAATTTTACCAAATAAGTTTATCGTGACTCTGCTATTTATTTATTTATTGAAATTGAAGACATCTTTGTTGTAGATTCGATATGAATTTGTTCAAGAGAGTACCTGAAGCACCCATGTTAGTACATATAACTAATTAATTGAGGGTGGAGGCAGGTCATATAGAAAAATGATAAGTAATACTTATCTCTCGTTTTCCGAGATGACTGTTTAGGTACTGGTATATAAATTGAATTCTACGACGATCTGCTGTCGTACAAACGATATTTATATTGGATGATAAGATTAGGAGAGGGAAATTTACGTTGGAAACACGACCAAATTATTTTAGCCTGAAGACTGCAGTATGGTTTGCACTGTGAAACTGTTTAACTGACCAAAGCTAAAAGTGTCAATACAGATTTATAATATGTTGATATTTACGTTAGGTATTTTAAACAAACGTTTTAATCTTAATAAACATTCACTGATAATGAGTTCAAATTATTTCTAGTATCCAGTTGACAAAGAACTTGCATCTTTAGTAAGCGATTTTAAACATAGGCCTAATAAATATTTAAATTATATGCCTAAATAGCTTTGAAGGTCCAACTTTGTCGAGTAAATTAGATATCGATATTATATGAATTTTACTTGAGATTTCCAAGTAAATGTACTGTCAACATTAAAATAAACTTTAAATCACTTTTAATACATTTGTTATAAAATTTTTAGTTAGACGTACGACAGTGCAAACTATACTTATGTAGAAAGCGGCTCAACGATTCTCGGAGCCGAAAAAGAAATGTAGCTTCGAATATTTTGTTATACACGCGATTAAAATACGTCAAGTACAAATGTCCAAATATTAGAATATACGTGTGCGTAAGTGTGTGTGCCTGCCGTATAAAAACGAAAGAAGTAACATACTTGTATTGCATTCGAGGTTTGGCCAACGTGATTTTTTACGTCCATTAATGAATGCTATTCATTTGTTCCCTCTTTTTTTTTATAAATAATACAGCTTCATGAATTTTTAGTTGACTAACGCCCTCGATGTTTTTGTTTCTGTTTTTGTTTTTGTTTTTGTGATTTTAGAAGTTGCTGTAAATACGAGTACAACTCTATTGTAACTGAACTAAATACTTCGATGCTTTAAAATATGAAGTACCACGTTCTTATTGTATAATATACTTTCATTTTCATTACTATTTGCGGTTTTGAAAAGTATATTCAATATTATTTTTAGCATTAATTTACCATTCTCATCGAATTACGAATAAAATTGAATATTCCGTTTAACTTTTTAAACTTGTCTCGCGAATTAACGGTTTGGAATATTTTAAGACTCGATTCCATTGAATTAACAGGTTTGAAGTTTGTGAACTTCTCGATGTTTTACCTCATCAGCCAGTTTTATTTGAAGTTTGAAATATTATAAGTACGTATATTATACATTATGTAGCACGCGCCAGTGCATTTCGAATTGTTTTCTATAATATTGGTTGTTGCTGTTGTTGTTGTACAAACTGTATTTTGTTTCGTTAAGTTCTTGTTGCTCGACCTATCAGCGTCATATTAGAACGTCTATCACGGCCATGTGCAATTATTTCAGTGATAAGACGCTTTGGTCTGCCACGGCAAGCTGCGAGTGAATCTTGTGCAATCCTTTAAAGCGTCCAAAAAGTCGCACATGAGTCTTCATATCTCTTATAGTGTATATTGTGTAGCCTGTGTAAATAAATTGTAAAGCTAATGTCTTTTCTAATTGATACCTTTTTTTGTTCTTCGCAACAAAACTAAACACAAGTTTCAGACATGTACCCTGAATATTTTAGACATAAAATACTGTTAATGTTAATTTTTTCGATGCTTCGAAGTACTATTAGGAGAGGAAACGTTAATAAGATTATTTAAACGGTACAAAACAACGTTTTTAAGTCTGAAATAATTTCAATGTCTCGTTTACTAACTTTTGACACGTTCAATAATAACGTGAACACGTTCACTTTTATATACCGGACCATTAATTAGGATAATAAAGATAATAATGAAAGCAATTCAATCATCGAAATGATTTCCATTATTGTTAATTACCTTTGCTATTTTTCTGTCAGCTTACGAATACCACCGCGATAAAAATTGGGTTGTACTAATTATGTAAATCCAGTAAAGTAGAATTTATTCATACACCTAATATTATTTTTTAAATTTGCAGAATTATCAGGCGTTTGTATTGGCGGGTTATTTGTTATTAAAAATTCTCCCGTGTTCCAAACAAATGGGAAGCAGTTATTGAAGTAGATGGTGACTACGCTCCGGAATAATCATTTCAAAATGTTATTGTTTAATTTGTATGTTTCTTTTTTCATAACAAATATTGTTTAAAAAACGCCTGATAATTATGCACCAACCCAATATATTAGAAAATCTGTCTCAAAAGTGGTAGGGATGCGCATGTTCTCGGTTTTTCGTGGAAAAGCTGCATCTAGGTGTGTGTATTTCAACACCCCCCAAGAGGGTCAAAGTAAACGGTAACGGGTGTCTCCTTATGTAACAGGAAGAAGAGATATGAAACATTTATAGACGAATAAATAAGTGGGAAAGATACCTACTGGATATTAGTGGCAAAACAATGGATTGTTTTTCTCTTAATCCCAATTATCATTGTATTCATCGACATTATATATTACATTATGTATACATAATATCTTTACAAATTACATATATTTCATATTTTTACAAATAAGTTATCGCTTATACACAGACTTTTTCAGGGGCCAAATGGAAAATTTTTGGATTTATTTTCCTGTTTAGCATTGTCATACATTTTTCGGTTTGTCGCAGCTTATGTAACGTGAAAATGTGTTTTGGATTCGACACTTTTGAAGCTAGTACTACGGTGTCATTATCAAGGAATCGTATCAGATCGAAATCTGTCTCGAGGGATATCACGATTCACGATTACAATAGTCAATCACTAAACAATCCTCCTCGATTCTGTATGTGTTTCTTAAACATCAATTCGCTTTAATGTGTTTTTCTTTCTTAACTAACATTAAGTCATGTTATAACAACAACACCAAAAGCATATTTTTTTCCCATCTCTCCTTCTCTCCCTAATGATTACAATCTACGTACCAAACAAGAGACGACACCATAACTTCGGCAAACATTCCATTCAACAAAGTCTATTAAATATGTTCACTTAAATTTATGTCAACTTTGCTTTTCCTTCAGAATTCAATATTATCGCCTAAACATTACCACACATCGATTGTATTTTTCTATGGAAGAATCGATGATACTTGCAAGTTGCAAAACAAAAATAAATGTTTTTCTTGAGAATATAATTTTTTCGAAAAGTATCGCTTTTTGTGAAGTATCATTTATGTTTAAACATGTAAAATGTATCACCGTAATGATTATTATTTTTGTTAAATTAATTATTCGTTAATCGTTAAACTAATTACAATTTCCTAATAATTGTTTATTTTACATTTGAAAGTTTCCATCGATTCAACCAACTATCCATTAGCGTTAAGTTTACCCTAAGTTTCTTAAGCAATAATAACTTGGTTATTTATAATTAACGCCTCTTCAGTATTTAACTACTTTAAGTTTGCTTTCAAATGCAAAATGCATTTATATTGCACGTTATTTCTATGTCTCGAGACAAAGTCGATCTAGACGATCCCAACATTGACCTTTTTCCTTTTAACTTTCCTGCCTTTACGTTTCAAAGTCTTTCTATCATTAGAATCGCTTCAACGCTATGTTTCGTATTATTATTTTCTTCCGTCGAACTGGTATGTGTGAAATTATATAAAATTTACAAATAATAGTAAATGTTCACACTGTGACGGATCCTTCAACTTTATTATAGCAACTATCTTCTATGTGCTCATTCATAATTATATAGTATTTTGGAGTTTATGTTGTATTTTGTCAGCAGGGACGCATTTACAACAAGGCGCAGTAGGCGAAAGATAGAGCCGCACTCTCTATGCGGCCACATTTTAAAACCTTTCTCCTCACAAACATCAATATAAGAAACAGTCTACTTAGTTGCAAAATAAAATATTTCTTTTTAAATATTAAATTCATAATATAAAAACTAGAGGTGTAGTTGAAAAATGTATGAGGGCTGCTGCCTCCATTTGAAATACATCGTTCTTTCCTTAGAATATAAAACTAACGGGAACAGCTGTATTGCATAAAATTCTCTATATCTACATATTTCACACAACCGCAAAAATAGACTCCTTCTTTTGAGATCTCATAATGATATTGCGCCTGCGGCTTCCAAAAGTGTAATTGCGGCCCTGTTTGTCATATACATATTATTCATCATAAAAATGTTCGACGAAAGAAACCAGGAAACCAATTTTTCCGTTATATTGATTGACTTAAACAGAAACTTCTTAATCGTAAGTATACATTTATGTGCGTTATTTAGTCATATGAGCGGCTCAGAAGACAAAGTGACTACATAATTCCATGAAACGAAATAGAGAAATGTAGAGAAAAGAAGAAAAAATTGATAAAGTTAAATGTTTTTTACACTGTTTTTTAAATTTTCGCTTGATATATATTGAGGAACAAAGAAACAAATATTGCAGAATGTATCAGTAAACATGAAGCTTTTATGTTAAAATGTGTTAAATACATAAAAATATAATATCGAGATTAATTGTTCATATGTTTACATCTTTTTCCATGAACTCAGGAGGAAATTAGAAGGAAGTAGAAAAATATATTTTAACACTATTTATTAAAAGACGTCCTTTACGTCGGATGTTTTCAAAGTATCCTCGCGTCACCTCGATTTGTTTTTAAATTAAAGTAATCATGTTGAATAGGCATATTTAACATTTCAACATTTCTATCCATTGCAATAATTTCATTTGTCATTATCATATGCTCATTGTTTGAGTCAGATGACGAATTCGAAGAAATGCGCGATCGTTTCGTTAAACTGGCTTTTCTGACAATTATTCAGTACATATTGCAGAATCACTAATATCTGATCCATCATATTTCCATGTCAAAATAATTATTCTTGGGCATTATTATTTAACAACAATAAATTTTGTTTCTTTATAAATCACGGTACTTTTATAATCAATCGATAATTACTAGGATACTTTTTGTTTAATAATTCACTAGCGCTTATAAAATTTCTTTAAATGGAATTAATGACAATGACGTCTGAAATAAGTCAGATATTATTCAGCAGGCAAAACAAATGTTGCCACCTCAAGGTGCTAAATAGAATTATTAATGGACTTTATTTTATATATGAACAGATATGCATCAATTATTTGCTTTGGTATTAAAATTGAAGAAATTGCAAAAAGTGGAGCTAGTCACTTTGGCTTTTAAGCGGCTCAGATGTATATTCAACAATAATGATACATAAGATAAGTATCTTAGACATAAATAGCGATATTTGTTGGTTGCAATCGGTCATGTATTTGCAATGATATTCATAATGAAAATGTAAACTTTTAAAAAAATGACGAATAATCTGTGTCTAAAATCGATTTGCGACACCATAATCGCATCCACCATCTCTGCTCCTTATCTAATCATTTTTTTAAGCTCAGCAGGCTCCTACGAATGACGTTGCCGTTGAACAATCCAAGATTTCGGCATATCTTAAAACGCGATGTATGATTGCTATTTATAATTATTTAACGATCAACCACTTTGTGTAGCAACTTTATTGTATGATTGTACAGCTTATCGATTTTTCATTACTTTTATAACATGCTTGTTTCCCATTTACGACACTTATATAAAATAAATTTCATTGTTCCGTGCATGTATTGTATTTTCATGTTTACATAGTGTGCAGATAATGTCTATTTATTTTCACTAAACTTTTGCAAATAGTTCCTTTAAGTTGGTGGACAAAGTTGCCACACATAAGGGTATCTATTAAAAATTTCTTGACAGATGCACTCTTATTTCAACAACATCCGAAATTTTCAACAATCAAAACGTAAACGTCTTCAACAAATTATTGTAGCAATGACAAATTCTGAGCTTCTTGAATTATTAGTAACGAGAAAATATCTTAGATTGTATCTTATTGTCGTATAAAATGCATTACCTTTTGACATATTTTCAATTTAATTGTACACCCCAATCATATAATAAAATGCTTCACGTGCTCGTTACTTATCGATACTTTGTGCGATATAACGATTTCTTAGATTTTATGTACTTTCAACTGACTCATGCCTCTACCGTTTCGCTTAATTTACATTGTCATAAAGTATCCATATAAATTTGAATGTAGAAAATAATTCAGTAAATCGATAACGAATTAAATTATATACATACTTTCAACATTAATATTTAATCAAATATCCTCACGTGGCAACACGAATACTTTTTGCAAAGTCGGATCACCAGGCATAAATACAAACAGAGAAAAGAAAGAATTATAAAATTGTAATAAATATGACTATTTGTAATCCGAGAATTTTGAATTCGAGAGAAAAGTATTTGTTATAAGCGTTAATGAAGTTTGTTGTCTTGAAAATGTGCACTGATACAAAAAAAAAGATGATCACTCCTAAAACAATCTCCTACTCCAAGAATTTAAACACATTTTCGATATATCGGCAGATTCATCGACAATACTGTCACAATCATTCTTCAGTTTCTCTCCATTTTGTAGTGGATGTATAATATTTGATCCTTTAATTATTAAGTAATATTGCTTCTAAATAACATGAATTCCATAATAAGTTTCTGCTGCTTATTAATCAAAACGTATACTTTCAAATTTGTTTTCAGTTCTTTCCATTTTTAGTACATAATGTTACGAAAAATCGGATAATTTCTCTTCAGCTTAGAAAACAAACGTTTGAAATGTTTCGTTTATTCGACACGATGCATGCAAATGTAACGTACCGATATTATTCGTTACTTGCAGCACTAACTATTTTTGACGTAGAAATATTTTTCACGCTTTTCAGTATTTCCTCAGTATCCGCTGTTATGATATTACCTGTTTAGAAAACTGACAAGTAATGAGTTACGTAACGCTATCGATTAGAGTGTATAATTGATAACATCAATTCGTACTTGGTATGTATTGCGATATGATTTCATTTGTTGACACAAATTTTTGTGCAACTTACACATATGCAGACAGCACTGCATGAAAGTAAAATTACAACATAGCCATTAAGCTTTAATTATATTACAAAGGTTTGTAAATGAACCAAAGGAATGTCGTAACAAATAGCCTTAGAAACGTTCATCCATATACATACATGTTAGTGTCAACGTGTTTATGTGTGTAATCGAGGGTGGATAGCCTCATGCTGTCCTACTTTCGAGGGTTTATGACTGTGGGAGGCATTAAATGGGGGTGCATGAGACTAAACATTCCTGGTGAGGGGCGATAGTTGGTGACCATCGGGGTTTTAAGTCTCCCAGCTATCAAGTGTTGAAGGACTGATAGTATAAATGGAGAGAGAGAGAGAGAGAGAGAGAGAGAGAGAGAGTTTAGAGATGGCAAGCGGCCCGACGCCGTATTCCTAGTGTGGGCAGACCCGGATTAAGAATTTTGGGGCCCGGGGCTATCAAACCTTCGAGGCCCCCCGCCCCCCCCCCGTGGTTGATTTTTGGGGCCTGGGGCTATATATCAAACCTTCGAGGCCCCCCGTGGTTGAACTGCGGGTGGGAGGGGGGATTAGTGAGATAGTCGCTCAGAACGGGGCTCCCCTCGGAAAGTGGGGCCCGGGGCTGCAGCCCCCCTAGCCCCCCTTTAATCCGGGCCTGAGTGTGGGGCCTGAGCATTCGAAGATTCGAAGCGATTCGAATCTTTACAGTATTGAATAACTTCGAATCGTTTCGAAACTAAAATTTGAACGCCTACCACTAAGCGTTGCTAAAGAATAGGGACTCTGTTCCTGGAGGATCTGGCCACGGAGTGGAGAAGGCGAGGGTGCTTTGTGAGAAGAAGACTGTGATGAACCACACGGCACTTACCTCAGAACTGTCCTGGAGCGAGCTTCCTTAAATTCTTTACCACACCTATCGAGTGATTTCTAACATACATACATATGTAGTAATTTCTTCGAAAGACATATATACTTAATTTGTATTTTCATTTGGTTTCTTTCATACCCATTTGTCCGAGTAGGTAAAGAAATCGCACATATTACTAAAACATTTATTGTAACATAATGGACGTTACAATTATATTTAACAGCCGTTTTCTGCTGCCAACCAATTGCTTTTTTTTTTAAAGACACCACATTATGTATTACCAAAATAATTGTTTTTTAATTTATGATTTCGTCAATGTGAATCACAAAGACGGTAACTTTAATAGCAATCTTTGTGATCTCTAATTCGTGGCTTTCTTAATGTAACGCTTACCAAAGTACAACGTTACCGTAACGACCAGCATAAAAATTAACAACAAAAGTGACGTTTCTCTAACTATATATCATTAACAATAGTTTCTATTATTTCTAAATGTAATACTTATTCATCGCAGATGAAGATATCGTTTGGTGGTAACATACACGATTTACGGCAAAGTTATGAGAAAATGTGACTATCACAAACAAGTGGCGCGAACTTATTGATACAGTGTTTAGTATTTACTGATTGGATTTCTTTGATTTATTACGAACACTGGGTACCGTGTATCCATTAAAGGTTGCTACTTATATTCTCATTTCTCGTTTGCTCTTTGTATGCACGACTACACACCTCCATCGTGATTTTTTTTGTTCCTCATGACGCACTGGATTTATCACAACCATATCTGTGAATGTAATATCAAAATTATGCATGTATGCAGAACAAAGCAATAAATCAAAGCATATGTATAGCTTCTGGTTTTTAAATGTGTATAAGTCAAAATATATCAAAACATAAGCATCACAAACTATTATATGTACAGCCAGAGTTTAATTGCAATAGGTAGCTAAAGATAAGGAGTGTGTTCTGTTTACTTTGAAAATAAAAAAAAACATAAAGATTGCCGCAATATTGTTTAACACTGAAAATTAATGTTAATTTTTTTACATCAACATATTCTGCTTGTTGAATGCAGACGAAATTTTAAAGGAACTTTTATATATCGCCCCCGAAAACAGTGACCGTCACTTTTTTAACATCTTGTACATACATATTATATTCACGAATATCATACCTCGTCACTGTGAAGTACTAGTCAGACAGTCTCTCCACTCATTTCTGCTCTTCTCTGTTGAACTTCTTGGGTTTCCACTTCTTGTGCTTTGTCTTTCTTTTTCCCACTCTCCTCCTTTTCTTGTTTCTTCTGCACCTCCTTCCCTTCCCCCTCCCCAACCACTTTCTTCTTTTCCTTCTCGTTTTCTTTCTCATTTTCCTTTCCCTTCTCTGGTTCCTTTTCCTTCTTCTTCTCCTTCCTCTGCTCGGTTTGCGTCCCCATTTCGTTTTCGTTTTTCTTAACCTCCCCGATCTCGTCTTCATTTACCTTTCTCCTGTTCTTTTCCATTTTGCCGTCGCTCGACTTCTCCGTTTTTCTCTCTCTTTCCTTGTCCTTCTGTTCATATTCGCTTTCCTCCCCCCTTTCGTTTCCCATATCCTTTTCCCTTCCCGTCTCCTTTTCCCTTTCCTTCTCTTTCTCCTTCTTCTTCTCCTTTTCCATCTCCTTCACCTTCTCCTTCTCTTTCTCGTTCTCCCTTTTCCTCTCCTTTTCCTTTTGATTCACTCTTTCCCTCTCCTTTTCCCTCTCCTTTTCCCTCTCCTTTTCCTTCTCCCTTTCCCTCTCCTTTTCCATTTCCCTTGCCCGCATCTTTTCTTTTTCCTTCTCCATCTCCCTTTCTCTCTCCTTTTCCTTCTCCTTCTCCATCTCCTTTTCCCTCTCCCTCTCCCTCTGCTTCTCCCTCTCTTTCTCCTTTTCCTTCTTCTCCATCTCCTTCTCCCTCTCCCTCTCCATTTCCCTGTCCTTTGCCTGTTGTTTCTCTTTTTCCGTTTGCCTCTCTCCTCCGTGTTCCCTCTCCATTCCCTTTCCTCTTTCCTTTTCCCGTTCTTTCTCACGTTCCCTTTCTCTCTCTGCTTTCCGTTCCCTCAAGAGCTCCGCCCTGCGAGCTCTGTGCAAGCTGCCAGACGGGAAAGTTGAGTCTTCGACCGCGGCAGCCGCGGCCGCACTGGCCCCTCGCTCCACTGCTGTCTGCTCAAAAATTATTTTACTGTATTTTTCATTATGTTCTCGGCTTGATCACGTACATTGGAAAAAGACGCGTAAGAAATCAATAGAGCGACTTAGGTACATACTTTCAGTATAAAGCTGGCTGTTGAGTTTTTGCCAATAGGACTTTGTGCCGAGGACGGATGACCATGTCCGTGGCCGTGGGTACTAAAATACCCGCCTGCTTTCGGTTTAATGTGACGGTTGTACATCTGCATGTGCACGATTTTCATGTACTCGATCTGCGCTGCCAATTTCTGAATCTCCTCCTTTTTTAAGCACCGTAGGCAATAATAATCAATACCAGAATACATTAATCGATTCGTAATTGTTGAAAAACAAAAAACAGTTCATATAAATGTCAACCTAGGTGTTGAACGATTTGAACGCTATTTGATTTTATTATTGTTATAGAGATTCGTCGTTTATACGCCAGAATGAGACGAAAATCAAGAATAACGATGTGTCGGTTGTGGCTTCGTTTGTTATTTATAAGTGTGTAAAGATATGCCTAAAAACAAGAAATCCGCGTGCAGCGGTGCACGCCGGACAACTCAGGCGAGGCACAGTGGTTTGAAATTTCAAAAACATGGCAAAAATATTACGGTGGTCTTTGATATTTATAAAAATGAGTATACTAAGGTTTTCGAGATCGCCGATTGCGAATCTGAAGTCAAAATGGCGGACGCGTATACCAAAAAAATATCAGATGTGGTCTAAACTTGGTATTCTAGATTTGTTGATCTAAAGTTAAAATGGCAATAAACAAAATATCAAGGAATATCAAAATGGGTCGGTTTATGTATTAAAAAGTATATAGTTCCACTTAAAAAAACGACCACTGATTTGAAATCATAAAAACATGTCACTAATTCCTTATTGTAATTGAAAAAAAAAATTATTGTAAGCAGTGTTCAATATAAATCATTGCAAAATATGCAAAAACTTTAGACAAAACTTATATTAAATTGTTTAAATTATTGATTAATTATTAGAAATATGTCGAATAATTTTATAAAAATAAAATTCATCATTATATATGTACAATCGTTCTGTGTTGTTGCTCGAGAAATTATCGAATTGCATGTGGGGATTCCTGGATTTCCATAAGTTCCGCTGAGAAAGATTTCAACTATATTCTGAGTAGTGGTCGAAAATTTGAAATTATTGGATCAGAAGATAAGAGTAAATAATTTAATATATCTTCATTGGTGTTTGAACGGGATGATTTTCGTGTAAAATTTTTTCGGCATATCTTAAAATCTTTATCCTTAAAAATCTTAAAATATAAGTAAGTATCTTTTAAGATAAGTATGAATAAAAAGGAACCGTAACTCCAATTTTGTTGAATTTCAGATATGTTGCTGAGGGGAGGATGACGAGTAATGTGCACTTTGCCCGAAGCGTGGGATGGTCTTGGTTCAAATGTTATGAAGAATTAAAGTTCCCAAAGAAGCTTTGAACTAATTAAAAAGAAAAGGTTAACTGCTTCGGAGTACAGTACTGGCAGCGACAACGAACAAAATTAAAATTTGTATTTCTAAACAATGATTATTATTTTTTGGGGGGTAAATATGTGAAATAAATATTTTTACAACATACACGGGCTTTTCTCTTACGTATTTTTTTGTACTGACAGATTCCATTTAGGAAATTTTCAAGCGCGTATGTGATTTAGAACAGGGTTGACTAACTGGTGGCTCGCGAGTCACCGGTGGCCCCTCCGCCTTGTTGCCACACTGAACGGCCCCCCTCCATACCGGCCAGACTCTGACGATCACAGTTGAAAAGAGAAGGAAAAAAGCAGGAATCGACTGCGATCGTCAGAGTCTGGTCAGTATGGAGGGGGGACGTTCAGCGTGACAGCAAGGCGGAGTGGTCCCCGGTGGCTCGCGAGCCACCAGTTAGTCAACCCTGATTTAGAACATCTTTAGTTCGAGATGGTTTACCATAAGTTCCTCGTTTTCTTGAATTAAGGTTGTTGCTTCCTCAGGTACCAGGTCGGTCCTGTTCATCGAGAAGCTCGCTGTAACGCCGCGTGCTCTGGCACGACTATCCCACTGATCTCCTTGACCTCGTAAAACTCGAATCACCTAAAATTGTACATACGAAAACATTTGAAAATTTATTTAACAAGCATTACATTATCTAAAGAAATCGAAAGTTTTATTTTTAAAGTTTTATAATAAAAATAAAGAAATAATGTAATTGTAAATTTACTGTACTGCAAGGGAAAGCAGAGTAAGTGGAGTAATATCTGTCACCTTGGGTGCAAATACAAGGAACACGGTTACGGAAGTAGAAAGTTGCGTGCGCAAAAAGCCCAGTAAATATTTGATATCCGGCCCAGCGTGAGGGAAAATGAAAAGGCTGGAAAGAATTGAAGAACTTACATTTCAAATTGATAATGTTACGAATGCATATTTCAGAAATGAAAGGTCATACTGAATGGCGATCATGTTTATATTCACAGCTGCTATGTTGTAAATCGCATAGCTTATCAAACGGGCCTCGTTGAAGAGACTTTCCGCATTACGAACGTTGTAACACACTTTAATGCCCCATGCAAGGAACATAATTTCTCCTATAAGAAAAGGTCAGTTTGTTGTACATACAGTCCACTTGTAAATAATTAATTTTCTTGCAGTTTCGTTGAATTTATAGTTACGATTGACATTAAAAAGTGATAAATCATGCGTAGTCGAATTTAATAGCACGAAAATATTTGTTACGATTTTTCATTTTAATATTGTTCTAAGAACTATAACATATCATTACCAATTGCTAAACTATGGTCCCACCAGTTGAAAGAACACTGATAGAATTTCAGACCATAGTTATCAGCTATCACCTCGGCATATGGCGGTGCACTCAGCGTCCATGTACCAAGATAAATTAACATTACTAATAGTATTGGGACCATCCACTGCAACAGTTGCTTATCTGTAAGTTTCACCTTGTGTGCACTTTTGACACGGTATGTGAGAGAAACTCTGTGGACAAAAATTTAGTTGAACTTTCATTTCAAGCGTATCTGTCATATAAATAGATATACACCACAGGAAAAATTTATTGCATTACTTGACTACTACTGAAAAGTTTTCAAACTTCAAAGTTCCATAACTTTGTTAAAATTTATCCGAATATGCTGCCATGAAAAGTAAACTAAAGCTCGAATCTTCTACTTTTTTATTCCATTAGCCGATTTCATTTCAGTCAGTGCCCAACCAATAAAATCCTCTCTTAAAAGGTGCTGTCTAATTATACAATTTTCTTGTTATTTGACAAACGCTACAGCCTGTAAGCAATAATTGTTGCAATTTTGACGTATACTATTAGAAAATTTGATCAATTTTCTTCAAAACAATGAAAACCTTGTTTAACAAAGTTACGACCAATAAACAAACACCTGCAATTTTATGGTCTTATGTTTTTCCACCATAAATAGAATATGTAACAAATTGGTATTTGTTGTAAAAATTTCTGAAGGAGGAGTTGAATGGTTTCATTGGATTCATGAAGAACTTAACTGTTTCTAAAAATCATTATTGTTCAGAGATATCAAGCTCATATTATTTTATTTTTTTCATATCGTTAGAAATTAAAAATTCATTCAAAATGCGGCACAGGTTCCCAATGCCCAATCGATCTGAAATTTTGTAGAAACCAATTTTTTACCAAGTGTCATCTTTTTAAGCGGTGGGACAAAAGAACCTCGACAAAAAAATTCGACCTGTATAGCTAAGGATCAATAATGTGCATCTCCGTACTAACAAGGGGAGGGCACACCTTTTGACATCAGTTTTGGAATGAAACCGGGTGGACATTGTAGTACATACCTAGTGTTATAAAATCGTAAAGGGTTTTTGCAAAGTAGGCTTTCGTTTTCGAGAAATTTGAGTTCAAAGTTTTACATGATAGTAGTAGTTCAGTTGCGCAAAACGTATCAGCAAGTAACAGCCGTAGCTGCGATAGTAAGGTGTTTGGCTAGGGCAGGACTGGGCAAACCGCGGCCCATGGGCCGCATGCGGCCCGTTCCCCGACTTGCCTGCTCTGCTGGGCCGCAGGAGAACGACCCCCACCATACTCTTTTAACTCCTACACTACACTGTACTTGTGGCTCGCGGGCCGCATGTAGCTGCTGATGGTGGGGGAACCGGCTGACTGGTAGTGGGGACCGTGCGGCCCGCGGCGGCGAACAAGCTGCTCAGCCCTGGGCTAGGGCGCTGGACGCTTCGGTTCGATTCCCAGTCCCACGTCTTTTTCTTACAGTAGTAATGCAATGGCTACACCTAAAAGTATCGCGTAAAACTTTGAACTCAAATTTCTCGGAAACGAAGGTCCACTTTGCAAAAACTTGTTATGGTTTTGTAACACTAGGTGTACACTATAATGTCCACCCACTCTCATTCCAAAACCGATGGCAAAAGATGTGCCCTCCCCTTGTAAGACATAAAAGGACATTAAGTGTTAATCGACGTGAATTCTCAATAAAATCCAGGGAGTCGAGACCGATATAATTTTAGTTACTTAGTACCCCAAAAGGAATCAAATTAGGAGGCCACCCTAGCGTTAGTAGTCCGAATAAAAGAATTTGGTGCCTTTTTCGTATAACCTTTGAACTATAAATGATGTAGGAATGAAATTTGCGTCGAAAATGGGGTGAAATGATCCCCTTTTCTTCTCCGTCTGATACGTCAAATTTAATATCCTCTGATAAAAGCCAAAAACACCCTGAGCCGTCTACTAGCATCTAATAGGCTCTCCCTTGTAGTAGAATGCGTGAGTGAGGTGGCGTTGCTGTTTTAATCCGTTCGCGCGAGATCGAGATAAGTGGATGACTCTGTACCTTCTCTGCCTATTCAGCAGGATCGAACCCAACCCAAGATCCAACCGACCAACCGTCTGACCGTTTCTCCGTGACGCACAGAATTGCGGTCAGAGTTTCGCTCATTTCGGTAAGAAATACGGTCACGACATATCTCAGAATTTCTTTCAACTCAGATTCCCGACCGAAATGCAATCAGTCAGGCATACCGGTTACCTTTTACATCCTTTCACTATTACGGTCAGAATTTCTCTCATCTCTCATTACGGTTACAGGTCATTGAGAGATATGTAACCGGGCATGAATTTCGGTTACTGCTTTGGCCTCAAATCCCTGATAAAGTCTACAAAATGCGTGAAATAAGCTAGCCAAGCCAGCCAACCAGCGTCGCCAGGGAATCAGTTGTGGACTGATGTATGAATATTGTTCGTAATATTATATTCGCATTAGTATGATTTTTGCACTAGCATTATTATCAGCGTAAAAGTCGAAGAGATTTTGTTAGAACAGGAGTCAAAAAGTCAAAGGAGTCGATTACTGAAAAAACGGCAACATATTTTGTTCGGCAATGTACATCGTGTGCACTAAAATCTCGGGCACTACCCGCACTCACACAGTGAAAGAGCCAGTTAATGTGAACCGTGTAAATTCGTCTGTAAGCGACGACTTAACATCCCCTAACATGATTTGGCTGTTTCACTGTGTGTGTGCGGTTGGTATTCGAGATTTGAATGCATACGTTGTACATATACGTATTGTTTAAGTATTCAATATTTTAAAATTCTTAAGATTATATATATTTTATTTTCACTACCGCCAAGTTTTCATCAGCAATGCGGTGTAGGAAATGCAAAAGCCAAGATGTCTTGTCCATTTTGTGGCGATACACGCATACATATCCAAAACAGGAAATATGGCAGCCATCTGAATACATAAGAAAAAAATGAGGAACAATTTAGAAATATGACATTTTAATATTTTTTAATGATATACAAACAGTTATAAGAAATCTTATACGTACTTCGAGATACATAATAGCGCACCCTAAAAGCGTGATGGACAGAAATATCGGTGAAGCGACCTTGAATACTTTGAGCTTGCGGTGTTTATACATATAGGCCACCAGGAAGATGGTGCCGAACACACAGAAAATTGAAAACGATAGAAGTGTGATTCTGAAAATATACGTTCAGTTAGCTGGTTGTCGCCAAAACAGACTATCAATTTCACTTTTCTACTTCAGCACCTTATTGAAATATACCAAGTTACAATTCCTTGATGAGGTATTCCAAATTACATCATGCAATCATGTTTTCCACAAAGAATGTTGTTGTTTATGTAAATTTTTATGTTAAATAAATTTGTTTTGCGTTAAATAAACCCGAATATGATAGCAAGGTTAAAAAGACGTATGTGTTCTTGTTTTGTTGTGATTTTTCTTTCTCTGTCGTTGAACGGAATGCGTTTATAAAACGATCTTTAAATTGTTACTGTTTCAAGTGATCTTAGTTTTACCCGTGTGGAATTCTAATTCTTAACACGCCTAACGTTACAATCTTATTTTAGATTGAATCGATAACGTTGGGTATGACATGAAAATGGTAACGAGGCTCGCGAGCCCCCCGAGCGTTTATCTTATACCTGGTCTGTGGCATAGGTATTTTGCGTGTCACCAATAACAGAAGGCAAAAGGCTTTTGCTAAAGAATCCGTTCAAGCATATTTATATAAAACTATTTTTTTATTTTTAACCAAAATATATACTGCCAATGTTTAATTGAAAAATTGTCAAACATCCTGTATTTACAGCAAAGTAACTTTTGAAATCAACAATTTTACGACAGGTGGGTGATGTAAGTGGTTTCATAAAATTCGTACCTAAATGGCCAGTTGTAAGTAGCTAGGCAAGGTTCGGGCCCCTTACATGAAGCGCATCCTGGTGCGCAACGTACACAGCGAAACACCTTTGTGTAAGAATCGCTTACATTTCGTTGCATTTCTTTCCAAGCAGCTAAAAATTGATAATTACTAACATAAGTCAAAGCACAAATTTCATACGTCAGCCATCAGAATTCTCCACTGACCTTCAACATGAATCCCGTCAAATCCAGATCGATGTTGACTGATGCTATAATAGCCCTTCCGACATTTACATACATACGCACCCTTTCTCCAGCCAGACCCGACGCCAACATTATATGGACTTTGATATTCACACTGAAAACAATACCAAAACAACGTCGAAACTGTTTTTTCCCAATCAGAGAAAAATTATTCTATAATATTTGCTCATGTTTGCATACGGAATCATTTTATTCGCAGTTATATTATATTCACTTAATCCTTGTACCAATTATTTATCGGTTAAATGCGTAGTTAATGGATATTAAATTACACTTTTTGTTAAGTATACATTCATAATGCGCGGATCAATCAACGTGTGCGAAGGCGATTTTTATGAAGCGCACTTCTTTCCCTTCGACGCATTCTTGTCTCCGTCGTTGTTCCACAATATTACGATAGGATCTAACAAGGGAAACACCAGACATGGCTCGCACCGATTTCAGAGAAACTTGGTGGAGTGATACGTCCACATCTATAACACAGCATGATTGTAATTTCAGTGGTAGATATTTAGCCAGTTATGAGGAAATTAGATGTAGAGTTTATAAGAATCGCATAGTCCGGTGAAAAAATATTACAAAAAACAAGTTTCGAACCCGGATCAAAATATTTAAACTCTCCAATGCTTCCCGCTATGGGTAGGTCCCTACGGTTGCGAACGTATATATTTCGTGACTTGACGGCCTACCCTATAGAAAAATTCCTTACGGTGACCCCATCGAGTCAAGACGTGGTCTCTCGGAACTGTGGTGTTGAATGAATCACTTTACTACGCGAAACTATTTTTCTCACAGTTGACTGTAAATTATAATCACACTGTGTTGTAGATATAGACGTATCACCCCACCAAGTTTCGTTGAAATCGGTGCAAGCCATGTGTAGTGCTTCTTTTGTAAGTTACTGTATTCATATCCGTCTTTAATATCAATATACTAATTGTAAGTCTGTTGTTATACATACGCCCATATAGTCTTTCTCTAACCATACCCTTGACATTTTTCTCCAAAAAAAGTCTTACAACTTATTTCTTCATACAGAATCAACACCTCTCGGATGGAACTACCTGTCACAGCAGTTATTTAAACTTTTTTTAGGTCACCGCCCTCTTAGTTCTCTAGCAAATTATTCAAATCGCTCCCAGCCATATACAAGGTGACCAATTTTAATCATTTCACGCGATTATCTTTAAAAGTTTAAGATGGTGGCTCGCGATACCATAGTGCGATATCCGGCCAACAAACATACGTACGTGTGACGTGCCCAATGAAACCCGTGCGCTAGATCCCGAACCCTTGTCTGGCTTGCCCCGCGTGCACCGCTGCACGCGGGTGGCCTGCTTTGTGGCATATTGTTAAACACTTATAACTAACAAACGAAGTCTTAACCGTAATATTGTTATTCTTGATTTTCGTCTTATTCTGGTCTCTGGAATAACCCCTTAAATTATCTCCCAGCAGTATTCGAACACCCTGTATATATAAGGTGTTTATAAAAATGTGGGATATTTTTTCAGGACCGGTTTTACTCATCAAAATAATAAGAAAAGTTGGTATACGCATATGTCTGATAGTGCTTAGTTTTGCAGCTCTAAGCATTTTTATATTCCGTAAAACTGCAGCCCGAAGTGTCTGTTAAAGGGCAATCGACAGACTGTCGCGTTCGTCAGTTGGCCAAATATAGTATTCATATTTCATATCCTTTCCACCTTGCCTTTAAAAAAACAATGGCGAGATGATAATCAATATATCGACCCGCGTAAACACAGCTGGGCTTCATAAAATGCCACTTTATTAGACGTTTTGGGCCCGTGTTTTACGAAATATAAACATCGTTATACCTGCAAAACTAAGCATTATCGGACATAGGTATGCATATAACAACTTTATTTTATTATTTTGATGAGTAGAATGGATCCTGAAAAAATGTTCCACATTTTTATAAGTACCCTGTATATTAGAGTGGGCCAAAAAATCAAATTTTCCAATGGCAAAGGTGAAAACCAAATAAACAGGGGTTAACGAAGCTTGTAGAGTATTCAATATACCTTCAAAGACACTATCTTATCACAGGAAGCAAAGAACATGAGAAAATATTTGTAGTCCATATAAACGAATAAGAGGTCTACCAATTTGTTGAGAAACTCAAAATGAAACATGGAAACCGTTTTCCAATACCTCTACGTTAGCCGGTAATGTTTTATTAAATAGGTTTTTGAGAATTAATTCCGAATTAAGTATGAATACAAATGATATTAGTAATTATACTATTTTATTTCGTTCCTAATTCTATTAATTGTTGATTTTGTTTAAAATTTTGTGATATTTCATTAAGATTCATATAAAGTAGTGACCTATTTATGTAGGGGCGTTTTGTCACATAAATGAGTTACAAAAATACTCTACCTAAGGTTACAAAGGATAATTATTTTTTATTACGTTTTGTTACGTTGTGATCATGATTAAAGGAATAGTTGCGAAGAAAAATAAAAAATGAATGTGATTTCACCGACAAAATAAAGACTTAGTGAAAAATATATTTTTTTTACTTTTTTTTTAAAGTCGGGCAAATTGTCTAGTTTTACACTATTCAATAATAGTAAATAAAGTTAGAATTATTCATCGATGAGGAAAATTTTAAAAGTTTGCTGGTATTAATTTAAATTAGTACATATTACGTATTAATTACCTGTGTCGTGTCATTATGACACTTGTGCGTTCCTCTAAAAGATGTTATGTAGTTACTCAGGACTTCTTTCTCATTATTTTGCAGTGGTGCATCACACTGGTTTACTTCTAAACCGCTTATGTCAATATCCACACTTAAAATGTCTCGAACCCTTGAATCAAATGTAATTTTCTAATTATTTAAAAAAAAATCAAATTATAAGAAGAAGAAAAATATATATAAATATGTCAAATATTTATTTTACAAGGTATTTTTGTAGGAATATGTTATAATACAGTAAGGACAATGTTAGATCCCAAAGGAGATTACTGACACACGAACGTAAAGCGATTGCTATGCACCACTGGAAAGAGCTCACCAAGACGAATCAAATGATACCATTTTTAACTTCGAAATCAGATGGGATCACCACTAAAAATGGCCACAAAGTTCGAGATTTTGCGGTTTTGAACCAAAGAAACCGATAGTAAAATCTCATCCAGCTTATGGGACCTCGGGTAGGCACCTAAGGAAAAACCGAGGGATGTAAGCGATACTCTAGCAGGTTAGGGCGGCAATTGTGCCCCATGACATTCATACCAGGGCTGCGTTGGGCCTGCGTTTACTCCATGGGCCACTGATCCATTAGTGAATTCGTACTGAGCATTAGGAAAGGGGCCCATGCAGCAGTCCCAACGCGGCCGTGAAATGAGGGTGATAAGCCACATTTGCCGCCCCAACCTGCTAGAGTATCGCTTACATCCCCCGACTTTTCCTCAGGTGCCTACTCGAGGTCTCATAAGCTGGATCGGATTTTATTATCGGTTTCTTTGGTTCAAAACCGCAAAATCTCGAACTTTGTGGCCATTTTTCGCAATGATCCCATCTGATTTCGAAGTTAAAAATGGTATCAATCCATTCGTCTTGGCAAGATCTTTCCAATGGTGTATAACAATCACTGTACGCTCGTAAGTCAGTAATCCCCTCTGAGACTTAACATTGTCCTTTGTAACGAATCATATTTAAATATTAATGTGCATATGCAGAATTATTTTCAACAGATGTTATTGTAGTGCGTAGAACTAATCCCGAAAAAGTATTCCACATTTTGATAACCATCCCACCTAATAATTGAATTATGTTTAATTATGTTTAATTCAATTATTAGATAGGAGGTTTATCAAAATGTGGAATATTTTTTCGGGATTAGTTCTACTCACACCAAAATAGTAAAAAAGCAGCGTGTATTTTACACTACACACTACACAAGTGAAACTTACTTCCGCAAAATCTACATACACACCGGATAAGAAATTGTCACGTGTAGGTTTGTGCGTTAATTCTCAATGAGTATACATAATTAATAATTATTGATTATTTTAATTTATTATTACGAGGTTTTCATACTTCGATTCATATTCCAATAAAGAGATAATTGTCTTATGATAACTAAAGTTGTGCATGTCTTCCCTCACAACAGGCTCTCAATCGCTCAGTTGATGTTTTCGCCATGATAAACACTAATTGTATTAAATAATACACAATATAATACACAAACATAACAATATGCACGAATTCGAGGTTGACACCATGGCTAAGGTCAGGTGCGTCGAGCGAGCCTTCCTTCCCGCGCTCTCTCTCGACGAACAGCCTGATACTCCCCAGATAATTATCGCAATTTATTCTGTTCTTTTCTTTTTTTCACAATTTAGTCCCGGCAACGAAGTCATTTGTCGGGCTGCTTGTTTTGTTACAAGAGTTTATTTGAATTAAATCTTTTTGTCCTTTCTTTTGGTTCTACAATTCGCATTTATTATTTCCGTTGTATAACCTCAACAAGTGTATACTATTAACTACTCATTGTCAGAAATGTAATGATGAACGTAGCGAAGAAAACTGTTATGGAGTTAAAACAAAGAAGTGGGTAGTGCGGCGAAGAGTTGCCAGGGAAATCCCTACCGTAGTAGAGGGGGAACATACGCGTAGTGGAGGGGGAACACCTACCTTGACAACGATTGGTTGGATATCACGGCGTCATCACGCTCGCATATACCGCAATGCTGGAGGTGTTCCCCTCCACTACGGTAGGGATTTCCCCGGCAACGCTGGTGCAGCGTTTCGTTACACGTTCAGCTGCATTACTTCAATTCATTCTACCGTGCGTAAGGAAGTTTCACTTAAAAAAAGTTGGTAGTTATACGCGTATGTCCGACAACGTTTAGTTTTGCAGTTACAAGCATTTTTATATTCCGTTAAACACGGGCCCAGATCGCCTATTAAGGCAGAGTTAAACATGTGTGACGCGCATTGCAGAACACCCTTGAAAGGATCAATTCTAATAGGTCGATGCGCAACAAAGGACCTCGTGCAGCATGCAGACGCATACGCGAATGCTTGCGTGCATCGTCGAAAGCATTAGAAAGAATACGTGTTTGTTATCATGTATGTTAAACCCTAATTAATGTGTAAAAACTAATGAAACCGTTTATCTGTGGTGGGTATATAAACATTAATTTTTTCATTTCCATTCGTGTTTTCATAATTAAAAATGGTTCGAATTGCTTTCTTTTTGGACTCGTTTTTATCGACACAGTATTCCCAATTCATCGATAATATTCTCATGAATGAAATATATGAGAATCTTAAGTCGCACGTGTGGCTGAACGTTTATAGTCAGTGATGTAGCAGGGCGTAGCAGAGGTGGAACAGAATCTAATGTTCTTGTTTTCTTTTTTGTGATTTTATCCTTACGTATCTTCACATCCAATTTATGCATGTCATTAAGGATAAAATCACAAAAAGGAAAAAAGAGCATTATATTTTGTAGCTGCAGAACTAATAATTGAATAAAAATTTAATTTAATTTGTGAATTTATGAAAGTATTTAATAATACAAAAATAAGTAACCTATTGTTTATCATTACTATGAATTTTATAAAGAGGCATGATTCACTATGAATTTTATAAAGTATCAAATAAACAGTTTACAATTTACATCAGCATTTTATAAGAATTATGGTTAAAAAATTGAAAATAGAAAAATTAAGTAAACATAATATGCGCTATTTCAATGATTCTCGGTTTACAGTACTTCCTCGCTGAACGCTCGGTTTAGCCTACAGGATGAATACTTTTTGCTATTCCCCCCCACTTCTGTCTCACGCTTATCCGGCGAAGGCGAGAGCTAGATGGAACAAGAGCGAGTCAGAGGACCTGAAAGTGAGCGACGAACGGTACGAAATCAACGACACGTTGATATCTTGTCTCGCTCCGTCTTTCGGACGCCTGACACTCCGTTCTTTGCATGCGCGACGGGCATGCGCGATAGCCGTGAGCACTCATTGTCAAAATGAAAACGGCTCTCACGGAAGCTTGACGCAACACCGAGTCAAGTCTTTTTTGCGTCCTAGGCGAACGTACCAAATTGCGCCCTTTAGTATATTACATTTATGACATTAGGTACTCTAAAAAATTAGGCAACTGTCTAGGGCGTTCGGGTGACAAGAGGCGCAAAATAGTCTCTTCATTGTTAGCATCATTGAAAATAAATTTTTATATTGAAATATTCCAAATTGTACTACAACTGTTTTAAACTGTCAATAAAAATTCAGAGTACGGTCATCAAGAAGCTCAATTAAATGTATTATAATAAGTGGCAGAATTTGGCAAACTCGCTTGGGACGCAAAAAGGCTCGTGCCGTGTCTGGCTATCTGACTGTGGCGTGCATGCATTGAGCAGTCACGATGCGTGTGTGCGATGTGGTACCGTTTTCGTCTGAAGCAGCGCTGTCCAGCGTAGGGGCCCCTCACGCGCCAGCTTCCCCTTCCAATCTTTCTCTCGCACAGCGTGCCTTCCGTTGTCAAGGAGACCGCGCGACGCTACGAAGGCTTCCACGACGGGCTAGCGGGCAAGCGTTTTTGCGGTTAACGTCGCGCGGTATCCCTGACAACGCGGACGAGAGTGGGAGAACCCCAATCTCCCGCGGGAGCGACTTTGGACAGCGCTAATCTGAAGGCTCGCGTCCGCCGCGCAAGCAAAACATTCCATCTCGCTCCCCCCTGCGGCAAGACAGAAGCGAGAAACGATCGCTCTTTTAAATCGATTCGAAAAACATGCGATTGCACACGGATGAGTATCACACTAACCTGTTACTTTTGTGTGATGCTCATCCATGTGCGATCCCATGTTTTTCGAATCGAATTCCAACATCACAAATCCAACACCACGTGTAGCTGAACACCCTGTATAAATGCAAAACAAGACGTGTAGGAGATAGTCTAACAACTGTTTTCGACGCGCTCGCAAGTCAACTTGACTTTTACTCAAGTGCCCCCTCCCCTCGCCGTGGAAAAAAGTCTGCGGTATATGTGATTGTCTGGAGGAATTCATCTGGACGCAATATATTATATACGTAGAATCGCTGGATTAAAAATAATCGCACTGTTTAACATACACTACCGGCCAAATGTTTAGAATCACTCTGAGGACTAAACGAAGGAGAGATTTTTCCATTAGGTAAACAAACAAATTTAAATCACTGTATTGCGTGGTAACACATAGGAATTTAGTGAAATCTGAACAATTACAATTATTGAAAGTATTAACTTAATATCTGCTTACCCATGTCGAGCGTCTGATGGTCGTATGTTAATGCTGTAGGAGATCAACCATCGATGACTTTTGCAAGAGAAGTACGGGATGGTCCACCAACCCCTGTAGGATTCAATCGGCGGTGACAGCATGAATTTCGGTGACCTGAGATAACAGGCAAACGCCAGAAACCGCCATAGAAACTTCGACCTTTTGGTGCACACATGTTTCGTGCAATGACCCCATCAATATATGTTGCTTTTCCTTTAATTTCATGGTCCTGTGGCACTTCACGGTCATCCGATATACGAAGATTAATCGAATTTCAATCGCGTTCCCGATTCTCGTCTGAATGCATCAATATTCAAAGACTCGACAATACGGGACTGGGGGATTCAGAGTACAACGAGAAAGTGTTGATTTTATAATTCAAAATAAGTTGAAGTAATGAAATAATATTTTTCACGCAGTGGTTGGTTTTCGAAAAATAACTGAAAATTAAGCGTGTTCATCTGCACTTGCATGTAACAGATTTCAGTATACAGTGGTCTTACTGATGGTCATCCTGTTAGGGGGTGATTCTACATGCCAAAATAAGACGATGATTTAAAAAAAAAAGAAATTGAGTTTCATTCTTCGTAAAAATCTAACACCGGATTAACTATTAAATATATGTATTACATACATTGAGACACCAACATCTCGATAATTACTGATTATAAGATTCCAACCTATATTAATGCAACATTTGTTGGTTAAAGTTCTAGAATCCCCTCACGGTGTATGTATTTATATTTCCTTCTGGAACATCCTATACATATGTATAGGTATGTATAGGGTTTCCCCCCATAATCGGAACACTCAAATACAGTCCTGAACAGCTAAATGCCTGCGGGGCAAAAATTTTCGAAAGCGTGGGGAAAGAGCATCGTAAAGTGCTAAGCTACGCCTTCATGAGCAACAGTGCCGTGGTGGGGAGTGTTCGTGAGTGAAGTGTGCTGCTGAACGTCAGCAACCCACCTTACAGTTTACACGCATACTACGGCAGCTATTGGCCACAGGGTGGGGGATCTGCTCACGGAGTCGCACTTCGCTTTGCTCACGAGTAATCGAGAGCGCTCTTGCCCACCACAGCCTAGCTATGCACGCTTGCTCAAATATCTCCTTTGTTTTTAATGATATGAGAAATGCTTAAAGCACAATTTGAATAGTTTTCAAAGAGGAATATCGTGGAGGGGAATTTTCTCTATATCAATTTTTGAATACTGAAACATTCAGACAATGTGTGGTACTCGTAATGAGTACGGTATTTTTATGAAACCAGGGGGTTAAACCAGAAAATCGATTCCATTTCTATATTTTCGCGTATCGAGTTTCTATGACTTGACGCTCATACGGGATGATGAAGGATGATGAATGATCGTGGAGCGCCTATAAGATGTTAATTCTCTTCTCGGAAAAATGATTGAACCTGCTGCTGCTTTGAATTGAAGTCACACAACATGTGCGTAAAAGTCATCGTATTTAGCAGAAAAAGCAATACCTAATTAGTATTGTTCATATCCTAAGATAGATGAAATACAATTTTAACGTCTAGTAACTAATACGCAGTACGTAACAAAGTCCCATTTACTAATTGTAAATGGTAACAAGAGTTTATTAATTACGATATCTAAAATATTCACTCGCACTAATTGTGTTTTTTACCGAGAAGAGAAAATGAAAGTAAAGTATGAAGGGTGAGGTGCAAAACGGAAAGGTACTTTCAGTGCGTATGCGTGCATATGAGATTATTCAGCCTTTCAAAAAGCAGTGTACAGATAAACACACTATTTATTAAACGTCTAACATCATCTACTTTATGGCCATTTTTCAAAATAGACAGGTATAATAAAATTAAGCTTATGACAACTGTAACCTATGTAGGTTGACAACAGCTATTCGATATTTGTTTTGTTTGCTAGTTCGCGTTTCAAATTCCTAAGTAGTAGTCTTTAATGCAGAGGTGTACAGAGAGCCGCTCGGATCCGGAAACATCTCCGCAATTCTGGGCGCTACCTGGATCAGAGCCGAGCGCGAAGCTTTTATGTTGTTAACCACAGCATGGTGGGGAGAACTACAATAGTCTGTGTGTGGTACGAGCAGCGTCGGGCGGAAATAACTTATCCGGTAGTTATTTTAGTGGTGGGGGAACGCCACGCATGCGCACGCCGTCGCAGCGACGTCGAACCAATCAACGCCAAGGTGGGAAATGAAACGGCGCCACCGTCCAGCGAAATCAACTAGCCAAGTCAAGTGAGGCCGCGGCCAACTTGCGTCGCCGGGAAATCGGTTGTCGACGCTGGTTGGATGCGACCTTACTTAACTTGGTTAGTTGGCTTGGCTTGGAGCTGGCGTTGTATCGTTTCCCATCGTTTCCCACCTTGGCGTTGATTGGTTCGACGTCGCGACACCATCGTGCGCATGCGTGGCGTTCCCCCACCGCTAAAATAACTACCGGATAAGTTATTTCCGCCCCACGCTAGGTACGAGCTTGCACGCACGCTACTGCAATATCTCCCCACCTATGCCGTGACTGGCAACGTAACAGCTCTACGCTCGGCTCTAACCCGGCGCCTAGAATCGTAGTGTCCTCCGATTTTAGTTTGTACAACTCTGGCTCTTAAGCCTCTTAAAAGTTTCTTCATGAATATCTCGAAGGCTAAATCTGTGAAGTCTTCTGAATGAAACATTTCACTCAATTATTTGGTAATTACCTTGGAATTTGTAATATTTAAAGCAAAGAATATATTTTAATCTTGCAAGTCGTGGCCGCAATTATCAACATGTAAAGAAAAAAAAATATTATTTAAAGAATGAGCCTCCGGCTTTGAAAATCAGATATGCGAGACAAGTGTCATATTCAAAACTCAAAACTATTACAGAACTGTTTTTTTATGAGTGCTAAAAAGAAGGTTTTTGTTATATTGGTGAAACTTCACAAAGTGACACGATTTCAAGCAATTGGTGCATATAGAAGTTTATGAGAGGGTGCATGAAAAGGGTTAAAATGCAGTGGACTTTGAAATCAATACGACAGATTAGCCGAACCTTAATTCCGTGGAGGCCCCAGAATTTTCAAACCATGGTAAATTTGGATTTGGCGTTGATCCTGGTTGTAGCCCGTGGCTCTCGACCTTTGGTTCACCAACGCTTCCTGGACTTCTTTCCAACCAAATCGCGTTGATCACTGTACCCGTGGAGGCATTTAACGCAATAATCCTTATCTCTACAGCGTCGCTCACTGACATTAGCAGAGACTTCGCTAACGCATCTGAAAGCACTGTATAATGTTCGGTTGCATTAATAGAGAGTCGTGAAAGAGACTGCACACACATCCACACGGTGTTTCTTAACCCATTCGAAACGGCGATCTTTTTCGAACACGGTCCCCAGGAGCGAAAAATTTGTTTTTCTTTATATTGTTGCACACACGGTGTGCAACCGGTCTTATAGCCTTGGAAATCAATTGCACACACGGTGTGCAATCGGTCTCGAATGGGTTAATACGTGATACAACAGAAAGGTGTTAATATCTCGTTAACGATGCTTCAGACAATATTTTCGCTAAGGAAAAATGGCTCGACTGCTATACGTGATAGAGTAGGTAAATCTGGAGATATTTTTGCATTTAGAAGTCCAAATTCCTATAAAACCAGCATCCGTTTTCAAAAAGGTTTTATGACCTATGGAATTTTGTAATCCTATGTCATTATAGGATACTTTCTCATTTCTATGATAACGCCCTTAACATTTAGCGAACTGTTACAAAATCGATCAATGGATCTCATCGTCAATAGTACGCATACATACGACACTCTCGTCGTCATTTCAGCCGATGGAATTTGGTTAGACTATGGTATACCGTGCATCGTTCAAACTGGACTGTCGACAATGCGGTCCGTCATCGTACTTGGTTTATTGGGTAAATCGATTTTACGTCTGTCTCTTGGATTACTGTGGAACGAACGAGAATTGGATAACGCGACAGGAGAGTTCTACTACTTTAAAGTACCCTTTACCCTTCTTCGCGAAGGCCTTTGATTGGGAAGGATTTCTGAGACAAAGAATTGGGAGAAAGATGGAAGAAAACTGAAATATCCGTTTAAAACACAAATGCGGCAGTAAGTGACTCATTCTATATTTTTGTAACTGTCAATAATAAAAATTATAAAAAAACTAATGCATATACCATATTTAAAATAAATATGTCTCACTTTCATATTTCAGTTTCATCAAAATCTCGAACATCATTCGCAAAAAGTGATCATTTTGGTATGGATTGACCATACCAATGTATCTTTGCAATATTTTGAATTTATTTCTGACAACCGAACTAATCTCTTTGTGGCTTCTCTTTTTAAAAATTCCAAAGATTTTCAATTTTATCAGTGATTTAATTAAGAACGACTTATTTTCTCACCATTACTTCAGTTGGGAGTACAAAGAAATAACCGATCGTGAAGTTATACTTGGCTTTTAGCGAGCTTTTGTCTCTCTTGTTTGAAGTTAGTCATAAAAGTGCAGCAACGTAGTTTAATCCAACCATTCTGAAGTGAATGTTCAAAAGTGTAGAAATTATTATTGTTATGAGTCAAATTTCCAGCGTATGGTTTTGTGATTGATTAACGTTTATGTGACTCAAAGTGATGCTTCTGTCTAGTTAAATTTATGTTGTTAGTACTTTTGTAGCAAATGGACATGAATGGTAAATAAAGAAAAGCTGCCAATATAATCGAGAGATGTGTAAAAAGTATCTACCTATTTAATATATACATTTTGATAATTATTCGTAACTTACCATGTTGCTTCGATGCCTCGACAGTGCCAAAATTTTGAAGCATCAGAGCGGTCATGTCAGCTTTCTGGCGTGCCGTGTCGTAACGTCGAGGATCCAGTGCTGCAGCAACCGGCAAAGACTTAAATCCCGCTGTCGCGGCACAATCTTCACCCAATGATCCGGTCGATGCTGCGTCTATCACATCTAGTGCTTCTTCGATTCCCGTCTTTGAATTAAAATGAGTAAAAATAAACCAGAGGAATACAAATAAATATACACATTCAACTTATTTACAGTACAACGTAATACAGGGTCGTTAGTTAATCTTGAAACTCGCGCTCGCGCGAACAAGTAAAACGGCAACAGCGCCTCACGCGCGCATTTCTAATACAACCATGTGCCGATATTTCCGCCATCTATGAGCTGATGATGAAAGTGTACGGTCTTTTAGATGCCAGTAGAGAGCGCAGGGTGCTTTTGACTTTCGCCAGAAGGTATTAAATCCGACGTAGTAGATGGGGAAGAAAACGGTGGCCATTTTAAGAGTGCGATCGCACCGATTCCGTTTCGGGTCGAAATATTTACGTATGCTACGGTCCAGCTGTGATATTAGATCACGCAGCACGTTAGTGGCCCGGGTTGAAGAATTTGGGGCTATTTCGTATAACTTTTGAACTATAAAAGATATCCAAACGCAATTTGCGCCGGAAATGGGGAAAAATTATCCTCTCTTAATGATAGATACTTTAACATATTTTACGGCGGAAGTATCGGCGCATGGTTGTAGTGGAATGCATGCGTGAGGCACTGTTGCCGTTTTACCTGTTCGCGCGAGGGCAGTTGCAAAATTTACCAATGAGTAACCGGGCACGCTGTATACATTTTGAAAAAGTCGGATAGATTTCAGATCCAACGAATATTTACCCTCCTTGTATGGAAAACATCGTTGCTGGTAGTGCTGGAAGGGGGCGACGCCGACGTTGGAGTAGCCGTGGTCACGGTGAAATACGCCATCATGGTCATTGTCGTCATCGTCGCAGGAAACAGGGCCAAAAGCCAAGATTTGCCCATCCCGCGTCCTGCTCATTTGTACTTAAAAATAAATATATTCTCGTTAATTTAATCTTTATTAATTCACAGAGTTTATGTCATTTCAAATAAATGAACCGAATATTTTCAATTGTACGGGACAAAAACAAACTACTTAATGTTCTATTTCCATTTGATTTTGCTAAACAACCCAAAATACTATTTATTATTTATACTTGTTATTATTCCGTGACTTGGGCGTCAGAAAAGAAAAATCATATATGCCAGGTGCGAGATGAAAGAATACTAAGAGTTACTACATAACTATATTTTAATCTTATTTGTGTGCGTAAGTGTTCCATCATAAGATTTGCGGGGTGTGTGTAATATACAGGGTGTTCTAAACTTAAACGATCAAACGTCACCATTATGTTTTAGGAGTATAAATAAGAAAAAAATTATATATCCTCATTAGGGTGGCTCTTATTTACTGTTGGTAAATGTTTTTTTCAAGATTTTCTACGCGACACCCTCCAGAATAGTTCCAAATAATTAAAAAAAATCTGTGTTAAGTTTGAGCCCGATCGGATAACGGGAAAAGGTGCCCCTGGGCCCTTGACATTTAAATAATTATTTAACAGCTCAAAAATATCGAAGATACAGACATTAGTGCTCGACGGCCCGCACGTCTAACTCGAGCAGCGGCCGATAGGCGTCCGCGGCCCCGATACACGTTCTCGCGGCAGTTTTACGCACCGCGGGGCATAAGATCGGGGCCGCGAGCGAGGGTAATTAGCTTGTTCCATGACTTCGCCATACACGCAGAGTCGTTATGTGAGAAGTTCTATTTTTGATATCTATTCATCCTCCGCAGGAATTGTAGTGCGCCGAGTGCCTGACCGCTAGTAGTGGGCTCACTACTTGGTCGCCGCTACACATCTACCGAATCAAGATTGGCGCTGGACCATTCGGCTGCGGGAGGTCCCCTCTGCGGTCAAAATGAAGAATAACTGGGGCCACCGCACGGTAAAGGGCTTCCTATGTAGCCTGTGCTAAAAGGCCACGGTTTTCTCGCTCAGTCCGACAGAGAAGAGAAATTCCCCTGACTTCTCCCCCGAATAATATGGTGTAATGACCGATCGAGCGGCCGCCAGGGAACGCCGAATCGGCCGCCGTGACCGACTACCGGCGAATACCGCCGACGTTCGCCGAGCGCCGCCGGGATTCCACCGGGAATCATCGTAGGATTAAGCCGCCCTAGTATTATAGCCGTCTAGAACAAGTAAGCCACCTAATCAATAAGTCGCCTAGAATTGAGCTGACTAGTATTAAGCCGCGTTAATAAGTCGCGTTATACGATGCTCGCCGAGCGGAATAAAAGCATTTTATTTCAAACAGCAGCTAGCGGTGTACTCATTCGATGGACCCAAAACATCCCCGACTGAGCCGGCGAGCAACTCTCCTCTGGTTCCATCGTGCCTCGCCATCGCAAAGTTTTTAATTGAAATTTCACCCCATCATTGCTGTATGTCTCAAATCTGTACCAAAAACGACTGTACTTATCACACTACCTACTGAATCCATGGTTTTCTACCAGTTTTAAGAGTCACAAAGAACACCAGCAATTTCACAACAGCGTTATGAACTGCATTAACGAAACGGTAAGCGGGTAGGGTATGAATGCGCACAGCGCATTGACTGCAGTCTATGCACTCAATGCGCGAAACGGAATGCACCCCAATTTAAATGCCAAGGTCAAACAAGGACTTCAACTGTCCTCTTGGCGGACGCGGTCGTCCGTGGGCGATCATAGGGACTTTTCACGGGTGTGCCCAAGGACCGAGGCCAAACGAGTTCGACAACAGAGTGGGGAGGAACTGAAATAGTGAGCACGAAGCGTTTGTGTGTTTGTAATACACAATTGTAGCGGCCCATAATCTATACACTAATTAACAGGATACCCCACTACGAGACCGTTTACCGAGAAGTGGGGGTTCGTCTGTTGAGCATGAATGCTGGAACAGATTTTGCGTAATATGCTGGGTAGCTACATACGTTGGCGATAAAGACGCGGAACTTCTTCTAACAAAACTGGTAAGACGTTGTTTAATAAGTTTGGAAACGAATATGTAGTCAGTTTTTCCGGTAAAAAATAAGATCCAAGCAGCGTGTCATCATAAATTCGGCCTTTTCTTACATGGTATTATATCAACGGCAAACCGGCTATTACGTTTAGGTTTCATATTTTTGTCATAACTTTTTCCTAAAGCGTTTGCAGATCTATGGATATATAACATTTTTTTCTTATTTTAATTAATAGGGTATACTGGTGAAGCTTGATCGTTTAACTCCGTAACACTCTGTATACGTAACTAGTTAAAAGTATGTAGAGTTCCTCCTCAAATTTGAACCAACCTTTTTCTTTCGCATTCAAGTGGTGCCGAATTTTAGCCCCGGGTCGATGGGGCATTCATCCACTCCCTCTATTACTCTCGACATTCTGCTTGATGGTACTCTGAACTTCTTTCGATGATTTTCCACCTTCAGCAATCATTCATTTTGAAGACACGATCCGCCTATATAAAAAAAAATACGTTTTCTTATTTTTAGTCACAGTGAGTCTAATGGTAATAATTGTCCTGAGTGTAATTGAGACCCGTATTCAGTGATGCCAGAATCGCGAGACGTGGGATAAATGCTTACCCCCACTATGACCTATCGTTGTCCTCCACTTTCTTCTCATCGCACTGCACACAAGCATATTCCTACTCCTGTCCGTGTGCGTTGCCTGTTGGACTGCTGAGCACACGGACCGGAGTAGGAATATGTTTGAGTGCAGTGAAAATGGAATTCAAATTATGCCAAAAAAGCGACCTGATTATTTTCTCTTTATAATCTCGTTGCTCTTTATTGCACCTTCAATTTTATTTCACACTTTTAAACGTGCATTGAGAGTGGTTCTACAATACACTAAATTAAATACACTAAATAAAGGATTATTGGATTGATTAACGTAAAACCTCGGACTACTTTCGATACCTTCAAGAACCCTGTTCATGACCGTACGTATTATAGTATTCACCGTTGTACGTCCCGGTCCTTATTGCTAGTGTAAAATTGTTTACTTAAATAGAAAATAGTATGCTTAGTTCTTCAACAATCTAAATGGTGTACGGTTCAGACCCCTGAAACGGGCGGGTTTGTCCGCCCATCACCCGACTGTAACCGCCCGGACCTGAACTTTCAGTAACCCGCGATACCCGCGGATAACCCGCCCATACCTGCCCGACGCAGTCGAGCGCTTACCCGACCCGCCCGTACCCGCGACAGTTGAATAGGGTCATTGTTGATTTGAGCGTATCAGGTCACATCACTATCTTCACGCGTAACAGTATTTTCTGTAAATTCACACATTTTCGACTCACGTGACCACATGTATCCTCGTGAACAATATACTTTGCGAATATCTCGGAAACTCAGGCCGAACGATGGTAACATGTATACTGTATAGGAAAAAGTTGTTCAGAATCATACGCCTATCAACATATCTAGGTTTCATCCAAATCAGTGATGAAACTCTAAAGTAAATAATTACCGAATGTACTAAGTAGTACATTCTTACGAGTAGAACTGCTTTATAATTATTATGTGAGAAATTTAAATATCAAATAGAAATAACATATTAAATTTATTACCAGTAATACCGAAACTACTCTGCATTTATTATAAATTGATTCCAAAGTTATTGACTTTACTGAGGCAAGTTTCATGTAACAAGTGCAATAAACGATACTACACGACCATACAAAATTGCGCGACATCCACTGCCTTTGTATACTGACTCGACACCTGCTCTTGTTTTTAGCAAATAATGGAAATCGATGAAACGGCGTCAATCCATGTGGAAAGGTAGTATATATGTACCTGTTCTTTTTTCTGTCGACTATGTTGAAGCGCAATCTGTGCATTGCTTGATTGCATTACATTAGCAATTTTTGTAGCAATAAATAATAATACCCTTCATTATAACATTAAAAGAATACAATACATGGGCAATCAAATGCCCTATTTCTAATAACAGTTTCAATTTACTTCCTTAGAAAATACACCCCTTTTCAGTCTTGACTATTAACAGGATTATATATATTTGCTTACATTTATATAAATATACATCATAATATTCATTTAATAAATAAAAACGGACCTCAACTTATGCAGTTAAAAGAAAAGTAAATTTGCGTAAACGATGTAGATATTCTTGCATTAAAGTAAAAATATATATTACTTAAAACTTTTTTTTCACAAACCAGTAGATACAAGTGGCATCATACCGAAAGTACAACTTACATCAAATTGTATATAAATATATTTATACTCGACGTCAAAATTAAGGGATCACAAAATTTTGGCCGCAAGATCGTCGACCTTTGAACTGTTATAACTTCATGAAGGAAAATCATAAAATAATTCTCCTGGGGTCAATTTCACGGCCGAAGCCTCTACTTTCACCGACATAAGTTGTCTTTCTCTGATGATATTTTTACACTAGAAGGTCAGGCAGTAAAATCAACATGTATTTTTTCACAGGAATTTTAAAAAATCAAACGACTGTACAAAGTTCAAAAATTTTGTTTTCGTTACTCGAATCACCATGATTTTAAAGATGGAAGCCTCCCCTTTACAACGACCCCTTAAAAGTTGATGTGCGTTTTTTTCGCGGTTTTATTGTATTTTGAATGAAAAGTATGCCGTCGGCATTAGAATAGCTTAAGGTGCAGCACAAGTCGGTTGCACGGTGGACCTTATACCCCGAGTGCGTGCGCGCGCGCGTGTGTATATGTGATTAGACGCGAGTATTACCACCTCGTTGCCTCATTACTTCTTGCCGTCGCTCAGGCATATTGATGCATCGCAGCATTGAGTGTTAGGAAATATCGCTTCAAAGCCGTCGAAGTGCATTTCTCATTGTATGCAATGTTAAGGTGGGAATGATCAGCTTGGGCTAGCCGTACCGTCAAAATGCTCATGGCTTGCCGATCTCGCGCTCGCTAAACAGATTTGACAGGGCTCCGCGACCCGCCGAGCCATGGGATCGCACCTTTAGAGGTCGTCTTCCCATACTTCGCAGTCGTTGACCAAGAATAGGTATCCCATACATGTTCGATGAGTTTGAGATCTGGACTCATTAGTGGGTGGTCAAGGGTGAAGATTTTATGTACCCGGTGGAAGCGATGGGTAACTTTCAAATAAACCTAATTAACGAAAGCAATATGTTACAGAGAAAACAACATAATTTAACGATATTCTTTCGGACTCTTGGAAATATGATTCCGCAGCAAAAACTGTAAAATAAGAAATGATTTAAAAATTTTGCATTGTAAAAATATCTTTGGTTCTTAAGAGAACATTTCTTAGAAAGCCCGAAATTTCCTTAATAAAACGGAACAAGAAGCATATAAGTATGATTAATATATAGTTCTGGGAGTAAATATTTGTAAAAGGATCCAAGACACGTTAAAATCGACCAGACTTAGCAACTTCGATATAGCAATGTTTCTTTAACTATTGTGTTGCGACCTTATGGTCACATAGCATTTATGGTTTAGAATTTGCCTTAAATTCGACTACTCCATTTTATACGGAAGTTTAAGAACACTGTATTACACCCAGTTGCCGGAAGGTAAAGGCGGGATCTCCTTGCTGCGACAGGTCGCAGCGACCGGCCTGGACCCCAGTAATGCAATGGAGAAGTATGCATCTGTTTCTCCGTTGCACTAGGGGGACCCTGGCCGGTCGCAGCAATTAGTCACTGTTAGGAGATCCCGCCTTTAAGGGAGGGAAAATGGTATTTCCAAGAATACAACAAGGGTGAAAATCGGGTTTCTAGAAAGCCGGTGCTGTATCTGTTTGGTTTTGACACCTTCTATTTGTTAAAGTAGCAGCACCCACTGAACCACTCTCAAGTACGTGAGCAGTTTTAAAATGTGCGATGCAATTTCGCGTATTCCTTACAAATCGGTTTGCAACTTATAAATTTTATAAAAGGTATGCATTTCAAACACATACCGCAAAGTGCTAAAACCATTTTCCGAGGCTTTTTCAAGTACCATATGTAGAATATGTACCATGGAGCACAGATATAGCTTTATTTACAAACAACAATTCTAATTTTAAAAGCGATTTATGAATGTACTACTGCGTTAAGATAGAATTAACACCTAATGTTTCCAATTAAATTTATTTAAAATCAAAAAGCTATATATGTTTCTTCTGCAAATATTAAGTTTTCATTCTTTTGGTAATTAATTGCAAAGTATTGAAGTTACCAACAACTGAAATTATTTTCAAACTTTAAACTCGCAAATACTGAAAAGAAACGTAAAACAACACATGTACTCAAAACTTGTTTGGAGTACTTTTTTACCTACCTTTTCTAATTTCACACTTGTATCTTACAATTTTATATATATATTATAACACCGAATATTTCGTATTTAGTAATGAAACGATTATAATGATGTAATATTATCTGTGTGTTTAATAATAATATCTGTGTGCAAAAAGTGTTACATTCACTACAGCAAATCCAGTAAGAAATTCTGTTACCTAATGGAGAGAATTAAAAGAGATTACAATCACCCATGGATTTCCAACTATGCAAGTAATTGACTTTCGTGTTAACGTTCTTATTAGTTTTAATCGCTGTAGTGGTGCAAATGCCGCATATTAACAGTGCAACGGCAAAAATGGACGTGAACTACATCGTGTAATGTGTTATTGAGATTTATGATATTTTTCTAGGAACAGAGGACGCATCGTACGCGCGCGGGGAGCTCTACAGCGCAGTAGGGACGATCGATGCAGCCACCGGCAAACCAGCCACCCCCCAGATCGTACTTCCTAGGTCCCTTCTCCTCGATGTGCTCTGTCTTGATCGCGGTGTTTCTATCTACCTCTCACGCATCATGCCATTTTCCTTCCATTTTCGTCTTAACCGTTTGATATTTATTTTTCTTTCCAGTTTTCTTCAATATTCTGGGCATATCCCATTTTTCCTTGCCCTGCACTTTAAGGGGTTACCGCAGTCAGTAAGGTCAGAAAAAGAACGATTCTTTGAGAATTTATTTCAGAAAGTAGGTACATGCATATTTTTATGCAAAGGTTTTTGTATTCAGAAGAGGAACACTTTAACAGATTATTATATTATGTTTTGGTGCAAAGTATTTATTTATTGCAAAATTACAATTGATTTCCCGAAATGGATTTTTGAATTGGGGTGACCACGATTTTTTAAAAACCGCTTCACCAATCTTTTTGAAATTTTGTAGATTTCTTCTAGACAATCAAATTTAATCTTTAATTGAAGCATTTGTTTTTCCTATGCATAGTTTTTATTTTATGATTAGGTCAACTGACGAACGAACCAGTCTGCCGATTGCCGGATTGGTTTACGGAATATAAAAATGCTTGTAACTGCAAAAATAAGCATTATCGGACATGTATACCAACTCATCTTATTATTTTAATGAGTAGAACCCATCCTGAAAAAATGTCCCACATTTCTATTAGTACCCTGTATATGTACATACCTGGCTGTATCGATACATTTTTCCCCACCGTCGTTTATCACTTTAATATCTCGGTTTATTTTTATTTCAAAGTTACATGCCGCCCCTACTTGTCATTTCCTCGCTATTTCTTAAATAATTGTTTCTTCATTGTTGTTAAATATTTAAGTTCAGAAATGATCACAAATTATCGGAAATATTTTTCCTTTTACTTTTAACTAATTTATGAAATCTGTGCGAGTTCATATCAATATTCCAATATTTTTCATTTATTTAATTTTATCCTTCTTCTTCGTCACCTAGTCCCTAGTACTTTCTTTTCAACTTTCATTTGAATAGTTGATTTAGGTGGCTTTGTGATTATATCATTTTCCATTATCGTTTTATTTTTCATCTTGTTTTATTTGTATACCTACAGTTCTGTGCTCACTTCATACACCTTTTCCTCTAAAGCCGCATTCACATTTGTTACCGCACCTTGCTCTGTTACCGCGTTACTGTATTTACACTGCGTTCCACATTATAGCATACTGGTTTCGCCCAGGGATTCACTGTTGATTGGTAGTAACCCGGCAGGGAAAGTGCTACGACCAATCGCGTGTGTCAGATCCGTGGGAGCTGCGCAGATCGGTCGCAAATCGGTAGGGGCGTCGGTATGCTCTTATATGGAACGCAGTGTAGTGGTAACGTGGTTCGGTGCAGGACTCCAATGTTACTTCATCGCTTTCCAGTTGTCTGTAGACCGCCAAAATGGAAACATGGAGTAACAAGTGGCTGCAGCAGCCTAAATTTATATTTATAAAAGAAATTGCAATGCTGGTAGCAAACACAATTATATGCTACAAGAAATGTTTATAGTGGTGCGACTTTATTATCGGACATAAAATATCAAACAATAATTAGCGACCAATATAAAAACTTATACACAGATGTAATTATGTTTGCATTTTGCGCGGATGATAACGAAACTTAGCACGCGAAGAAGTCGAATCTAAATTCAAAAGGTAACGCGTTGCTCCTCTGGATTTGTAATTTTACCAACATTCATCAGAACGGTCGAACCAAGTAACAAGTCACAGTATGCAGTAACAGAACATTATCTACATTTGTTACCATGACCGGTTAGCTAGGTCAGGCTTAGGAATTAAGTGCTCTTTTCAGCCGATTTTCAGAAGCAACGCCCTCTTTCTCCCGCTGCGCGGTTTAGCCCCCGCGGCGCGGCGGCTGTAATGCTCGGAGCTCCTCAGCAGGGCCGCCGCGAAATTGGTTGGCGCCCTTATGCAAGACAATTTTTGGCGTCCCCAAATTTTTGCACCTGTTTTCTATTTAATATGTTTTGCCTTTGCGAGGTACAATAGAAAAAGAATTACATTTACATTTTGTTTATATGGGAGTTGGGTTCCTTTATTATTAAGTCTGCGATATAATTTGTAGCGCCCCCTTCGACTGGCGCCCTTATGCAACGCATTACTTGTATAATGGGTTCCGCCGGCCCTGTTCCTCAGGCCCGTACCACGTGAACCGCGCGTGGCGCATTAGGGCAACGTTCGTATCAATAGGTTACCACATCGTCCCAAAGAGCACGGTTGTTGATGCGTTTTTGTTTTGTTAACACGCCACGCGCGGTTCACGTGGTACGCGCCTGAAGTGGCTCGAGAAAAAGAGGGCGTTGCTTTTGAAAATTGGCCGAAAAGAGACACTTAATTCCCAAGCCTAAACTAGGTAACAGGTCGCGGTAACGGAACGCGGTGCGGAAACAAATATAGACCCGGCTTAATGATTCTACAGCATGCCTCGAATGTTTTAGTTGTTTTTCCCAGAGGTCTCCTTTTGCTCGTTTCCCCTCAACCTATTGCATTTCGCTCATGCTTTCTACCTTTCCACCAGTCAATTTAACCTACTTTCTTTCTCAATAGTATTCTATGCGATTTATACATTTCCTTTCTTCCGACTCATGTAATGCAATCTTCTTGGAGCTTTTCACGGTTCCTTCACTCCTTACATTCCCCATTTTTCGTCATTTTGTTTCCCCGTCGTCTGCCTTTCCTATTGTATTTCCTCTGCCGCTGAATGTTACTATCCCAATAAAATACACTCCTGACATTAATTGAGGCAATGAGAGCAACAAGGGACTAACCCACATTTTTTACAAAATTGAATTAGTAACAATAACGTATTCCAATAGGCTCTACTAAACATATAAAATAGGAATTTTTTTTAATGTGGGTCTCACTGCCTCAATTAAAGAATTACCTCTAGGAACCCGAAAAATAGGGGCAAGTTCTGACATGGTTATAACTCCGGCAAAAATAGTTGTATCGATATTTTGAAAATATCGTTTGAAATTGTGGAATCTCTACTTTCAACTGTTTATTTTTCAGATTTTAGCAGTATTGCTTTTTGGGAAAGTTATAAATATATATACAGCACTTGGTGAATTTTAAACAAATTTCTTTGCCTTTGCGATGTTCCACGGGGTGTGTGAAATTTTTTACACAGATTCCATTTACACCAGTAGAAAGCGACCACTTTCCTGTGTAGAAACAGAGTAATTCAATTTCTTGTGGCCGAGTTATTCAACTTTGAAGCAAAAATTGTTTTTTTACTTTAGGTGCTTCTCGCAAGCGGTACTCTCATCGTAGAACGTTCATAAAAAAACAGTAGAAAGATCAGTCTTTCCTCTTTAAAACGCATCTTTTGGTTTTTCGATTCGGTTAACATTTCGGTGTACCATGTCCTTTCGAAAATATGCTTACAAATTGTACAAATTCCATTTTTTCCCCAACTGTATCTCCGCGAGAGATGACCGAAACATCATTATCTTAAGCTCATTTTAAAGCGGAGAGTCTGCCGATTCTTTTGGGTTCCACCGGAATCCGCGGGGATAATTTTTTACTTGTGGCCTTTATGTTTGAAGTTACCGTTTTTGTGTTGCAAAACTTGAATTTTGCAAACAAGGACATTATTCTAGTAGGGTCAAATTAAAGATACAAAATGGCACTTGTAAAATGAACATTGCAGAAAAAGAAAAGTTACTGTAGGGTGTCGAACAGTCATTTTCTTCACTATATATATTAATTGCGTATCTATATTGTTAGGACATGAATCTGTGTATTTGAATTGTATGTATATATATACAATTCTATAACAAATTTACAATGTAACTTTCGCCCCTGTTACTTTTGACTTCAGGCTCCCCTACGTAGTGATATCGGAGGGGACGTTGCAACTGATCCTGACTGCCCATGTTACAACCGTCTCCGACGATGCTTTTGAACTTAAATTATAAATTGTAACTAACGAAACTCTTAAAAGTGCTAAGTAACGATCAGTATGACTTTAAAAAAGATCAGATTAAAGATTTAAAAAAAAGAAAAACGAAAAAGATATTTAACGTGTTACTTTAACAAACTTTAAACGTAAATCTTTCAAAAAAGAAGACCCATTTTGAAAACCCCATTAGGGTTTTGTAACAGTAGATGTATACTACAACTTCCACCGAGTGTCATTCTACACTCAAAAACTTAAATTGATCTTCAAATCTCCTCGACAATTTCATATGCAAAAAAATTATACAACAATAATGTCCCCCTCCATACCAAACAACTCTCATAATAACAATTTTTTATATTTTCAACGGCCTACGAGATATTCTAGCGTATCCAGTTAAAAGAAACACACTGTAGAACTCACGCGACGTTATGTACATATTTGTCGAACTCATAATTGCTTCAGAATATGGCTACAATATTTATACAATATTCAATGCAATATTGCACGGTAATATTTTCATAATACTGTACAAATATTGCAATGGCATCTGTAAAATTGCAATATTGTAGCAATGTTTCTGCAATATTAAGTGCTTTATGGGTAGAGGTTCGAAGGTAAGCTGGGCCGTCGAGCGAGGACAGCCAGCTATTAAGGTCAACAACGGATTTCAGGAAAAATCGATAGACCGGATAGAACGACCCTCGATGGATATCGGTCTGTTGACAATCAAGCGTTGCATAGAAGAAGCGGGCAAGCCTTTTTTAAACTCTGTTTATTATCTTCGTTTAAGGTCACGGCAGTCGAAACGAGGCTGAAGAGCCGTTGTTTACTTCAACACTTATGTTTAACTTTACTCTTATTTTTTAATTTCAGCTTTTCTTTAAAGATTTCCTTTATTTCATACTTCTATAACTTACGCTTCTCGCATATGTATGTATTACATATTTACGACAGTAGAGTACTTAGGTATGTATAAATTATTTCAGACATTTCTTAGCATATATTCGACTACAATTCCATGTTAAAAAGTCCATTACAAAGTACTCGAAATCGAATAGTTGGTATGAGTGGTTTAACCAAATTCGATATGTACTCATGAGTAACAATTAATTTAATACATACACAATATCAGGAATATTATTTCATAATTTTGTTTCATAAACCTATAAAGTATTGGCATTAAAGCTGTCGAAGTGGTTCGAAAATTCAAGGTATTGAAATAGTTTAAATTTCATTTCTCCATTTTAACTTACGAGTTTAAGACTTTTGATAAGTAATACAATGTTCAAAAATGCACATATGGGTACATCAAATGTAGTAGGTATTGAATCTCATGAGAATAATATCTAAAAGATTTTTCTCGAATGTGGTAACGTACATGCAGGTATTCCTACCAACAACTTCATAGGACCTTTTCTCTTACTAAATTTAATAAGTAAATTTAATAAGGTAAAGAAAACACATTAAAAATAGGTATTTCAGAATACAATTTTAACTTAATAACTAAAATAAATACGTGCTAAAAATCGCTGAATAAAAATAACTGCGGCGACTTCCAAGAAAACACTTCGCGACCCACAGCTTGGGAATCAGTATATGCCTCGGGGTCCGCCAAACGCTCAGCGAGGAGCGGAGACGATTCCCAGACGAGCCCTTAGCGAGATAATGATGACAGCGACCTACTGGCTAAGCGCTCGACGAGCCTCGAACCGTGCGCCCATAATAAAAGATCGCTGTACATACATATGCAACCTTCTTGAGTACATTATATGTATGGTGCATGGATGATTTTGCTGCGCCTCGTTTTGTCGAGAGACTAAAGAGACTTATGAATTTTTATCTCGGAAATTTGATTATTATAAAAAATGTATCATTGATCAAGAATCGGTTAGTAAAATTATTCTGCAGGTATAAATGACACCATTAAGATGGGTACCAGACCTGTCGATGTTGTTTTTAGACCCCATTGAAGTAATATGGGGCTGCGAGTATGTAGTACGGTCAGCCGACCGTAATAGCGGAGCGCGCGGCTCGCTTACCTGAAACGGAGCACACCTGTCTTTAACAGCACATTGCAACCTTAATTTTAAAAACTCCATCTTAAAACGAAGCTTACATTGCAGATACAATTTAAAGGAATATGGTCATATCTTTTCCAAATTTGTATATACTCGACTTTTGAGCAGAAATTTGAAGAATAAAAATTTGTGGCGACACTTCCTCCGCCGTTTATACGTATTAGACCATGTGCTGTATTTGCAAAAAATGTGATATGGTACAGTTTGAATATTTTTCCTCCGCTGTATTTTCTGGATTTAATATAAAATAATAGGTAAAGCAAAATTTGTTAGAATTCTTCAATAAATTTGCAACGTCTTTCACAACAATTCCACGCAGAGTAGTTGTCGTAATACTTATGACACCGTGGGACACCCTGTATACAAGGTGTTCAGCTACATGTGGGAATAAATTTAACGAGTGATTCTAGACACAAGAATAAGATGAAAATCAAGAATAACGATATTCCGGTTGAGGCTTTGTTTGTTAGTTATAAACGTTTAACGATATGCCTAAAAGCAGGCAATCCGCGTGCAGCGCTGCGCGCGGGACAAGGCAGGGGAGGGGTCGAGCAGTGGTCGTCAAAGCCACTTTCGCACGGGGTCACAAACCTCAGAGTAACTGCAACGAAATTTACAACAATCGTTCACACGTTCTGGTGCAGGAAATTTGGAATTTTTTATTTTGGAATGAGGGATGTGATTCTATATCTTGTGTGATTTCTGCGCGTGTGTGTCTGGATAGCACAGTAGACTACAGTGGATATATAAGGGAAACAATTTATTTTAGCGTGTTGGGGAGTCTGGTGTAATTTACCGATAACCTATAATTTTAGATGAAGTGTCGCAGAATCGTGTTATCATTCCGATTGTCGTAAATTTCGCTGTAGCTTCTCTGAGGTGAGTGACCCCGTGCAACAGTGGTTTTGACGAACACTGATCGACCCCTCGCATTGCTTGTCCTGCGCGAACCGCTGCACGCGGATTGCCACCTTTCAGACATATCATAAAACGCTTATAACTAACAAACGAAGCCTCAACCGCAATACCGTTATTCTGGATTTTCTTCTTATTCTGGTGTCTGGAATCACTCCTTAAATTTATTCCCACGTATAGCTGAACACCCGGTATATGGAGGAATGTCCTCATATATATTGGTTAGTACTACGATGTTTGAAGCTATTCCCAATAGTTTGTCCGATAGACAAAAAATGTTTCGGGTAAAAGTTGACTGTGCAGTATCTAACGGAAAAATGGGGGGTTATTTTGCATTTTTATTTCAATCTTATAGTGCATAAAACATGAATTGAATTGTCCACAGACAGGTTATCGATAACTAATAGTACATACTGGGTGAGTCACGAGAAACAGGACACTTAAATATCTGTGTTAGGATTGAAGATAGGAGAAAAAGTTACAGAGAGTGATGTTATCTTTCAAGGTTATTTTAAACGTCACTGATAGTTTTTTAAGTGACACCATGTATTTTTCACTTCATGGCGTAGTAGTTGATGTCAAGGCGAGTTCAACGACATAGGATACTGAAACCTTGGAATGACCTTGAACTCAGGATTTAATGTAGGTGATAAATGCACTAATCACATGTGAAGTGGCTGGAAAACAGATCCTTTTCCGCGTAACGTTGTTCCGGGCAGAGATGACTCTAAGGAGCCCTTGCAACGTCCAACTCCCCACTTAACCGCCTACGGCTATAGTATTGATTGGTAGGAAACCGGCACGGACAGCAGTAGGGAAACCGCTACGACCAATCGTGTGGGACCGATGCACAGGCAGTAGTGGGAGCTGCGCAGATCGGTCGAAAATCGGTAGGAACGTAGGGTTACTCTTAGGATGAATTCAGTGTTGTTGAATAAATCACAACAATGCAAAGTTGTATTAAACCTTTGAATAATACCTACTTAATGTGTATAGAAAGGAAAATTTTTTAGGAATAATATCAGTAAAATTCCGGATTTCAAAATAATCAAGTGTTTTTTTTATTCTCTAATAGTAACTTTTCATTTAAAATTATTAATGAAAGTAGTATATATTTTTTCCAAAAAAGTTTTGCAGAGTTTTGCAAATCAAACAGAGGGACTTCAAATTTGCAGTTGAAATGAGTCAGTAAGCCATTGGCGATATCGTACTAGGCATTTAGGTACGGGGCCCATGCGGCAAATGCAGGCCCATTACGGCCCTGAAATGAAGGTCATGAGGCACATTTGCCGCCCCATCCAGGTAGAGTATCGCTTACATCCCTCGGTTTTTCTTCAAGTGCCTACCCGAGGTCCCTCGGGCTAGATGGGATATTACTACCGGTTTCTTTTCTCCAAAACCGCAAAATCTTGAAATTGGAGGCCATTGTTCAAGGTAATCCCATCTCATTTCGAAGTTAAAAATTATATTAATCGATTCGCCTTGGCGAGATCGTTCCAATGGTGTATAACAGTTGCTGTGTTATAAAGATTTTTCCTCAGTAAATTTAACACATGATGAAATATATCTTGTTGGTATTTTTAAGCTACTCTTATATTGTACCAAAAAAAAATTAAAAAGAATTTTTTAATTTGTTTTCATTCTTCTTTTTCAGTGTCAATGTTGCACCTAAAAAAGAGTTAGTGATGCAGGTAATTTCCCGGCTTAGGCATATCTGAAACAAAATATTCGAAAAGATCCTTAATCTGTATTAGTGTCGTTATTGCCCGTACCTCACTTAACAATTTTTCTTGAAATGTAACAAACTGGCGCCGGTTTGAGAAAAGTTTGATAAAACATCCAAAATGATGTTTTCTCGGGTGTTCGCTGAGAAAAACTTCGATTATTTTTCGACGAAAATTGTTGATTGAGCCAGGGGCGATAGCGACACTCATGCAGATTAAGAATCGTTTCAATTTTTTTGTTTCAGATGAGCCTGAACCGGGGAATCACCTGCGCCACGAACATACCTTTTTTTAGGTGCGACATTGCCGCTATAAAAACACATTTAAAACGAATTAAAAAAAATCTTTTTAATTGTTTTTCTACAATATGAGAGTAGCTTAATAAAATCCAAAAAGATTTGTCATTACATGTTGTATTTATTCAGAAAAAAATTAAAAGTAGCTTCAGCTTCATTTTTCGGGTGATCAAAGTAGGATGACCCCTTAAGCACACCTACTCAGGTGTCAAACGTACGGCAAATCGACTGTGCAATAAATTTCGGTAGGTACTGAGAGAGACTGAGATCACGTCAATTTCAGCGAGACATTGATTTGTCCCGCACAGGGCTCTATTAATGGGATCGGCTGTGTAATAGTGGTATGTCGGTAATTTGTGGGACAAATTGTGGGGCTAGAAAACTTAGTGCTGCCACGATTTCTGGACAGTTCACGTGACTATGAATGACCTTGAAAAGAAAGAAAACGTTAGTTGTAACATTTTCTAAGGCGAATATTCTTTAAAGAAATTTGAAGTAAATAGTTCTTCTGTAACTATTATGTGATGTTTAAATTGAATTTTTCCAACTCTATATTACCAATAACACTATCTCAGTGTTAAGATGAATATTAGGACACTAATATTCTACGATCATAATTCAGAATTGTTAAAACTAAGTATCAACTTTTGTAGTTATTTTATAAGATTATCGTTAACAAATTCTAAGTGGATAAAAGAAATAAATAGATAATGATTGATTCATTTCGTCGTAAATCATATTTTATGGAGTTAAGAAAAAATCAAACATGTTTGTTTATACATTTTCTTATAATACGTAGTTTTTAAACAATTTTCCAAAATATTACATTAAAATCAACGTAATTAGGTGAGTTATAGAATTTTAAACGAATCAGCACTTTAGGTGAAAAGTCAATAGTCCTATCTGGATATTTAATCCTGAATATAGTTACATCTCCTGGGTAGTTCACTCTCCTTTGCTATTATATATGGGTATACATATCGTCGTGTAACTTGTTAATCAAGGAATTATTAGATGCGGTAAAATAGAATATATAGGTGTTAACCAAAATGTTCAGGACCTAGACGTTAGACAATGCTCACTAAACTGTAAAAAATGATCAAACGTGTGTCCGAAAATCAACCCATTCAGAGTTACCTACGATTTTCAGTTTGATAATTGAGGTATTGAGAGCAAAAATGGACTAACTCACATTGAAAAAAAATTACTTTTCCCTGCTTTATATGATTAGAACAGCCTATTGAAATATATTACTATTACTAACACAATTTCGCAAAAAAGTGGATTATGTAGTCCTTTTTTGCTCTCAATGCCTCAATTTAAGTGATGTCCTTGTTTCTATACATCGCTTGCGATGCTTAAAGCTTCCTACCACATTATTATTCTAATTTTTACCGAATTAGGCTTTGCAATTAGTGATTACATCGCTTAAAGCGTACCATTCGTCAGACTAATAATATGGTAAGATACTTGTTCGCGTCCTTACTGCATGCAATAATTGGAAGCAACCATATTTTTTTGCATTACCAAAATGAAAATGTTGTAAACAATGTTTCCTTAGTGATTAATTCAGTATATGATTTCTCTCATTTTCTACATTTTCCACATTCCTCACCGTTATAACAGATTTCTACCCCATTTTTATTAAATTGTTTTAATTTTGTATTAAAAATTTTTTTAACGTCGTAACCCTAGTAGCATTTATTGTTGGCATTTTGATGGCCAACTAATTCCCAACTTGGGGATACTGTGGGCCAACCAGAAATGCTACTAGGGAAGGTGCTTGTAGTTATGAGTCTTGTAATTTACAAAACTCTGTAAACTATTTTACAAAAAACTAATTTACAAAACTAATTTTTCTCCTAATGCCAACTAAAAATGGTCTTGTTATAATGAAGATCCGTAAATATTGTTCGATTTCGAGATAATAGTTCCTAATGTTAATGACTGTTATCCTAATAATTAGCGAGAGATTTGCAAAAACGTTGTTCATGGTTTTACTACTTACCTTAGTTACAGTAAATGCTCAAAGTGATTTGACATCCATGTAACTGTTACTATGATTAGGTTTAGGTCAAATAAAGCATGATACTTCTTTATAGAAAATTCACAGGTCTTTTAAATTTTGATAGAAAAGGGTACGTATTCCATTTAAAAAATCAAGGTCACCTTGATATCTTGTAAAGAAGAAGGTTATTTAAAAAAAACATTTCAACATCATATGTCCCCGTCGATACCGTGCAATTTGTATACACATATTTGGAAAACACTTTTGCACTAGACCCAGTGTTCATGTTTCCAAGTCATTGCAATATACAGTGTTGCCCCGTTATAATCCCGACTCTGCTGTTTCGTTGGAAGTACATTTCTATCCTCACTACTTCTTTCGTAGTCGCCGCAGCGAGTGCAACAGACTGAGAATGAGTGAGAAGGGACGCGGCAGCCACAAGCTATAAATTTCAGTTAAGATAGCGGCGGGATCGTCTAATTGAAAGAAAACAGCAAAGAACAAAGGCGAGTCAAATACCATATCGTTTCGTTAGAGTTTTGACCTGTCCCCTGAGAGTTGGACTTATAACCAGACAACACTGTGCTCTATAAAAATTATGAACTGTTTTATAGAATGAGCCACATTCAGTTTCTGAGACAGTTCTTCAACAACTATGATTGCGCTTTGGTAGCTGAAATTATTTACACCGTGGGGAAACTGCATTATTTATGGGTTACTTTATTCAAGTAAGGTGATTAGATTTTGAATAATATTATTTTCAATATTAGAAACATTATTTATCTTAGGTTAATTATTTGTGCATGTGCAGTGATAGTATATTCATGCTAATGAAAATTTAAGGAAAACATCGTTATAAGACACGTAAACAAATTATGTAAATTATAGTATACTCAGGTAAGATTTATTCATATGAAATAGATATTTACATATGTATTCATTTTTCGAAATTTCTCGTATGAAATACCTCACGATACATGTGACTATAGAGTAAGTCCGGAACAGTCTGTTAACCTCACATAAAATGGCTATTAAAACTTTTATCAGAATAAACTTAAAACGTTCAGAATTTTATGTTGATTCAGAAAAACTGGTCGATATTTGCTTTAAGACAATTTTTGCTGAAAATCGAGTTGAAAACTGAAGTCCTGACATCTGACCATCTTTCCCGGCACCTCGTCGTTGGGAGAGACCACTCACACAATTATTCATGAAAAAATAACAAAGAATAAAGCAAAATTATGTATGAATGAATACTACAACGACAGATTTATTGATACTTAATTTGTTTATGATAAACAAGTAAAAACATATTAGACAAAAAGCGAACTACCTACTGCCGATTAACAAAGCAAATGAATACAAACGCGAATAAATATAATAAGTAAACACAAATAATAAAAAGAAAAATAAAAAATGAAGAAACCTTGTAAATTTAACTGATTGAATCAAGGTTTAGAAAGTGAATCATCTCTCACCCACAATTTGAAAGTAAACTATTTATCCCAATCACAACCTGACCGTCTCTCCTTTCTTTAGGGAGAGATGGTCTTCTAGTTAGCTTTGAAAGGAAGGGTTGTTATTCTTAAATACTTTGGCTGCATTGTCCCTCAATACCTCTACTATCTTATTATTCAAAACATTAAACGAAAATTAACTTAGAAGTATATTTTAAATACGATTCTGTACATTACTGTTTTATAAAAGAAGTTAAATGTAACCTTAACTTACCTTTTGTAGCCTATCATTCCAGAAAAACATAGAAGGAAGCGAAATAACGGTAGTTTGGTTCCTAGAGAATTTATTGCTCCATACCTTAACGCGCTCTTATGTGGAAAATTTGAAATATTGCGGCGACTCGACTAAATCTCCTACCACACCAACTCATTCGGATTTACCCTATCTACACAAATGAAACTAATGATTTTGTTACAAATATATAGCTACCTACATTATTTTTTTCTATTCCTTTATAGCTCACCTGTTAAAAAATGAACTTTGCTTCATTCAAACACATGATCATGAAAAAAAGAATGAATTATTCGTTGTCGAGTATTTTCATTTGCAATAATATTTTCTGTTGGGTAGTAATAGATACTATTTCATTATTTAAGAGTAAACTTATTGTATTGTTTTATTACGAACTTGTACATCATAACATACCGGACACGTGTTAATCTTGAGATAAACAACATACATATTCGCTTTCTACTTGTTCAATTTTGGCATGGAAATAAAGGAAAGTATGTTTATATTAGTATTTATGACAAATAGACAAATGTATACCATGAATAATTGGTTTTATTAGTTTATTTCATCACTTAGAAGAATTGAATTATTTATAGAATGATTAGATTTTCAATTAGATTAAATGGAGTCTTTAAACAAAAACCTTAACATTGCGGGAGTATACACTTATGCAAAATTATTTATAACATGGCTCTCCATCATAGTTTTTTGCACAATTTATGTTGCACGACCTTAACTAGTTAGAAGATCATATCTTAATGGTAGCATAACATGTTTATACACACTGCCCAAACTATAATTTATTATTATAACATTCAACTGTAATTGTTCCATAAATTACACGAGAGCAATTCTTATTCCAGGCATGCTTGCCTCATAAAACCTTTTTTATTTAAAATTTTTAAAATGAATAAACTTGCAAAAAGTCTAATTTAAAAATCTGACGTTGTTTAAATTGCAAGCTGAAAGAAAAGTTACTGTGTAGCTCGTAAAATGACTGATTTTTCCGTATTTTCAATGTTAAAATGTACATTTCAAAATACACTAAATGTGAAAATATAAAACAGCTTAACCACCATATAAACCATAGGTAATTCCAATTTTAGATAGTTACAAACGAAGCAGTGAAACTCCGATTATAAAAGTTTTAATGTTTCCTTTTTAAAAATAGCTCAGGGAAATCGATTTCTCGTAACAGTTTTGTCAGTTACAAAATCTATTTATCAAAGAGGCCAAATTCACTCCTAATTTATTAAAAATTTGAAGACCGTTTCGGATTTAACTGATCACCTGTTTTCGAAATTTGTTTTTCACCTATCAAGCTTCATTTAATTTATAATACCAGTTATTAGTGGACACGTAGAAAAAATTAAAATTTGTTACAAAATAAGATACACACATTGATTTTAGTGCTCAATAAATTAGTATTAATAGCACAATTAAGTGATATCGATCTTGTTGTTTCCCCGTTACTGCTCGGATATTGCTTTAATATAGATACAATATGCTTTTATATTATTGTCGTGGGCAGTCATCATATGTACCTTCATCTAGAGAGGAAAATTATAATTCTAATAACAGAAGCAATTCGGAATCAAGTGACACTGATGATAGCAAGTGGCATCTATCGTTAACTGCGTGAGCTTGATGAACGTTTCGCGTTAAATGAAAATAAAGTTTCGCAGGAGATTAAACGCCATCGTAGATATGTACTACATTGAACATACACATGCCAGCTAGGTACATTTATTAAACAATGCAATTGCCAAAAACTTGTTAACGATACTATTGTTTCGTTTTAAACTAGATGTGTGTACTATACTTCATTTCACATTTTTAACGTAGCAAAATATTCCAAAAGTATAAAATTTGTCAATACTTTCTCTCCAATATTAACACTAACACCCGAATCTACCTAACCAACGGATGAAGCAAAAATGTGTATGTGTTAATATTTTGAGGCTAAAGTACGGCTCGTAAAATTATATTTTTTATAATTAAAACTTTTTATGAACAGTGTCTGAGTTTGGGGAAAAATACATTATTGTTGCACTTGTATCAGCAATTTTGATTTCTCACTAGCAGACAGACATTTGTGCACACAAATTGCATTGCTTGAAATACATAATTTACATGATTTTCATACTAGCCTGATATTATTTGAAGTATGTCACGCAGAATTGGAAAATAATAATTTCATGCCCTACACAGTACGCAGACATTTTCCCGTGACCGACACAAAATTTAAAGCAGAGAACGTGTTGCATGGGTAATGAAATATAGGCTTAGTAACAGGCTTAATAGTTAACACAACTACCTATTTGGCATTAGCTATTGTAACAGTTTGCTTCCACATCATAAACTTTATATTTCACATAGTTGATCTTCGACACTTTAAATTGGAACTTATAGGTTTCATCCAGCAACAGGAAAATCTATTACTGCCTATTAAACATTTTCCAGTTAAATTTATTGATGTATTATCAAGCGCCTCATCACCAATTTCCGTAATCCTTAAAATGTTCCATATATTTAGAACTTTAATTCACGAACCTGTCGCGATATCCCGTTCGCGAATCTTCGTCCTGCTAACTGGATTCAATAAGCTCGCCTAAATCTGTTAGCACTTAAGCCTCGAGAATCTAACACCCTAAAATTCTTAATAAATTTGCGTTTGCTTAGATTCGCATCAATCAAAGAATCACTTTTATATATCTATTAAGCCAGTGCATATCCAACTATTGTAAATATCTCATGGAACGCATTTGCAAGCAAGGGTGTACTCGCGATGAACTTACATGAGACAGCCCTGGCCTTCCACTCCCAGTATTATCTCGTTCACAGTGGAGTCGATAGATGCAGCGAAGATGAAATCACTGGCACTGATTAGCAAGTGTAACACACGCGTAATTTGTATCGCGCCAAGTCCGAAATGGTCGTTTTTCACTGGAGAAAGAAAAAAAGGGTGTCGCGACGAAAAATACTTGCATTTCCTGCGGCTACGACGAACGAGGACTCGTTCGTGACTGCTCAGAGGCCAGTGTCGGTTGTGCAGCTGGGAGCGGGGCGTGCGCCCTCCGCAAAATCAAACTTTGCCTCCACTCGTGGAAACCCAGCACGGCATAGCCTATGTTGCGTGTATAGTTCCTAGGGTTACTACTATTGGAATGATTCAATATTCAGCTACTTCATAAGTACTTACGTGACTGTTACGAATATATTTATCAAGTATTGGAATATTCTAATTGGGGATGAATTTTACTATAATAAAATTCGAATGCTGAACGTTTTTATTTCTGATGAGTAACTTCTGTCTAAAACATGTTTCGATTCAATAAACAGATACTCTATGTGTGAGATGGATCACCTACATAACTTTTGGAATACCCGTTAGATTTTACGACCATTACCATACTCGCGCTTTATATGTGGTACTTTCCGCAAAAAGTTTATCTAATTGCGTTGCATTTACATAAAATGCAAGTATTTCGTGCTTTTAATATAACTTGGATGTAGAAATTTTTTGGTTACAATTTCGTCTTCGGGATATGTGAAAACGGACACATATTATATTAAGTTTTACTGCACAGCATACTAATTTGAAGCTTTTTTTTAAAATGATTTTTAACGTAAACGTTGTTGTTTACTGTATCATGTAAATACATACAGGCTAGTTCATCTCACCCTTAAAAATGAGACAGTTGAACCCAATGAGAGAGGGTTAATTGGACCACTATATATAGTGACTTATTCAGTATGCCAACAAAATATAAACGAATGAATACCACATTAAGAGGTAACTGGATAGAAGAACAATTCCGAAATACAATAGATGCTGCAGAAAATAAGGCTATGGGTTTAAACAAAGCTGCAAAAACTTTCGGCATTCCTAAAGCAATATTAATTAGAAAAAAACAGTCTGATAAACTGAATAAAACTGATGATTGAGTAAAATGTATTGATTGTGAACGCTGGCTGCTCTAAAAGCTGTGTGAGCTTGTGTACAATAATCATCACAGCTAATACAGCAAAAAGGCTAAAATTACAAACAAAAGATAAACTGTCATCACAATAAATATAAAAACATAGTTTTGTTAAAAAAGAATACGTATATTTGGTTTTTTGATAGAACACTATCCTTGTTCAAATAGCCTACAGTGTATGGGGTAGTTGAACCATTGTTATAATTTTTTATATACTATTTTTGAAAAAGTATCATAATTTTCGTGTTATTGAACATTATTGCTGTAAGTGCATTTAATATACTACATCATGAGCAAAACCCACTTGGACCACTTTATCATCGGGTATTAGGTATTATCTTTTATTGTGAATCATTGATAACCTATTTCATTGGTTGATGCACCTGCAAAGAAATAAATAAAAAAGAATAATTCATTCTTTTGACTTTTATGATTGAATTGTTACATCAGCAAGGGTAGTATAAAATTTGAATGGTGTAGCCTCGTATTTCGGGACACGAAATTGATTTTCTTTTGTTTTGTGTTTTTTACAATTAGGTTTTCAAAGGTATACCTTTCAAATATTACGCCAATATCCAAAGAATTGGCAAAAGTGCCGACCTTTAAAGATTAAAAGATCCTTTACCTCTACAGCACATAACATTGCAGGAATGTCTCAAGGATCTTACGATGCAAGATTTGGAATATTACGCGAAATATTTCCGAGACGATACAGGAACATTCCTATGTCCGCCTATTAATCGCGCGAATTATTCCTGCGACGTTCTGGCAATGATCCTACAACGTTTCAGCCAGTAGGGCCAAAAATGGAAATAACGGTATATAATGTGTCTGTGAGGAACGCGTCGACACAAATGTGTAGAGAATCGTAGTAGTAGCTATAATATACATATATATTATATATTTTAGCTTCTATGTGACGTTACCTTACCCCTCTTGGGCCTTACGTGGGAAATTCGTCTCCAGGGGGATTCGCGAACCGACGACCTGCAGCATCATATACGAACACTTTACCGTCGCAGCTACAACCGCTAATTGATAACATCATTTACGTATTCGAACCTATACTCCTACCGTGCAAAACTTTAAACTCAAATTTTTCAAAAACGAAGGCTAATTTTGACAAACCCCATATGCTGAGGAGCTATGCGCAGGCAAACATAAAAAAAATACATACGGGTTGAATCTATAACCTCCTCTTTTTTTAAGTCATTTAAAAAAACATTCATCGTGGTACCAATTGGGGAACATATTCTTCTATATAACAACGAAAGAATCATCCAAATCAGTCCGCGATTTATGCGCGAACATACTTTAAATCTGGAGGACTTCCGTTTCCGGTCGCGTGCGTGATAGCTATGTGTGGAAGTGAGTGGCGATTAAGGTGAAGAGAAGGCAAGTAAGGTGGCGACGCAGTGTCGGAGAGTTTAGGTAGAAAGGTAGAAGGTTTGGAAGTTAGGTGGTGGTGACAGGCCAGGATAGGTCCACTACGGGCATTATTTTGTTAGCACAGCATTAAAACCCTCTAGTGGTTTGGATATGCACTATATTACTAATGGCGGACATTTCAAAATTTGTATTCAATGCACCCCTTCCTTATGACTATACGTGCCGGTGATTATAAAAGTGGTGTTAGTAAAAAATTTTAAAAAATTAAATGTATCGCTTACTTTGTGCTATATGACAAAATAAGCAATAAATTCAATTTTTTTAAATTTTTAAGTAACACCACTTTCAAATTATGTTTTGAGGATTCAAAATTTCTAATTGCATACACGTATAAAATACAATATATTTATAAAATAATACATTACAATTTATTTGGGAAATATTAAATTACAATTTGCATCACACGATATGCACTTAAAGGGGTAGACACGGGTAATGCAGCGCTCTGTATACCGACATAATCTGGCCCGAAACATGGGTTTGCGCGCTGACGTTGTTTGTCTTTATATGAGCAAATTTTGGGCTGGGCGAGGTCTCATTCGAAAGATGAAGGTTCAATACAGCCCGCTCTGGTCATGGTTCAAAGAGATTGTGTTGATATGTAATAATACGAGTCTCCAAAGTAGAGAAAAAATTGACAAAATGCAGTCGCAGATTCCATGTATTTGTAGGTCACTAAAAGAGTTTTCTGACTCAAACGATGACCAGAGCGGGCTGCATCGAACCTTCCTCTTTCGAATGAGACCTCACCCAGTCAAAAATCTGCTCACATAAGGACAAACAACGTCAACAAAACATGTCGTTCGAAAGCTTTTACCTAGGAACCCATCAGGGTCGTCAAAAAAGGTACGCGTTACCGTTCAACCGATTTCAAGAGAGCGTACAGTGGAAAGGCCAGAATGTCGTGGCCATCGAATTTTAACTTTCTGAGTACGAATACAGAAGTCGGTATATGTATTATTATAGAACGATTAAAATATTGAGAATAAAAGAGAATTCATTCGGCGTAGAAAATCATTTGCAAATCCAAGGCCAAATGTTACTAATTGCGTGATATTTCGAGTTGTATCGATTATAGTTAATAATTATTTATACTGGACGGTTAGGGTAAATGTTGTTAACATGATTTTTCATAGTAATAGTGACTGGAATGAATATTTCAGTGGAAATATCAATTTTTGTCGAATAATTAACTGGCTTTCGCAAATGAAATTAACCGTCGACCTTGTTGTGATCGCGGCTGTTGTTCCCCAAAGTGCTTATTAGTCGTCGTCGGTCCTCCGAGCCGGCAAGACCTCCGGGTACGCGGGAGCTCCTGAACACTCTGGACACTCTGGACACTCTGGACACCCTGGACACCCTGGACACCCTGGACACCCTGGACACCCTGGACACCCTGTATACCCTGTATACCCTGTATACCCTGTATACCCTGGACACCCTGGACACCCTGGACACCCTGGACACCCTGGACACCCTGGACACCCTGGACACCCTGGACACCCTGGACACCCTGGTCACCCTGGTCACCCTGGTCACTCTGGTCACTCTGGTCACTCTGGTCACTCTGGTCTCGATCGGTACGAGCCTAATATGTATTTTCTTAGTTCCCCCACAAGCATATTACACCATTGCTAATATAACGTGTTCGATTGTTTCAGCTTTTCAGGTTCACCCTTCTGCGGGGAAGGGAGTGACAGAAGACATCTAAGGAAGCCTAGGCTAAGGCCCCCATGTAAAATTGCCAAGTAGTCACTGAATCATTAGCTTTGTTGCTCGTTTACTGGCTGCTCATCTTCAATGAGGAGGTCGCCGCTGCTCCCGTTTCCGGGAACAAGCGACTGAGCATGAAATTGGTATGAGTGGATCAGTTTCATCCCCTGATGTTCTTGTCGAAAGGGAAAAGTTTCGGGCGTAGGGGGTGTACCGCTTGGTACACTGCCTGCGTAAGTCTCCTGGTCCGATTACCCAATCTCCGCGTAAGCCGGCTTAAGTCAGGTCACACCTAGTGTGCTCCTGGCGGGTTGCATGAGTCGGAGCAACAGGAATCACCTCTGCGAGACGTCGAGCGCTTTTCCCTTTCGACTCGGACATTAGGGTGGTAGGAACTGCGCCATTCAATACTTCTTTTATGCTCACCTGTAGTTTTTCCCTCTTTGCTGAATTTATTTCAATCGAGTGATTGCTTGGCAGATCCCTAGATTCGATATCTAAACCAAAGGGATCGATGGAACTATGTTTCCACCTATCTCTTTGGTTTAGTAGGCTAAGATTTTCATGTACCGGGCCAAGTAGTCACAGAATTTTATTAACTTTGTTGCTTTTGCGTTGGCTCCTCAACTCGGATGAGGAGGTCGCCGCTGCCTCCGTTTCCGGAAACAAGCGACTGAGCATGGAATTGGTATGAGTGGATCAGTTTCATCCCCTGGTGTTCTTGTCGAAAGGGAAAAGTTTCGGGCGTAGGGGGTGTACCGCTTGGTACACTGCCTGCGTAAGTCTCCTGGTCCGATTACCCAATCTCCGCGTAAGCCGGCTTGAGTCAGGTCACACCTAGTGTGCTCCTGGCGGGTTGCATGAGTCGGAGCAACAGGAATCACCTCTGGGAGACGCCGAGCGCTTTTCCCTTTCGACTCGGACATTAGGGTGGTAGGAACTGCGCCATTCAATACTTCTTTTATGCTCACCTGTAGTCTTTCCCTCTTTGCTGAATTTATTTCAATCGAGTGATTGCTTGGCATTTCTGTATTTCGAAAGCGAAGAGATCGATGGAACTTTGCTTCCATCCATCTTTTTGGTTTAGTGAGCTAAGGTTTTCATGTATAGGGAGATCGACGGAACTTTGATTCCATCTATCTCTCTACGGGTCTCGAAACGCAGCAACCTCCTCGTGGTGAGACCTGGTAATCGGTGCAAACCGAGCCGATAGCTGTGCTTGTCAAATATTCTAATCAGATATAAGAGTTGCTTTCAAAAATGCACGCATGCTGCATACTATGGTATTTTTAAGGTAGTACCATAGTTATTTGAAATTGCAAGTTTGGAATTTGGATAGGAATATGTAAAAGGTATTACTGAATTGTAATACAGTTTGTTTCAAGTTTCTCTCAATTTATTCGCCTAAGAGGCCTTTACAGCGTTACAATAATGTATAAATTATATAAAATCACTATTTTCTTGTGTTCATTATTGAGGTTTCCATCATTTATCCCCCATAAAGTAGCTTTCCACGTCGAAATATTCCCAAGTTTCACCTGTAATAAGAAAAATATTTTTAGTAGCCTAACTTGTCTATTATAGTAAATAGGACAAATGTTACAATATATTTATTTCATGTACGAAAATCTATTAGTGAAGGGAATTGTACATGCTGGTATTCATAGTCGCTACTTATTCCTAAGCAAATGCATAGGATGGGGAATGTGAACACCACTTCAAATAATTTTCTAACTTATTACGTGATTATTAATCGTGTGTATTTCTGCTTCACAGGTAAGGGACTTTAAAAGGCGTTACATACAGAGACGTCTTAACAGTATTGTAGGCCCTGGGCTAAGCAATGCACTGGGGCCCTCGGGGGCCGCTGTCCACCCACGGGAATAGGACTTAAATTCAGAATTGTGGGCCCCTACTGCCATGGGTCCCCTGGCGACCGCCCAGCGTGTACATGCCTAAAGACAGCACTGGTTACATGCGATCATTGACTGCATTTTGGTGTGTAGTTGCGGATTTGAAAATTGCGCAAGACATGGCTTTATCAGAATTATGAATTTATCCCCACATCTATTTATCTTCTATATTACAAACGCATTTGTAAGATTTCATTGTATTGTATTTCACTTTTGTCAATAAAATGCAGTTAAGTGATAAAAGAGCACTATTATTTAATAAGCCTTTCTCTTCCACTACTTCCTATCCTGCTTATTCCAAATCACACATAAAAGACATGCTAAACAGAACACCTAAACTTCGATGCTGAGCTGCTTTTAAAACTCTACGTTAATGCAATGTTTTAAAGAGCAAATTCACTCAATCTGCCACCTCTTTCGACATCATGTTATCCTGTTACGAAGCTCATTATAGAGCGTTCTGAAAATTTTGGCAAAATTTTGGAGCGATGTAACAGGAGAACATGATGCGAAAGGAGGTATGCTGAATTTCTGCGTCGAAGGCCTTTCAAAAACTCTGCGCCTCTGCGTTAAATACTTCTCCGCCTTAGATTCTCTCTCTGAAGGCACTAACTTAGTGCCACCTCTTTCGACATCATGTTATCCTGTTGCGAAGCTCATTTTAGAGCGTCCTGAAAATTTTGGCTAGATTTTGGAGCGATGTATCAGGAGAACATGAAGCGAAAGGAGGTTTGCAGAATTTCTGCGTCGAAAGCCTTTCGAAAACTCTGCGCCTCTGCGTCAAATAGATCTACGCCTTAGATTCTCTCTCCAAAGGCGCTAACTTAGTGCCACCTCTTTCGACAACATGTTATCCTGTTACGAAGCTCATTTTAGAGCGTTCTGAAAATTTTGGCCACATTTTGGAGCGATGTATCAGAAAAACATGATGCGAAAGGAGGTATGCTGAATTTCTGCGTCGAAGGCCTTTCAAAAACTCTGCGCCCCTGCGTTAAATAGATCTACGCCTTAGATTCTCTCTCCGAAGGCGCTAACTTAGTGCCATCTCTTTCGACATCATGTTATCCTGTTACGAAGCTCATTATAGAGCGTTCTGAAAATTTTGGCTAAATTTTGGAGCGATGTAACAGGAGAACATGATGCGAAAGGAGGTATGCTGAATTTCTACGTCGAAGGCCTTTCAAAAACTCTGCGCCTCTGCGTTAAATACTTCTCCGCCTTAGATTCTCTCTCTGAAGGCGCTAACTTAGTGCCACCTCTTTCGACATCATGTTATCCTGTTGCGAAGCTCATTTTAGAGCGTTCTGAAAATTTTGGCTAGATTTTGGAGCGATGTATCAGGAGAACATGAAGCGAAAGGAGGTTTGCAGAATTTCTGCGTCGAAAGCCTTTCGAAAACTCTGCGCCTCTGCGTCAAATAGTTCTCCGCCTTAGATTCTCTCTCCGAAGGCGCTAACTTAGTGCCACCTCTTTCGACATCATGTTATCCTGTTACGAAGCTCATTTTAGAGCGTTCTGAAAATTTGGGCCAGATTTTGGAGCGATGTATCAGGAGAACATGAAGCGAAAGGAGGTATGCTGAATTTCTGAGTCGAAGGCCTTTCGAAAACTCTGCGCCTCTGCGTTGAATACTTCTCCGCCTTAGATTCTCTCTCCGAAGGCGCTAACTTAGTGCCATCTCTTTCGACATCATGTTATCCTGTTACGAAGCTCATTTTAGAGCGTTCTGAAAATTTTGGCTAAATTTTGGAGCGATGTATCAGGAAAACATGATGCGAAAGGAGGTATGCTGAATTTCATCGTCGAAAGCCTTTCGAATACTCTGCGCCCCTACGTCGAATAGTACTCCGCCTTAGATTCTCTCTCCGAAGGCGCTAACTTAGTGCCACCTCTTTCGACATCATGTTATCCTGTTACGAAGCTCATTATAGAGCGTTCTGAAAATTTTGGCAAAATTTTGGAGCGATGTAACAGGAGAACATGATGCGAAAGGAGGTATGCTGAATTTCTGCGTCGAAGGCCTTTCAAAAACTCTGCGCCTCTGCGTTAAATACTTCTCCGCCTTAGATTCTCTCTCTGAAGGCACTAACTTAGATCCACCTCTTTCGACATCATGTTATCCTGTTGCGAAGCTCATTTTAGAGCGTCCTGAAAATTTTGGCTAGATTTTGGAGCGATGTATCAGGAGAACATGAAGCGAAAGGAGGTTTGCAGAATTTCTGCGTCGAAAGCCTTTCGAAAACTCTGCGCCTCTGCGTCAAATAGATCTACGCCTTAGATTCTCTCTCCAAAGGCGCTAACTTAGTGCCACCTCTTTCGACAACATGTTATCCTGTTACGAAGCTCATTTTAGAGCGTTCTGAAAATTTTGGCCACATTTTGGAGCGATGTATCAGAAAAACATGATGCGAAAGGAGGTATGCTGAATTTCTGCGTCGAAGGCCTTTCAAAAACTCTGCGCCCCTGCGTTAAATAGATCTACGCCTTAGATTCTCTCTCCGAAGGCGCTAACTTAGTGCCATCTCTTTCGACATCATGTTATCCTGTTACGAAGCTCATTATAGAGCGTTCTGAAAATTTTGGCTAAATTTTGGAGCGATGTAACAGGAGAACATGATGCGAAAGGAGGTATGCTGAATTTCTACGTCGAAGGCCTTTCAAAAACTCTGCGCCTCTGCGTTAAATACTTCTCCGCCTTAGATTCTCTCTCTGAAGGCGCTAACTTAGTGCCACCTCTTTCGACATCATGTTATCCTGTTGCGAAGCTCATTTTAGAGCGTTCTGAAAATTTTGGCTAGATTTTGGAGCGATGTATCAGGAGAACATGAAGCGAAAGGAGGTTTGCAGAATTTCTGCGTCGAAAGCCTTTCGAAAACTCTGCGCCTCTGCGTCAAATAGTTCTCCGCCTTAGATTCTCTCTCCGAAGGCGCTAACTTAGTGCCACCTCTTTCGACATCATGTTATCCTGTTACGAAGCTCATTTTAGAGCGTTCTGAAAATTTGGGCCAGATTTTGGAGCGATGTATCAGGAGAACATGAAGCGAAAGGAGGTATGCTGAATTTCTGAGTCGAAGGCCTTTCGAAAACTCTGCGCCTCTGCGTTGAATACTTCTCCGCCTTAGATTCTCTCTCCGAAGGCGCTAACTTAGTGCCATCTCTTTCGACATCATGTTATCCTGTTACGAAGCTCATTTTAGAGCGTTCTGAAAATTTTGGCTAAATTTTGGAGCGATGTATCAGGAAAACATGATGCGAAAGGAGGTATGCTGAATTTCATCGTCGAAAGCCTTTCGAATACTCTGCGCCCCTACGTCGAATAGTACTCCGCCTTAGATTCTCTCTCCGAAGGCGCTAACTTAGTGCCACCTCTTTCGACATCATGTTATCCTGTTACGAAGCTCATTATAGAGCGTTCTGAAAATTTTGGCAAAATTTTGGAGCGATGTAACAGGAGAACATGATGCGAAAGGAGGTATGCTGAATTTCTGCGTCGAAGGCCTTTCAAAAACTCTGCGCCTCTGCGTTAAATACTTCTCCGCCTTAGATTCTCTCTCTGAAGGCACTAACTTAGTGCCACCTCTTTCGACATCATGTTATCCTGTTGCGAAGCTCATTTTAGAGCGTCCTGAAAATTTTGGCTAGATTTTGGAGCGATGTATCAGGAGAACATGAAGCGAAAGGAGGTTTGCAGAATTTCTGCGTCGAAAGCCTTTCGAAAACTCTGCGCCTCTGCGTCAAATAGATCTACGCCTTAGATTCTCTCTCCAAAGGCGCTAACTTAGTGCCACCTCTTTCGACAACATGTTATCCTGTTACGAAGCTCATTTTAGAGCGTTCTGAAAATTTTGGCCACATTTTGGAGCGATGTATCAGAAAAACATGATGCGAAAGGAGGTATGCTGAATTTCTGCGTCGAAGGCCTTTCAAAAACTCTGCGCCCCTGCGTTAAATAGATCTACGCCTTAGATTCTCTCTCCGAAGGCGCTAACTTAGTGCCATCTCTTTCGACATCATGTTATCCTGTTACGAAGCTCATTATAGAGCGTTCTGAAAATTTTGGCTAAATTTTGGAGCGATGTAACAGGAGAACATGATGCGAAAGGAGGTATGCTGAATTTCTACGTCGAAGGCCTTTCAAAAACTCTGCGCCTCTGCGTTAAATACTTCTCCGCCTTAGATTCTCTCTCTGAAGGCGCTAACTTAGTGCCACCTCTTTCGACATCATGTTATCCTGTTGCGAAGCTCATTTTAGAGCGTTCTGAAAATTTTGGCTAGATTTTGGAGCGATGTATCAGGAGAACATGAAGCGAAAGGAGGTTTGCAGAATTTCTGCGTCGAAAGCCTTTCGAAAACTCTGCGCCTCTGCGTCAAATAGTTCTCCGCCTTAGATTCTCTCTCCGAAGGCGCTAACTTAGTGCCACCTCTTTCGACATCATGTTATCCTGTTACGAAGCTCATTTTAGAGCGTTCTGAAAATTTGGGCCAGATTTTGGAGCGATGTATCAGGAGAACATGAAGCGAAAGGAGGTATGCTGAATTTCTGAGTCGAAGGCCTTTCGAAAACTCTGCGCCTCTGCGTTGAATACTTCTCCGCCTTAGATTCTCTCTCCGAAGGCGCTAACTTAGTGCCATCTCTTTCGACATCATGTTATCCTGTTACGAAGCTCATTTTAGAGCGTTCTGAAAATTTTGGCTAAATTTTGGAGCGATGTATCAGGAAAACATGATGCGAAAGGAGGTATGCTGAATTTCATCGTCGAAAGCCTTTCGAATACTCTGCGCCCCTACGTCGAATAGTACTCCGCCTTAGATTCTCTCTCCGAAGGCGCTAACTTAGTGCCACCTCTTTCGACATCATGTTATCCTGTTACGAAGCTCATTTTAGAGCGTTCTGAAAATTTGGGCCAGATTTTGGAGCGATGTATCAGGAGAACATGAAGCGAAAGGAGGTATGCTGAATTTCTGAGTCGAAGGCCTTTCGAAAACTCTGCGCCTCTGCGTTGAATACTTCTCCGCCTTAGATTCTCTCTCCGAAGGCGCTAACTTAGTGCCATCTCTTTCGACATCATGTTATCCTGTTACGAAGCTCATTTTAGAGCGTTCTGAAAATTTTGGCTAAATTTTGGAGCGATGTATCAGGAAAACATGATGCGAAAGGAGGTATGCTGAATTTCATCGTCGAAAGCCTTTCGAATACTCTGCGCCCCTACGTCGAATAGTACTCCGCCTTAGATTCTCTCTCCGAAGGCGCTAACTTAGTGCCACCTCTTTCGACATCATGTTATCCTGTTACGAAGCTCATTATAGAGCGTTCTGAAAATTTTGGCAAAATTTTGGAGCGATGTAACAGGAGAACATGATGCGAAAGGAGGTATGCTGAATTTCTGCGTCGAAGGCCTTTCAAAAACTCTGCGCCTCTGCGTTAAATACTTCTCCGCCTTAGATTCTCTCTCTGAAGGCACTAACTTAGTGCCACCTCTTTCGACATCATGTTATCCTGTTGCGAAGCTCATTTTAGAGCGTCCTGAAAATTTTGGCTAGATTTTGGAGCGATGTATCAGGAGAACATGAAGCGAAAGGAGGTTTGCAGAATTTCTGCGTCGAAAGCCTTTCGAAAACTCTGCGCCTCTGCGTCAAATAGATCTACGCCTTAGATTCTCTCTCCAAAGGCGCTAACTTAGTGCCACCTCTTTCGACAACATGTTATCCTGTTACGAAGCTCATTTTAGAGCGTTCTGAAAATTTTGGCCACATTTTGGAGCGATGTATCAGAAAAACATGATGCGAAAGGAGGTATGCTGAATTTCTGCGTCGAAGGCCTTTCAAAAACTCTGCGCCCCTGCGTTAAATAGATCTACGCCTTAGATTCTCTCTCCGAAGGCGCTAACTTAGTGCCATCTCTTTCGACATCATGTTATCCTGTTACGAAGCTCATTATAGAGCGTTCTGAAAATTTTGGCTAAATTTTGGAGCGATGTAACAGGAGAACATGATGCGAAAGGAGGTATGCTGAATTTCTACGTCGAAGGCCTTTCGAAAACTCTGCGCCTCTGCGTTGAATACTTCTCCGCCTTAGATTCTCTCTCCGAAGGCGCTAACTTAGTGCCATCTCTTTCGACATCATGTTATCCTGTTACGAAGCTCATTTTAGAGCGTTCTGAAAATTTTGGCTAAATTTTGGAGCGATGTATCAGGAAAACATGATGCGAAAGGAGGTATGCTGAATTTCATCGTCGAAAGCCTTTCGAATACTCTGCGCCCCTACGTCGAATAGTACTCCGCCTTAGATTCTCTCTCCGAAGGCGCTAACTTAGTGCCACCTCTTTCGACATCATGTTATCCTGTTACGAAGCTCATTATAGAGCGTTCTGAAAATTTTGGCAAAATTTTGGAGCGATGTAACAGGAGAACATGATGCGAAAGGAGGTATGCTGAATTTCTGCGTCGAAGGCCTTTCAAAAACTCTGCGCCTCTGCGTTAAATACTTCTCCGCCTTAGATTCTCTCTCTGAAGGCACTAACTTAGTGCCACCTCTTTCGACATCATGTTATCCTGTTGCGAAGCTCATTTTAGAGCGTCCTGAAAATTTTGGCTAGATTTTGGAGCGATGTATCAGGAGAACATGAAGCGAAAGGAGGTTTGCAGAATTTCTGCGTCGAAAGCCTTTCGAAAACTCTGCGCCTCTGCGTCAAATAGATCTACGCCTTAGATTCTCTCTCTGAAGGCGCTAACTTAGTGCCACCTCTTTCGACATCATGTTATCCTGTTGCGAAGCTCATTTTAGAGCGTTCTGAAAATTTTGGCTAGATTTTGGAGCGATGTATCAGGAGAACATGAAGCGAAAGGAGGTTTGCAGAATTTCTGCGTCGAAAGCCTTTCGAAAACTCTGCGCCTCTGCGTCAAATAGTTCTCCGCCTTAGATTCTCTCTCCGAAGGCGCTAACTTAGTGCCACCTCTTTCGACATCATGTTATCCTGTTACGAAGCTCATTTTAGAGCGTTCTGAAAATTTGGGCCAGATTTTGGAGCGATGTATCAGGAGAACATGAAGCGAAAGGAGGTATGCTGAATTTCTGAGTCGAAGGCCTTTCGAAAACTCTGCGCCTCTGCGTTGAATACTTCTCCGCCTTAGATTCTCTCTCCGAAGGCGCTAACTTAGTGCCATCTCTTTCGACATCATGTTATCCTGTTACGAAGCTCATTTTAGAGCGTTCTGAAAATTTTGGCTAAATTTTGGAGCGATGTATCAGGAAAACATGATGCGAAAGGAGGTATGCTGAATTTCATCGTCGAAAGCCTTTCGAATACTCTGCGCCCCTACGTCGAATAGTACTCCGCCTTAGATTCTCTCTCCGAAGGCGCTAACTTAGTGCCACCTCTTTCGACATCATGTTATCCTGTTACGAAGCTCATTTTAGAGCGTTCTGAAAATTTGGGCCAGATTTTGGAGCGATGTATCAGGAGAACATGAAGCGAAAGGAGGTATGCTGAATTTCTGAGTCGAAGGCCTTTCGAAAACTCTGCGCCTCTGCGTTGAATACTTCTCCGCCTTAGATTCTCTCTCCGAAGGCGCTAACTTAGTGCCATCTCTTTCGACATCATGTTATCCTGTTACGAAGCTCATTTTAGAGCGTTCTGAAAATTTTGGCTAAATTTTGGAGCGATGTATCAGGAAAACATGATGCGAAAGGAGGTATGCTGAATTTCATCGTCGAAAGCCTTTCGAATACTCTGCGCCCCTACGTCGAATAGTACTCCGCCTTAGATTCTCTCTCCGAAGGCGCTAACTTAGTGCCACCTCTTTCGACATCATGTTATCCTGTTACGAAGCTCATTATAGAGCGTTCTGAAAATTTTGGCAAAATTTTGGAGCGATGTAACAGGAGAACATGATGCGAAAGGAGGTATGCTGAATTTCTGCGTCGAAGGCCTTTCAAAAACTCTGCGCCTCTGCGTTAAATACTTCTCCGCCTTAGATTCTCTCTCTGAAGGCACTAACTTAGTGCCACCTCTTTCGACATCATGTTATCCTGTTGCGAAGCTCATTTTAGAGCGTCCTGAAAATTTTGGCTAGATTTTGGAGCGATGTATCAGGAGAACATGAAGCGAAAGGAGGTTTGCAGAATTTCTGCGTCGAAAGCCTTTCGAAAACTCTGCGCCTCTGCGTCAAATAGATCTACGCCTTAGATTCTCTCTCCAAAGGCGCTAACTTAGTGCCACCTCTTTCGACAACATGTTATCCTGTTACGAAGCTCATTTTAGAGCGTTCTGAAAATTTTGGCCACATTTTGGAGCGATGTATCAGAAAAACATGATGCGAAAGGAGGTATGCTGAATTTCTGCGTCGAAGGCCTTTCAAAAACTCTGCGCCCCTGCGTTAAATAGATCTACGCCTTAGATTCTCTCTCCGAAGGCGCTAACTTAGTGCCATCTCTTTCGACATCATGTTATCCTGTTACGAAGCTCATTATAGAGCGTTCTGAAAATTTTGGCTAAATTTTGGAGCGATGTAACAGGAGAACATGATGCGAAAGGAGGTATGCTGAATTTCTACGTCGAAGGCCTTTCAAAAACTCTGCGCCTCTGCGTTAAATACTTCTCCGCCTTAGATTCTCTCTCTGAAGGCGCTAACTTAGTGCCACCTCTTTCGACATCATGTTATCCTGTTGCGAAGCTCATTTTAGAGCGTTCTGAAAATTTTGGCTAGATTTTGGAGCGATGTATCAGGAGAACATGAAGCGAAAGGAGGTTTGCAGAATTTCTGCGTCGAAAGCCTTTCGAAAACTCTGCGCCTCTGCGTCAAATAGTTCTCCGCCTTAGATTCTCTCTCCGAAGGCGCTAACTTAGTGCCACCTCTTTCGACATCATGTTATCCTGTTACGAAGCTCATTTTAGAGCGTTCTGAAAATTTGGGCCAGATTTTGGAGCGATGTATCAGGAGAACATGAAGCGAAAGGAGGTATGCTGAATTTCTGAGTCGAAGGCCTTTCGAAAACTCTGCGCCTCTGCGTTGAATACTTCTCCGCCTTAGATTCTCTCTCCGAAGGCGCTAACTTAGTGCCATCTCTTTCGACATCATGTTATCCTGTTACGAAGCTCATTTTAGAGCGTTCTGAAAATTTTGGCTAAATTTTGGAGCGATGTATCAGGAAAACATGATGCGAAAGGAGGTATGCTGAATTTCATCGTCGAAAGCCTTTCGAATACTCTGCGCCCCTACGTCGAATAGTACTCCGCCTTAGATTCTCTCTCCGAAGGCGCTAACTTAGTGCCACCTCGTTCGACATCATGTTATCCTGTTACGAAGCTCATTATAGAGCGTTCTGAAAATTTTGGCAAAATTTTGGAGCGATGTAACAGGAGAACATGATGCGAAAGAAGGTATGCTGAATTTCTGCGTCGAAGGCCTTTCAAAAACTCTGCGCCTCTGCGTTAAATACTTCTCCGCCTTAGATTCTCTCTCTGAAGGCACTAACTTAGTGCCACCTCTTTCGACATCATGTTATCCTGTTGCGAAGCTCATTTTAGAGCGTCCTGAAAATTTTGGCTAGATTTTGGAGCGATGTATCAGGAGAACATGAAGCGAAAGGAGGTTTGCAGAATTTCTGCGTCGAAAGCCTTTCGAAAACTCTGCGCCTCTGCGTCAAATAGATCTACGCCTTAGATTCTCTCTCCAAAGGCGCTAACTTAGTGCCACCTCTTTCGACAACATGTTATCCTGTTACGAAGCTCATTTTAGAGCGTTCTGAAAATTTTGGCCACATTTTGGAGCGATGTATCAGAAAAACATGATGCGAAAGGAGGTATGCTGAATTTCTACGTCGAAGGCCTTTCAAAAACTCTGCGCCTCTGCGTTAAATACTTCTCCGCCTTAGATTCTCTCTCTGAAGGCGCTAACTTAGTGCCACCTCTTTCGACATCATGTTATCCTGTTACGAAGCTCATTTTAGAGCGTTCTGAAAATTTGGGCCAGATTTTGGAGCGATGTATCAGGAGAACATGAAGCGAAAGGAGGTATGCTGAATTTCTGAGTCGAAGGCCTTTCGAAAACTCTGCGCCTCTGCGTTGAATACTTCTCCGCCTTAGATTCTCTCTCCGAAGGCGCTAACTTAGTGCCACCTCTTTCGACATCATGTTATCCTGTTACGAAGCTCATTTTAGAGCGTTCTGAAAATTTGGGCCAGATTTTGGAGCGATGTATCAGGAGAACATGAAGCGAAAGGAGGTATGCTGAATTTCTGAGTCGAAGGCCTTTCGAATACTCTGCGCCCCTACGTCGAATAGTACTCCGCCTTAGATTCTCTCTCCGAAGGCGCTAACTTAGTGCCACCTCTTTCGACATCATGTTATCCTGTTACGAAGCTCATTATAGAGCGTTCTGAAAATTTTGGCAAAATTTTGGAGCGATGTAACAGGAGAACATGATGCGAAAGGAGGTATGCTGAATTTCTGCGTCGAAGGCCTTTCAAAAACTCTGCGCCTCTGCGTTAAATACTTCTCCGCCTTAGATTCTCTCTCTGAAGGCACTAACTTAGTGCCACCTCTTTCGACATCATGTTATCCTGTTGCGAAGCTCATTTTAGAGCGTCCTGAAAATTTTGGCTAGATTTTGGAGCGATGTATCAGGAGAACATGAAGCGAAAGGAGGTTTGCAGAATTTCTGCGTCGAAAGCCTTTCGAAAACTCTGCGCCTCTGCGTCAAATAGATCTACGCCTTAGATTCTCTCTCCAAAGGCGCTAACTTAGTGCCACCTCTTTCGACAACATGTTATCCTGTTACGAAGCTCATTTTAGACCGTTCTGAAAATTTTGGCCACATTTTGGAGCGATGTATCAGAAAAACATGATGCGAAAGGAGGTATGCTGAATTTCTACGTCGAAGGCCTTTCAAAAACTCTGCGCCTCTGCGTTAAATACTTCTCCGCCTTAGATTCTCTCTCTGAAGGCGCTAACTTAGTGCCACCTCTTTCGACATCATGTTATCCTGTTGCGAAGCTCATTTTAGAGCGTTCTGAAAATTTTGGCTAGATTTTGGAGCGATGTATCAGGAGAACATGAAGCGAAAGGAGGTTTGCAGAATTTCTGCGTCGAAAGCCTTTCGAAAACTCTGCGCCTCTGCGTCAAATAGATCTACGCCTTAGATTCTCTCTCCGAAGGCGCTAACTTAGTGCCACCTCTTTCGACATCATGTTATCCTGTTACGAAGCTCATTTTGCAGTGTTCTGAAAATTTTTGCTAGATTTTGGAGCGATGTATCAGGAGAACATGAAGCGAAAGGAGGTTTGCAGAATTTCTGCGTCGAAAGCCTTTCGAAAACTCTGCGCCTCTGCGTCAAATAGTTCTCCGCCTTAGATTCTCTCTCCGAAGGCGCTAACTTAGTGCCACCTCTTTCGACATCATGTTATCCTGTTACGAAGCTCATTTTAGAGCGTTCTGAAAATTTGGGCCAGATTTTGGAGCGATGTATCAGGAGAACATGAAGCGAAAGGAGGTATGCTGAATTTCTGAGTCGAAGGCCTTTCGAAAACTCTGCGCCTCTGCGTTGAATACTTCTCCGCCTTAGATTCTCTCTCCGAAGGCGCTAACTTAGTGCCATCTCTTTCGACATCATGTTATCCTGTTACGAAGCTCATTTTAGAGCGTTCTGAAAATTTTAGCCAGATTTTGGAGCGATGTATCAGGAGAACATGATGCGAAAGGAGGTATGCTGAATTTCTGCATCGAAAGCCTTTCGAAAACTCTGCGCCCCTACGTCGAATAGTTCTCCGCCTTAGATTCTCTCTCCGAAGGCGCTAACTTAGTGCCACCTCTTTCGACATCATGTTCTCCTGTTACGAAGCTTATTTTAGAGCGTTCTGAAAATTTTGGCTAGATTTTGGAGCGATGTATCAGGAGAACATGAAGCGAAAGGAGGTATACTGAATTTCTGAGTCGAAGGCCTTTCGAAAACTCTGCGCCTCTGCGTTAAATACTTCTCCGCCTTAGATTCTCTCTCTGAAGGCGCTAACTTAGTGCCACCTCTTTCGACATCATGTTATCCTGTTGCGAAGCTCATTTTAGAGCGTTCTGAAAATTTTGGCTAGATTTTGGAGCGATGTATCAGGAGAACATGAAGCGAAAGGAGGTTTGCAGAATTTCTGCGTCGAAAGCCTTTCGAAAACTCTGCGCCTCTGCGTCAAATAGATCTACGCCTTAGATTCTCTCTCCGAAGGCGCTAACTTAGTGCCACCTCTTTCGACATCATGTTATCCTGTTACGAAGCTCATTTTGCAGTGTTCTGAAAATTTTTGCTAGATTTTGGAGCGATGTATCAGGAGAACATGAAGCGAAAGGAGGTTTGCAGAATTTCTGCGTCGAAAGCCTTTCGAAAACTCTGCGCCTCTGCGTCAAATAGTTCTCCGCCTTAGATTCTCTCTCCGAAGGCGCTAACTTAGTGCCACCTCTTTCGACATCATGTTATCCTGTTACGAAGCTCATTTTAGAGCGTTCTGAAAATTTGGGCCAGATTTTGGAGCGATGTATCAGGAGAACATGAAGCGAAAGGAGGTATGCTGAATTTCTGAGTCGAAGGCCTTTCGAAAACTCTGCGCCTCTGCGTTGAATACTTCTCCGCCTTAGATTCTCTCTCCGAAGGCGCTAACTTAGTGCCATCTCTTTCGACATCATGTTATCCTGTTACGAAGCTCATTTTAGAGCGTTCTGAAAATTTTGGCTAAATTTTGGAGCGATGTATCAGGAAAACATGATGCGAAAGGAGGTATGCTGAATTTCATCGTCGAAAGCCTTTCGAATACTCTGCGCCCCTACGTCGAATAGTACTCCGCCTTAGATTCTCTCTCCGAAGGCGCTAACTTAGTGCCACCTCTTTCGACATCATGTTATCCTGTTACGAAGCTCATTTTAGAGCGTTCTGAAAATTTTAGCCAGATTTTGGAGCGATGTATCAGGAGAACATGATGCGAAAGGAGGTATGCTGAATTTCTGCATCGAAAGCCTTTCGAAAACTCTGCGCCCCTACGTCGAATAGTTCTCCGCCTTAGATTCTCTCTCCGAAGGCGCTAACTTAGTGCCACCTCTTTCGACATCATGTTCTCCTGTTACGAAGCTTATTTTAGAGCGTTCTGAAAATTTTGGCTAGATTTTGGAGCGATGTATCAGGAGAACATGAAGCGAAAGGAGGTATACTGAATTTCTGAGTCGAAGGCCTTTCGAAAACTCTGCGCCTCTGCGTCGAATACTTCTTCGCCTTAGATAAATTGCAGGTTTGGAATTTGGATAGGAGTATGTATGAAAGGTATTTCTCAATAATAATACTGTCTGTTTCAAGTTTTTCCCAATTTATTTGAATAAAGACTTTTACAGTGTTACAATAATGTATAAAATATATAATTTTACTTTGTCGGTTATATAAAATCACTATTTTCTTGTGTTCATTGTTGAGATTTCCATCATTTGGCCCATATAAAGTTCCTGTCCACGGCGAAATGTACCCAAGTTTCACCTGTAATCAGAAGAAAAATATTTCAAGTAATTGAAATGTACAATGAAGTTTCTACGTTTGCAGTACCAGCCGACTTTCCGTTTAAATTTTTATTAGTACAACGCAACAGCTCAGAATTTCTTTCAAAATACGGAAATAGCAAACATCTCCCTCTCGCATGCAGCAGGCAGCGGCGTATCTATGGGTAATACCATTTCAGTACAGAAAAAACCTGCTGTAATACCGACCTGCCGAATCGGCCAGACCACGTGACGTGTCTACCCCCTTAAAAGGATAGAGGATAAAGGGTGTAGGAAGAGGACGAAGAGAAACAATTCCTACTATAGAATATGATGGATTATATAAATCAGTATCATGACGTCGTAAAACTGAACTTATTGAAGGATTTTTAAAGTATTTTTAATATAAAGTAATACCTGATCAATGCCTCCGTGGGTATTTGAATGTTTGAAACGCATTTAAGACTACGTTGTATCGGGAATTGAACCAGGATCTGCTAGGCCCTACTGACGAGTCCACGAGCAGATCTGGGATGCAATACTTTTATGACATAATTTACTTTTATTCATAATTTTCATAATATCTATAATAACTTATTTTCAGTCCCAGAACTGCTTTTCTTCTGTATAACGAAGCGTTTAAATGAAAATGCAGGGGTTGAAAACGGTTATGATATCGGTTTCGGTTCTTGTAACAGTTATAGGAATTTTTCTGACAATGTCTAATCAGTTATGAGTGAAAAAGTTTCTGGCCTATATCGGTTTCGGTTCCGGTTCTATAAAGTCGATGTTAAATCGGTTCCATAACGGTTATATATCGGTTATACAGTAAACTCTCGGTACCGATACATACGTTACTGTTATAAAACCGATATAATATTGGTTCTGTATAACCGTGAGACCAAAAAAATTTGATGATTGAAAAATAAGGTCCGCCCTAATATACAGTTACGTTTCCAAAATAGTTGAATTCTTTGTTTAATATGTAATGAATTGTAGTGTGATTGGATACGGAGAATAAACGATTAGGAAGTCATTCCTTGTTTCGTTTCAGTGTCACGATTGATGTAGCCTTGCAACGCATGCTGCATCTGAAATAGTATGTAGGGTAAAGTGTGTATATAGTTCGAAATTCGAAGCCGGCCACGGCATTGTACCTACTGTGTACGATCCAGAATAGCGTCAAAGGTTGATATAGCGCTTCAAATCATGATCAACTTCGGACATTGGCCATCGTTTACTTACGGTCAGGTGATCGTTAAATGCCGTGTAAGCGATCGACGTGTATCTGTTCCCGCGATCTTTTGCTGACTGCATGATCTAGCTTCTCTAAGGTTCGTCTCATCTTAACGAAATTTGAGGAATACTTCGAACTGCCGGGTTATTTAGGGTAAGTGAAAGAAAATTCACTCTTTTTTTGTTATACTTTTTACTGGGCAATTAGAAACATTTGCACAAAAATAAAGTACGATTTTAATGTTTTTTAAACTGGTAATATGCGGGGGGAAATTGTAAAAATGAAAATAACAACACATTTCTGTTTTTCATTATCAAATATCCACTATGCACTTACTGAACTATTCGAACGTAATGGTTATTAGTCCATGTCTACTTTAATATTATCTACGATTATTTGTAAGACGTTAACATTTGAGCTATTATGATACAAAGATTTCTATCCCTAAAAAAGAACAATTACCTGGTGTAATGATTTACCGGAATTCATATCTCTGATTTCAGCATCCTTCCTTTAATTACTCAATTTCTACTATGGATGTTGACATAAAGCTCTCACGAAGTAACAGCCAATCATGGGGCATGCGTCTATCTGGAGGAGTTGATTTCAGTTTTCCCTTAACTGTTGTCAGAGTAACGTATTCTTTTTCTTATACACTCTAATACAAATTCGAACTATTGAAATGTCGCATTAATTTCAAGTAAAAAATAATAAAAAATTATTCATTTACACGAGAATGCTTATCAGAAATCAAATTTCTTGAATATGCATTTTTGACGGTAGATATTTTCATGGCGCATTTTTCATTAACACGTAACATCAAATTGGATAATCAGTACTTTTAAACTCGTAGTAATGTCTTTATCGTCGAAATGAACATCTGTTTAGTGGTGCAAAGTATGTTTGCATTTTGAATTAGAAATGGCATGACGGTTAGATAATCTCAAATATCAAGTTATCACCGTTCCACTCGTATTGTTTCGCGTGACCCCATTTTTTCACGGCCTGAATCCTTTGACCGGTCAGACTGAGTATCGGTTTAAAAAAAAGAGGAAGTGATTAATTAATCGGATCATAAATGGGGATACATCGCGTGGTTCTTTAAAAATGTAGTCTTTTTAAAACGTCACTCAACAAGCGTTCTGTTATTTGCTTCGGCCTCTTTAACCTTTCAGACGACCATTTTCTACTGTTCGAGAATAGAATACGATGTTTTTCAAACCTTGCTATTCAAATGTAAAACTGAAATTACTAAATGTGCGATGGTGTCTGGAAACATAACATGCTGCAAACTGTTTGCATACTGAACATTCTGTTCTGCAGAACATAATAAAAGATCTTTAGGTACACCAAGCGAATCATAATAAAGAGTTTTACACGAATAAAAAGAAAAGCCTAAAATAACAATAAATTTTCCAACTTTCATTTGATTAATGCAACGAACAACAAAATCAATCAATGGCAGAAGTAATTGCCTATAACACTATGTATGTAGTATGATCGAATTAATATATCTTTTTTTGCAAGGTGGCTCTTGGGGGTTTAGCTGATCAAGCTGGTGTGCATGCAGGCGATTTGATCTACAAAATAAACGGGGAGACCATACACCACTTGCGGCATTCCGAAGTTCACGATCGACTTGTCAAAGCCGGAAACGAGTTTACGTTAACCGTTGTACGAAATCTGAAAACTAAAAAAGAATGAAGCAGTTTCCTATTTATTGCACTCCTACTTTTCTTTACTATCCACGTATCTGTGGTGCACAATGTATTGGCTTAATTCTTATTACAGGAATAATAGTACTGTACAATTTTAAGAACTCTATGTAAATAAATGAATGTCCTTTATAAATCAATTCATAAAGATAATTAAACATGTAAAATAACTCTTTAGAATTTACTCTCTTAGGACCTGTAATTCTTTCAATAAGTTGCTATCTTGTAGTGTTCCTTATCACTGACAAAGTGGAACCCCATATTTTACCGATTATGATCATAGTTTTTTATCAATCAAATACATTGTTTTTGCAGATGTTACAAGCTAATTTTCCGAATTCAAATTCTATGTATAGAAACGAAGTACATAGATATTAGAGGCAATACAAATATTTCACCTACAATCGTTTTAAAAAAATCAATAACGTGAAATATAAATCAAGCAAACAAATAAGAAATTAGTTAATTACCTAATAAAATAAGCAAAAAACAAAATAGTTAACATAATAATAAACAAATAAATTAATAATTTATGATTAGTAAATTTTCTCTTTGCAGTTGTTAACAACTTAGCAACTCTCACTCAGATATACTTATGCAAACGGCAACATACTATAAAACAAATATCCTGCACGATGTAAATGCAAGTATAATTTAATCCAGATAAGAATATTGTTATTAATTGTTGGCCGTTGTTCGCAGTGGATCTGGCAGCTAAAATCAAGGTCCATCGTGACAAACTTACATCACCGTGTTGCGTTTACGTCTCACTGATTGACCTACATTGCAAAGTATAATTTGTCAACTATTGATCCGTCCTTTTTTATGATCGTGCCATCTCTGGCAATGAATCATCGGCCCCTTGGACAGCATTCTAAAATGCAGTTATACATTGTACATATGTATGTATATGTTACTGTAAAAGGATATTGTTCCGAATGGCCCCAGTAGGCGATCGACACGAGGTTTGAGTGGAAGGGTGGGGAAAGGGTGTGGATGCTAAATATAAAATTGTAGCTTCAGGTATTTATTAGTTCCATTTACAGCCGTTCAAACGTATATACAGGGTGTTTATAAATATATGGGACAATTTTTCACGATGGGTTCTACTCATTAAGATAATAAGACAAATTGGTATACGAAAATATCTGATAAGACTTACAATTAGTTTTGCTGATATAAGCATTTTTATATTTCATGAAACACGGGTCCGGAACAGCGATTAAAGTGGTCTTTAACGAAGCCCAGTTGTGTTTCTGCGGATGGATATTAGGGTGGCTTGGAAAGTCTTGTTGCAGTAAATTTAAATGCTAATGGTAATTTGGAGAAAATGAACAAAAAGATCCAATATTTTTAACGCTCAATTTATTGGTATTGGAATAAAATTAATTTAGTATGTATATTGCTGAATTCAAATATTGTTAATGGGAAACTAATAAAATTAATGAATAGTGTGCAAACTATTGTGGATTTTAAAGTATTACGAATATCTTTCACAAAAGATTGAAAAGTATCAAGGATCAAGACCAAGACGATCGGGTTTACCGGGTTTGAGTCCCCTTGGGACCTCACATCCACGGACGAGGTATAGGATAGACCTATCACCTTATGGATGTGTGTCGCCAACCAAACTGTGTTACCGATCCATCATTTGAGAACTGAATGTAGTGGCATCTGCTCATGAACAGCGTCCAACTCAGCAACTACTCTGAAATGTGTTGAGATGCTGAAAGGTGTGTGCGTGCTTGTATACATGTGACTTCTTCAGAGTGAGAGTTTAACATAGAGGGTGGGTTTTCGCTATGCTACGCTTTGGCTCGGCTTGTCAACGACTCACCCGAATTTCTTTCCGAAAATCCATTTCGGGGATCAAGAGACTATGGCGCTAAAAAATGGTATTTCTTCAAAGCCTGTGTAATCAGTTTCATCCCCTGGTATTCTTGTCGAAAGGGAAAAGTTTCGGGCATAGCGGGGGTGTACCGCATGGTACACTGCCTGCGTAAGTCTCCTGGTCCGATTACCCAATCTCCGCGTAAGACGGCTTGAGTCAGGTCACACCTAGTGTTGCTCCTGACGGGTCGCATGAGTCGGTGCAACAGGAATCGCCTGGGAGACGCCGAGCGCTTTTCCCTTTCGACTCGGACATTAGGGTGGTAGCAACTGCGCCATCCAATACTCGTTTCATGTTCACCCGTAGTCTTTCCCTCTTTGCTGAGTTTATTTCAATCGAGTGATTGCTTGGCAGTTCCCTAGATTCGATATCTAAACAGAAGGGATCGATGGAAATTTGGTTCCATCCATCTCTTTGGTTTAGTAGGCTAAGGTTTTCATGTACAGGGAGATCGATGGAACTTTGATTCCATCTATCTCTCTACGGGTCTCGAAACGCAGCAACCTCCTCGTGGTGAGACCTGGTAAGCGGTGAGAACCGAGCCGATAGCTGCGATTGTCAAATATTCTAATTAGATATAAGAATTTCTTTAACTTGCAATAATATGGTAGAATGTAAGAATAGAATATGTAACTTGAAATATTGTTCGTTTGTTCCTACCGGACCCCAGAACAGGAGTAGTGTTACGATAAAAGGATACGTGCAAGTTGGAAACTGTCAGTGAGATACTGGAACTGATGAGTTTTTGACAATTTTTAAAATCGTCTTTGCTTCAGTACCTTATTGAAATATACCAAGTTACAATTCCTTGGCAAAGCTAACATTCGGGAACTCTCAAACAATACTTTTGATACTGTCTAAAAGATATCGACGCAATAACACGTCAAGCAGACAGTGACTATAAATCTCTTTGTGTAAAAACACGCTGATGCAACTCAAAGTGTTAATACGTAAAATAGGAGTAAAATATGGGGAAATAATGTACACGATAAGCTATACGTGTATCACATAATTTAGTCTCGCTTTAATATATTAGATATTGTTCAGTATAATATATGACTCTCATACTATATGTTAATCATAACGATGAACGACAGATACGCTAAACATCTCCGCTTTGACGTATCAATAATTTACACGAAAACTGTACACTGTAACATTTTCTTATACACTCACCCACAATTGTAACATACACATTCATACTCACACGCGCATAAGCATGCAGACTTTTTATCACACTTCTTACAGTTTCCTTCCAGCCGTGGAGTCAATAAAATCGACAGGAGACGCTCGACAGTTACAAAAAAGACTCTTGAAGGATTGAAGAGGAACATACGAGATACGGACTATCATTATAAGTAACGATCACACGCGAACAAATGCTTGATGGTCTCCGTCTTCGCAAAGCTACGTCCCTATTTTTTAATCATTCATGAATCGGTTCATAATTTACAAAGCAGGAAAAAATGCTCGATGGGGTAAATAATAAAAAAGAATGATATAAAACAATACCTTAAATACGAGAATGGATATTGGAACGGTAATATCCGTTTCTTATCGACATTGATGATTTTTATCAGTTTCGACGTAGTACAGTGGAATAATTTTTATTCGAATTCTTACGCATCTCATTTTCACAAGTTGAATGCCCAACAGATGCATCGGAATCGTCGCTTAATTGTAACTATCATACATACCTACAATATTTTATGTAAATCATCAACATTTTATGGCATAAAAAATGTCACTGATATGTTCATTATATTATTTGAAATTTTTTTTAAGTAATTATTAACGTGACCTTACCATATGAAGATAATTTTCATAGCGATTTAAAATCATAGAAATGTAGTTTCTGTTTTTCCTTAACCCTTTTTCGAAATATTATTTTATAAAAATGTGACAATACTGTGCGAAGAAGAAAACGATCGCTCCAATCTAAGTAGTGTTACGAAACTTTTACGATAACAGAAAGCAAAATGAACAACAAATATATATATCTAAATTTTCATTTACTCCTGTTGTGGCTAACCACTAATTAATTAGCATGAACAACAGACAATTAAAATCATTACCGTATCGAGTAACAAAGATCACGATTTAGCTTGATGTATAAATATACACTTTGGTTTACGAATACATTATCTAATTACACGCAAGACTCAATTTTTAACAGTACGAAAGCGGAGAGAATTTTCGTGCATACGCAATTCCAAGACAGATTCAAGAGTTCTTTACCTATATCTACATTATTATTCAGGAATCATCTGCCTTGTTAACTGAAGACCTGGGTATAATGCTTCATAACTTTCTTAAAAAAAGAGTTTACTGTGTATAACATGAACGTATTTCGATATTCGTTTCATTAAGTTTCATCTAACCCAACTTATAAACTGTTCAAACTTTTTATCCTTTTAACGGTGTGGAACATACGTTAACACACCATAGACTGGTAGAAGTACCAATGTTTTCTATATATAAGATCAGTTTGGTCATAGACACTAGAAATTCACTTACATCAAACCAGATGAAATGAATGATGTAGTTGACCGTAATCTCCAATATACCTCGCGATCATGGAATACGTGGGTTGATACTTTCTCTGCCGTCTCGGCGTGAAAACACGCCAATGCCACACAACGGATGAATTCGTTTGGCCGTGGAAATACCGCAGTGTCAGTTAAACTATTAAGACTACAGAAAACGAAAGGCGAAAAGGAAGAAGCGCATGTGTATGTAATTATTTGCAATTCTTTCCTTTTCGTTCCTTTTGTTTTATTCAGTTAAAGATCTTTTTGACGTCGTAAGTGTAATTTCAAAAGACAGACACTCTTTGTTCAAACGTCATTAATGAAGAAAACATGTTAATGAATGCGTTTTAATGAATAAAAGGTATTACTGCATTGATTACTTCATTTTTTAAATAAAACTTTAGTATACTATTACGCAACGTTGTATGTTTGCGAATACGAAAAAACATGTTTTTATATGACGTACACCAGCGTTGCCCTGGTTAACGTCCGAGAGCTCGAGCATCCATTGTGTTTTCCAAAGCACGCGTGGAAAAACGGCTTGAAATCAGTCTGTAACTAAAAATCAAATCAGATTTCAGGGAACGAGCCTACACGCACACTACTAGAGTTTTCCCCATCCATTACATGCCTGCAACTTCATTGGTTTCGAACACCCCCTTCCACGCGAGCTTTGGAAAACGCGATGGATGCTCGTGCTCTCGGACCGCCCATCGGGTCAACGCTGACGTACACTATAAGGCTCACTTTTTCCAATAGCACTGATGTATTCAAACATAAAACATCATGGACCACAGGTCTTCAATTTGCAATGAGAATCGAATGCGAAAAAAACATCGCATTTTTGTGATTCCCTTCGATTTTTTCCGTACACCCTCGCCCTTTTTCTTCGTCCTCTCTCGACATCAGACTTCTGCCACAGTAAGTATACGTACAATACAATCAGGTACAAGAGTAGCATCTCTGGGTTGATCTGTTTTATTTCTAAAGAGAGGACGAAGCTCCTCCATCGTCTTAAACTAATCACCTTCAGCCTCCTCGGGTTTTCTTATTTCAATGGCGAACGTAAAATTCACAGGATAATCTCGCTAGAAACAATATTTTTTTTTAAGATGTTCGAGTGGATGAACAACAATTTATTCGCGCTAAAATTTGAAACTTCGAATCACGCGAAAACAAAACTCATAAATAATCGAGACTAACAAGGGATGTTTGGCAACCCGGAAATTCAGAAAATTATGAAACTCGGTGTGCAAGTAGAGTAGTTCATCCGTAACACAACCTTATTTTTTGTTGGTGCCATAATGCAATTTTTGGGGGTGAAATCACCCCTTGAAATAAATGCAGAATTTTCTTTTCGGTGGAATATCTCGGGAAGGGTGAGAGATATCGGAAAGAAGTTTAAACAACTTTTTTTTATATCTACAAAATCGCTTAAAAATAATTTTCGAAAAACCATATTTTTCAAGTTACCCCCACCACCAACCCTTAAAATTAAGTTTTTGTATTTTTTAAATATTCGCTGAAATACCTCTGGATAATCTCTTTTGGATGGACTTCAAATTCGGCAATAGAAGTTTTATTTGTTTGCAAAAACAATATAACACATATACTATTTATATGTATGAAAAGAGATTATCCAGAGGTATTTCAGCGTATATTTAAAAAATACAAAAAATTAATTTTAAGGGTTGGTGATGGGGTTAACTTGAAAAATATGGTTTTTTCGAAAATTATTTTTACGCGGTTTTATATAAAAAAGGGATGCAATTTTTGTTTAAACTTCGTTTCGATATTTCACACCCTTTGCGAGATATTCCACGGAAAAGAAAATTCTGCATTTTTTTTCAACGGGTGATTTCACCCCCAAAATTGCATTATGGCACCAACAAAAAATAGGGTTGCGTTACGGATGAAGTACTCTACTTGCACAACGAGTTTCGTAATTTTCTGAATTCCGGGTTGCCTTGTAAGTGACTCCTCGGAATAAGGTAGGCGTTCATAAAAGAATATGAAGTATTCTTTCTCCCTGCGATTGCGATCGTGAATCATTGGTACCGCCAATGTTTCGTAGTGATTAATATAAATGAATAAATTAACTCACAATGGATCGAGACAAATGTGCTGAGCTTTCCATTTTCCAATTTCTCAGAGTGACAATCATCTGCGCCTTTTGACATCGCCGCCGTTCTCTCCGTTCCAAAAGCAGGTAAAAACTATCAATTCGCATGTTCTCTTCTCGTCCACATAATAACTATTGGTCCGCCTGCTCGCTGGTCTCCTCGTTATCAGATATCGACGGCGTCCTGTCGTGATTTGTGCAATTGTCTGACTTACACCCAGATTCCGCGATCTCAAGCCAATGTTGTTTATTCTGTCTGACACCGTCAACTAATGGTTCTAATTTTTCCGACAGTAAAGTGAATGCCTATTAAAAGAAAATTCACAAATTTTATCTTATCTCTACTATTTAGTTAGTTTTCGATAGTTGTCTATAAATTATGCTGTATGCTCTTTAAAAATAAATTTGCTACCTTAACTCTACAGTCACATAACTAATTAAAACTCCGAATGCAGGTATGAACCGAGAACACTTTGAACACGTTTTTCTCCAAACAAGATATTTCGAAACGTTAACCACGACTTCAGAAGAACTAATGATCCGATTAAAAAAAAGCTTGAGGCATTTGATTCGTAATTGGACTCGCTATCGCAGCACCGTATAACATGCTTTTTGAAACACGATTTTTTTTATCTGCATATTTGTGCGAAAAATTACCCGCTTTTTTGTACATATTCGTTCAAATGTGCATCAACATCGTAGTTTTGGTCATTTATGCTCCAAGAAGGGGTGATGCGATAATGAATGAAATAAATTTTAAGAAATTGTTTGAATTTTTGATTTAGGGTGATTCCGCAGGGATGGACATTATTTAAATTAAAAATTATTTAAATAACTTATCAAATAAAAGAGACTGCATCATTACTTGCTGTCAAATAAAAATAACCCAGAGTTATTTTTTATCCTTTAAGCATGATTATTAGTAAAATGTTTAAGTTTATTGATAAACTGTGATAAATGTGGTAGAATGTTACCTCGTAAATAGGAAGGCAGATCGAATCGATAAACCCAACTTGCATCATTGGCAGTTGATCCTCTTTTTCTCGGTTCATAATGTCCTGCAATCCAAAAGGGACTACGGTATTATTTTCGAGTTATAAACAATTACGCTAATACTTAGATACAAATATCGTGTATAAATATAGCATATCAAAGAAAACAATCGACAAAAATAAGAAAGAAGTCACAATAATCGTTCTTGGTCAAAATACTTTTTATAGCACTTGTTAGTAATTTAAAACAAAAATCGAGTATAATATGTACATTATTCTCAAGTTGTTAAGATTGCCAAATATGTTTAACCTTTAAGGGGCCGGCAAAGTCCCCTTTTGAGGCTTTGAGTAAGCACACTATTTAAAAATAATTTAACGTATAAATACGTATGTGTGTGTTAGTGCTCGACTGTGTTTGTATGTATGGTCGACTATAAATTCGTTCTGTTCAAAAGAATACAACAAATACGAAACAATAAAATAATTCCTGAAACAGCACAAAAATACCAAAAATAATAAATAAAAACGTGGAAAAAAGGAAAAAAAGAAAAGATGATACAAAAACTTTCTACGCCTACGTTGTTATATCGATCCAATAACACATAGCAGACTGGTCATCCCCAAATAAAACCAATTGCATAATACCTATATACAAAATTTGATATTCATAGATATTCCAATTTTTGTAATACTTACAATAGGGGTAATGTTGAGGGTCCGCCTTTCAATATCTCCTTGTTCAAAAAATTCGCTGCTGACTAATTCTGCCACTCTCTTCTCGACGTCCCAAGGTTTAGTTATGGCCGCTAAATCACAAACGGTCATTAACATTCCCCTTAGAAGCTCTCGGTGATCACTATAAGCCCAATTATAAGCACCGCCTCTTGCTAAGCTGAGAAAAGCTCCTCTCTTTCTGAAGTAAACTGCTAAGTCGGTAGAAAGGATCGCCTCTTCGAGAACTTTTACAACGCGGGAATATTCCTCCGGTGATAAATTTGATAAAATTTGATTGCCCTGACTGCTCAAAATCATAAGACACTGATCAAAGTGATGATGCTCCATCGTTGATGTTGAGTAAAGCTGTGCCAGTGGCGATGATGCTCTGTAAACCGAGAAATCATCCCATTTTTATTATAGAATAGTCTCTCCCAAATTGCAAACGGGGGACTGGTTTGGGAGACTGGTCTGCGATTTTAGTTGAATAGCGGATTCTTTCGTTTCAGTTTCGAGCCGTGACCCTCACACTACAAATCGCTTGAGCTCGTCATTCGATTCGATTTCGTAGGACGAGCGGCCAGCAACCGAAAAAGATAAGGACAAGTCATCCAGAGATGAAAATCAAAATTTTTATATTTTTTATTTTACGCTTATGAAAATAGTATTAGCATACAGGTGATATTTTTCCGATGAAAATGATATCAAACACGACTTCATTCGGATTACTTTTAATTTTGTTACATACCATGCTGTCGAAGATTATATTGATAAGAAATTCATTAAAAATAGTACAAATCATTTGCGTCGAGAAAAAATTCATCAGTATGTTAATAGTATTTTCATAACTACAAAACAAAAAATAAAAAAAAATTATTTTTGATTTGTGGATGCCTCATCCCTTATCTATATAAGTAAACAAATCCAGTTCGATAGGCTTACTTTTGACAGTCGAACGCTCAAGTTCGACTAATTCCATGAATTGGTGAAGATTCCGATTTGCAATTTGGGAGACTTGGAACGCGAGCGTTTTTAGAATGATTACTGTATTTCATATTGTAAATTTGAATAACATTGTTAATACGTTTCCATATATTTAATAATACATAACCATAGATATGTAAAACTACGTCACGCAATTCAGCAATAATAAAAATAAATTTATTTTCATGACAATTCTCTACTCACTTGATTTGGAACGAATTGTTTGTACCCCGATGATCTAGATCGTGACACAAGCAAGCAATAATTAAAGCAAGACATTCGATTTCCCCAAAAATTTTCCACCACTGTGTGGCCTAAAAGGTAATATAGTTCATATTATGCACAAGTTAGGAGCAACTAATCTTTTATTAAACGTGCTTACAGTCAAAATCGCGAACATCATTTGTGCTACGTTGAATGCATGACGCCAATTGTGGTACGTCACATTTCGGTAATTTTTTTTCACGCTGAGAAGCCATCGGCAAAGGACGTCGTAATCAATATGGAAGCGTTCCACAAAGTCAAGATCCAAAAACATTCGAAGACAGGCCGTTAATGTTTCGTCATCTTCCATATAAATATCATCAAATTTAAAATCGTATAACTGAAAATGCGCTGCAGAAGGCACTCTTAAACCCTGAAATTAAAGTTCAAAAAATGAAAGAAGAAACAGAAAGATGCTACATTTTTTTGTTACAATACTTCCAACTCTAACTTGTAAGCTTTATGAGATGAAATTATTATTGAACCCTACACTTTACTTTAATGAAAGTGTAGAGAGCACAAAATGAAGTCCAAAATCACACAAATACACAAAAGGCGAGGTGCAGCCAGTACACTAGAGGAGCACAAAGAGCTGCTCAGAACTGGAAACCACTTTGCGATTCTGGTTGCCGCGTCAGAGCCGAACGTGGAGTAGAGCAATGTAACAGCTCCAGGCAGTCGAGACCAATATTGTTTCGGTCGCGGTCGCGGTCAGTGAGACGACCGAATGGCATTTACGGTTCTCTCGAACGGAATTGGTTAGTGACAAACGGTTGGGGATTTTCTCTCGACCGAAATTCGAGAGAGAACTTCTCTCAGAATTACGGACGACCAAAAATCTTGATCGGTCGGCAATACGGTCGACCCAAAGTCTCGACTGATTGCAATACGGTCAACCCAAAGCCGAGAGAGATAGCAATGTAGGCAACCAGAATTCACCACCTCTTGAAAAATAGGTAGAAAATAGAAATACGCTCGATTAAAATTTGTGAAACAATTTGTTACTATCCCGCTCGCGATTCCCAAGTCGTGACTAAAATTATTTAGTAGATTATATTACTTATTTTTTATCACGTTAGTAACCTGACCTTGCATCTGTTGCAATCCACAGCGAAACACATATGTAAATAAAATAAATTTATAATAATAAACAAACTCAATTAATTTAATTTATAATCAAACGTTAAAATACATTTAATTCTTTTTCTCAATTCAATAAATTTGATAAATACCTGCTTTAAATATTTTGATCAATGAAATATTATTTTTATATTATTTCTAATACTATTGTTGTCATAAATAAATATTTTTGAATAATAATTTTCATAAATAATTTATATTTTTATGAATAATATTATGAATTTCGATTTCTGCTTTGGTTTCTGTTACATCTCCACGCTTGGCACAGATCCGGCCGCGGCGACCAGAATCGCAAAGAGGTTTCCGGCTCCGTGCGGCACCTTGTGCAGCACCTCTGCATAGCTGTTATAAAACCTAACCACATTATGCTTTATGTACTATGAAAAATGAAGTTCTAAAGTGTGGAAGAAAATTCAAAACGTAATTTCTTTCCTTTTCAGCACTTTTATCTTCATGTAATAACCTACCCTTAATTTTTGCGCATCGTCCAACGATGCAGAAGCGTGGTAACTCAGCACTTCTAACGTAACGCTTTGCTTAGCCATTGCTGTTACAGCTTTTTCGTACCTAATAAACGCACGAAACAAAATGTGGGTTATAAAACTCTTTCCAATTGATAAATGTATACGCAATTCGTATATTTTCTGTCATGCACTTACATGTGCGTATTGTGGATACCCATACCACAGAAAATAGCAAACGCCTCGACAAAATTCTCATCGTTTTTCGTAAAGGCAAGGTCATCAAACTTGTTGACCAGTTGAATGACACCGATGATCTGACCCGACGAGTTCTTAATGGGCATGCAAAGGATGGTACGATGTTTGAAACCTGTACCGTCGTCTACTGAAGGGTCGAATCTTAGGTCGTCGTAAGCGTTTGGTATATTCACGGTCTACGAAAATATAATACAACGTCATTAATTTTAAAGTATGATTAATGGAAGCATTACTATATATGGTAAACTTGTCGAAAAGCTACCTCCTTCTCACCGATATCAATGACCTTGACATATGTTGTCAAGGTAGTCATTGTGAACAACATTTCTCTTAAACTTTTTGGCGGTCGGCTTTAGTTTCAGAGATATTAATAAAAAACTTGCGGTATAATATATTGCAATCTGTTTCACAACCGACGGTTAATATTGGTTGGAGCTAGATTAGGACGGGGGACGTATGCCCTCGTGCGGGCGCGTAAATCACGATAGCGAACCGATGTCAGTTTGTGTTAAACTCGGTACTGCTAGTGTTAAGTAAATTTTTTTTTTAATATCTCGTAAACCAAAGCCGACCGCCAAAAAATTTCGAGGGAAATGTTGTTCAGAATAATGACCTTGACAACATATGTCAAGGTCATTGAAGTCTGTGAGGAGGTAGCTTTTCGACAAGTTTACCCTATATATATAATTTGAAACTGAGAACTACAAAAGAAAAGAATTATTAATCAGTGCGCTCACCTCACCAGTCGTTGCAACGTAACCAGTGATGCCGACATTTATAGGGAATCTGCTCTCGAATGGACTGCGTGAACAAAACCGAATACATGTAAGGTTTCCAATGAAATTGAATCATTGTCAGTAACTGAATGAAGAGAAATAAGAACGTAATTACAAACTTCATTCACCTAGTGCGAGAATCTGAATCCTCGCCGGCGAGATCGTTCGCCTCGAAGTCAAAGACTCGTGAGAAACTGCCCTTTGATGCCTTATGCACGAGAAGAACCTGAAGAGAAGATTTTGTATTATATTATAACAGTACAGAACGCGTATGTAATTTTTGTTCGAATCAACATGTTATTTTCTTACAATACTAGATTTTCATGCAACATTTATGCGGACCATAATTAGTGGTTAAATGTACCTGTACTCGCAGACATTGTATCAAGGATTGTGTATGTGTTAAAATCCTTAACACCATGTGCTCTATTGTACTTTGTTCTTCGAAAATCATCCTAGCCAAATCCAAAAGAACCTGTAACAATGATTAAGTAATTAAAAATATATATATAGGGTGCCTCTTATTTTTCGATTTTTGATTTTGAAAGGAGACACCCTCCCTTAGTTTTGTTCCTTTTGATCTAAAATGTGGCGACAACACGTGAAAATTAACCGCCATGTCAATAACCGGGTACCGTTTGGATTAATTTCATTTAGGATGTGATTTAAAGATTTATTGGTAATTACATTTTTGAAATATCATTTATACAATATTTACTTAGAGTTTAGTAACGTTACGTGTTGAAATTATGTAAAAGCAGGAATAATTTTGTAATCAACAAATGTTATTTGTATACTGACCTGATTTCTTTTTACTTCTAATTGGCTTTTCTCATAAAGTTGCGCGTTTCTCAGACCAATCCCACAGAATTGCAAATATCCAGCGAAAACTTTCTCGTCTTGTGCGGTAAATTGACCTTCACCCCCGAGTTTGTTGATCACTTGTGCAACGCCAATGACATCTCCATTGCAATCCTTTATGGGCATACACAAAAGGGCTCTCGTTCTGTATCCCGTCAATGCATCGATTTCACGATTAAACCTTGCATCCTGTCAACAAAAAAACAATTATTCAAGCACTTTTACAACAATTAATTATGCCATTTATTATGACGACCATGACATCTGAAAGAAGAAATACAGATACTGAAATAATCTTATGAAATAATTTTGATCTAAAATTATAAACAAGATGAAATTTGAAAATTTGTATTCAATTCACGTTAGGTATAGGGTTTTCGATTGAATATGCATTTAATTACTCATCAGAGTTTGTAAGTTTCAAATCCTTATTAACTGACATTTTTTAATTGAACTGTAGAATTATAAAAAAAACACGATATGAATAATTTTATTTAAGAAATAAAAGTAAGAATTTATCCTACTAATATAATAAATGCGAAAGTGTGTTTGGATGTTTGGATGTTGGTTACTCAATCACGTCGCAACTCCGCAACGGATCTTTCTGAAATTTGGTATACATGTAGTCTAGAATCGGGAATACCACGCAAGATACTTTGTATCCCAATAGATTGCGTAGTTCATGTAGGAGAAGAAGTATACAGTAATACATGTACTCGCCAAGAGCCCGGCCAGACCTACGCGTTAAGAACTCGGCGCTATCCCCACTACTTCTGTCTCTTTCCCGTTCCGCGAAGACGAGAGTGAGATGGAACGAAAGCGATTCAGAGTGAGTGAAAGTGAACGGGGAGCGATACGAGACAGATGATGCGTTGGTACTTTGTCTCGCGTTTGCTCGCACGAGCAACCGCGAGTTGCTCTTCGCTCTCGACGGCACCGAGCCAGGCCCAAGAGCGAAAAGTCTTCTTAGTGGGGGAATCTGTGAACGCGCCACTATCCCCACTCTTTTACGGCTGCCCCTCTTGCCGTCGCTCGCAACCACCCGCGGCTGCTCTTCGAGGGCAAGAGCAAAAGTTGGACATGCTTGCTATAAACCCACCAAGTTACGTTCCAATAGGTGAGTGTGGGTTCGCGGTGTTCCCTTATGAGCCATTGATGTAATAACTGAATAGTACGTGTATTGCATGCAACAAATCTATAGGTAATACTAATCAGTCTGGGATACCATCACGCGTGTTCACTCTGTCTTAAGCTTCTGACATCCATATTTGGAAATAGATGTGAAATATAATATTGACACTATTTTAAGAATTTATCAATGAAAATTACAACAAAGGGGTTGAGTGAATTTTGTGAAAACAATTAAGTAGTACACGTGTTAAATTCTTTTGTTCTATTCCCATGTAAAGAATGAAACTCGGTGTTTTGTAACAAGATGACCGAATAAGTGTATAATCACTTCAAATATAAATAAAGGTTATATTAGAAAAATAACTCTGAAAATTAAATATAGCGAAGAATAACAAACATATCAAGCAGAGAAATAAAAACTTTTAATAACAATAGTTTTAGAATAGGACCTCGATATTTGCTTGCGAATCTCATCTGTCACATTCCGTCACGGAAATGGGAGTTGTGATTACTTACAATTAGCAACAAGAATACACAAAGCAAAAAGTGATAGTAGAAGGGAAAACGCATATTGTAGTGTTACTACACACGATCGATTACCCCGATAATTGCACGAACTTTAATACTTGCCCCCATATTTTCTTCCATTTTTCTGCTGAATTATCGAGGTTCTACAGCAAACACATTTACGATTCTACGTTGAATGAACTGAGGCAGAGAGGGAATCCTTACCTTGTAAGCATCTGGTATGTTAACAGGTTCTCCGCTTTCGGCGACATATCCAACAATTCCCGTGCCCCAGGGAATTTTGATCTCGTCCTTTTTCTCCATCTCGAGCAGCGTTGATCTCGAGCACACGTCGAATAGTTTCGAAACCAGGCACCTGCTCCTCGAGTATCCCGTTTCGCGATGTTCATAGTTCCCGTTGCCCGTTTTCCCTGGGTTCACGCTTCCAGCAGGATTATTCGAAAAACGGTGATGATTCTGCGACGAGGGCATACAACCACCACCTTTTTCTCCTTGAACGAGAAACAAGGAACCACGGTCGGCGTGTAACAGGGTGCTCACGTTTTGCAAGATCTTGTGACATAAGGACCTCACATCCAGCTCGTTACAGATATCCTTCACCTACGGTTACATTAATCATCAAGTATTTCTCTGTAATAATGAACTCAACACAGTTTACATAATTTTTGCAGCTAGCACACACGTCATACTTAATTGGAGTAAAATGAAAACAACATTTTCCTATTGCAATGTTACTGCATGCAGACTTAAAAGATTATCACGTAAGGAAATTAATTTGCTTCGCAGCAGTGACACTGTTCTTGATTCTGTGAAATTTTTCATTTAATTACATTCACCGAAATTATACTAATTTTCTGCAACTGGTGTCAGAGAATGTTTATGAATAAAATATTACAGTTGTTCACTTTTACATTATTACTAATGTTAATTAATCGCTATACTTTCAATCCGTAGATTTCTTTATATTATACACGGTGTTCGGCTACACGTGAGAATAAATTTAAGGGGTGATTCTAAACACCAGACTAAGGCGAAAATCAGGAATAATGATATTGCGGTAGAGGCTTCGTTTGTTAGTTATAAGTGTTTAAAGATATGCCTAAAAACAGGCAACCCACGTGCTCCGCTGCACGCGGTAAAAGTTAGGCGAAGGGTTGAGTAGTGGAAGTCAAAACCACTGTCGGACGTCACTCAACTCACGAGTGGAGAACGCGAATGGGAAGAGCGATTTTTTAACGAAATCGTGCAGAAAATGTTGGGTCCGATGTGTATAAACAAATTCCAAAGTATTACCTGTGAATGGCCAGCCATTTTTATACAAAATGGCTTTAAACATTAAAATTATGAAGTACTTGGTTCGATTTCGTTCTTCTTTAAATGGGAGATCTTGATGAAAAGAATACAAAACTCTTATGTGTTATTGCTATAGGATCAATAGTTTAACCAGAAAATGGAATTTTTGTCGTAGTATAGTCCCTTAACTAGGCTTGTGGAGAAGTACTTTTTAACAGCCGTAGTAATCTAGGTGCAAGCATCCCGAATTACGAGCCCAGAAACTTTTACAAAAATATATATTGTACAATAAGTGTCTCAGAACCTTGTGGTCAAGCCGATTGTCGTAAATTTTGTCGCAGCTTCTCTGAGGTAATTAACCCCGTGCAATAGTGACTTTGGCTACCACCGCTCGCCCCGGGCTTGAGTTGTCCTGCGGGCACCGCTCCACGCAGGTTGTCAGTTTTTAGGCATATCTCTAAACGCTTACACCTTACAAACGAAGCCTCAACCGTAATATCCTTATTCTTGATTTTTGTTTTATTCTGGTGTGTAGAATCACCCCTTACAGTTATTATCAGGTGTAGAGGAACACCCTGTATACACAATAAGTTAAGGGGATGTTCCGGTCTAGAGCGTATAAAAATAGGTGATCTTTAGGAATTAATTAAAGGAAAAGTACTACATGTAATTTAATGGGACGTTTTGCATTGTATTAATGATGTCGTAAATAATAGAAATATATTTTTTTGTTTTATAATTAATCATTGCAAACGAGACTAGGGAGTCGTTAAAGTCGAGGCGTCAAAAACTTCATCCAAATCGATGGGACCTGTATCTCCAAAAGTTATTATTCGATTCGACTGAAACTTTTTTATTTTGAGGAATATACTTCTGGCTAGGGAGAGACCCAGAAAAAAATACAAAAATGACATTTTTTAGAAAATAACGACACCTGAAGTTTGAAATCACTTTTTCCTTATATTTTTCGTCCTTTCAACGCCTTTAAAAATGATAAATTTTCATTTTTTTTTGTATTTTTTTCTGATTTCCCCCGAATCAAAAGTATATTCTTCAAAATAAAAAAAGTTTCAGTTAAATCGAATAATAACTTTTGGAGATACAGGTCTCACCGATTTTGAGGACACTGTTTTGAGTAAAACGCGTTTAAAGTTTTACGTGAGTGCCAAGTGCCTGGTTGATACCCATGCATTTTCCGCTACTCAAATTCCTATAACATCGGGAATTTTACGCATTTCAACAAATCCTTTTAAACACGTATTCCTAAAAGGTTGAACATTCGAAAAATGAAATAAAAAAATATCGATGTTTAGACCGGAACCTTCCGTTAAGCGTCGATCAAAGGTTACCAACGATACTACAGATACCAGAGATAGGTAACACGCATTAAAAAAGTCTTATTGCCGGTTACAGCAAATTATCAGTAACTCGAAATAGGAAAAAGCAGTTTCATAACACAGATAAAATGATACCAATTACAAAAAAATAACTGTATAAAAGAATATATTATGTAATCAATTGTGTCAGATAGATATTCAGTATCATCTATAAAAAAAAAATTGTTAACTTACTACATGCTCTTCCCATATCCTAATCACATAATCTAAATTCTAATTGTAAGTATTTTTCATTGAAATTTTTTTTAAAAATGATGATCATCAAATGCCATTTTAAAAAAAGTAGGAGAAGGAACTGTGAAATGTGTTTGGCTGCCACTGTCAGCCACCGGTTACTGAAGTCGAAATCACCATTTGCCTCTCAAAGTAAATGAGAATCTCTGTGAATTTGGTAAGAGAAAAGTAAAACATTTTTTTATTTAAGTATATCTTGCTCTATTAAAAGGTAGATACATTATACAATTTTTACAAAAATTTACATAAAAAAGTAACCAAAAATATTTTCCACCAAGTCAGAATGTCTTCAGTAATCCGTAATAAAATGTTAATTTATCTAACATGTTAGCAATTATGACAATTTGATCTTCCCACCAATACCCTTATTTTTCATTTTACATTCACGAAGGTGGCTTCCCATATTCTTCTGAACATTCCCAATACACTCTTTTTTATTAATTGCTGTATGTGCGTAAGGCACTGAATTAACAATACCTGTGTAGATTTTCGAATCACTGCCACCAATATAATTGATGTATTTGACACTGTAAAGCTTATCGGATCTTCCAAATATTTATTTTATGATGTCCACTTCCATTTTACATGACGATCCTTCATGATTTGCCAAGGACTCTGTTTCATACATTTCTTTCCACTGAAGGAATTCAGACGGGTACTTTTTTTACTCCAGTACTCGCACCATTTAAAATATGAACTTTTCATTGTAAAGTCGAAAATTTTGCAGCTATAATGACCATTAATAGACGAAACACCAAACAGAGAACTGACACCGCGTTTTCTCCACGTTCCGTGCCAGGAAACAGTAAATACTACCTTCATAATTTCTATTTCTACACGTGTCTTGCCTTTCATCTTTCAGTTTGTCGTAGAAATAGTTCACACGCAGACTTTGCAGCTCTGTGTATTTTTTGAATAATTATTTCATACGTGCTTTGACCGATGCGGCGGGAGGTGGTAAATCCATAAAACCATAAAACTTTTGTGCACTTTTTCAATCCAATTGCCCTCATTGCAAATATGAAGCGTTTGTTAATTTAGTAAACACTGCATGTAAACGGATAGGAAGGAATACACAGGCTCGCACGATTGACATATTACCGAAAGTTTAAAACCAAGTACCCCCTGTGCTTTAGTTCTTGAACTGTATGTCCTTTTTTACAGTTCACACGCTCTGATAAAGCGGAAACACAGTTACAAAATTTAAAATTCAGTACAGAATATTATTTTCCACCGTTGTACCGTAACACGCTCCGCAAATTTTAGTTTCTTCGCAGAGGTGCTAATGCATTCTTTCTCCTGCTCGGTTTTGATGTCGATGCATGGGAAGCTGCTTCTATCTTTTTAAGTCTCTTCGAAAACCTTCAGATTTCCGCAGATCTCTAGATCCCTTATTACGCTCCATTTTCACTTGCGAAATTAACTGCTGCTCGGTTCGCGGACTATTTGTGATGTATGCACATACAAGCCGTGGATGTCCGGCACGTTGCCACCAACACACGCGCAAACTATCTTTCAGCCCTGCTCGGGTTGTAAATCACAACTATCCGTCGTGGTTCATGTGTATTAGTAACTTGTCACTTGCCAAATTAATTTTGAGTCACAATTTTAATAGCGAGAGCTAGTGGTTCCGAACAAACTGCGTAATAGTCTGTAGGATGCGGACAGTGACCGTGAAGAGCAGACTGTCTTCTTTTAAAAATACAACGAGAATCTATGGCTCGAGAGCCATCAGTTAGTCAACCCTGATTTAGATAATCGGACACTGGGCTCGGTTCGGAAACTGTTCAGCGAGGAGACAGGTCTGTAATTCAACGATACCCTTTAATTTTGCATTAAGTGTCGCAAAATCGTGTGGCCATGTCGATTATTCTAAATTTAAGTAACCCCGTGAGACAATGGCTACTATCACCACTGCTCGACGGTTCTCCTAGCTTCACCCGCGTGACACCTGTGCACGCGGGTTGTCTTTTGAGCAGAATATACGCAATTTTTAAACGCTTATAGGGAACTAACAAACGAAGCCTCGACCGCAATATTGTTATTCTTGATTTTCGTCTTACTTTGGTGAGTAGAAGCATCCCTTCGATTTTCTCCCAACAGTAGTCTAACACCCTGTATATGCCCCCGTTAATATTAAAAGTGTTGAGTTCACTGATTTAATATTAATGAGACAGTAGCACGTTTTGATTCCTGGATTTTTCCGAGCTCAATTCAATCGCGGTAAAACAAAACGAGGGGCGAGATCATAGACGTCGTACAGTGGGCGGATTCACTTATATAGCGTCATTTGGGTCTTTTTTTTAAGATATCGGAATGAAATTGACACCAAAAAGTAGGATAAAATTATTCCTTTCTAATGATGTATAATTTCATATTTTTTACATTTATTTATTTATTTTTCAATTTTTTTAACTTAATTGTGATAAAAAATAGGAAAATAAATAAATGTAAAAAATATTAAATTATACATCATTAGAAAGGAATAATTTTATCCTACTTTTTGGCGTCAATATCATTCCAGAATCTAAAAAAAAAGACTCAAATGGCGCTAAATAAATGAATCCGACGCACTGTGTATCGTCGCGTGATGCGCGAGCCGAGAAACAATGTTGTCACATCAGGTGACAAAATTTTTTCGTTTTTTTTTCGGAATAAAAATTATTGCAATGGATTGTTGAGATCTTCCTGATAAAAATGAGACCAGACACGAACACAATCAGACTGTGCTGAATATTTGAAATATTACTGCATTCTGTATCAACAGAATTTTGGATATGATACTTATTAATTTTATGAGAATTGTAAAGAAAAGATGAATCGTTAAATCGAAAGCGCAAAAGAAAATGGAATGTGGATGTCGTAACTGTCATGAAGCGCTGGAGGAGAGATAATCCTGACAGGTTAATTTGGTAAGTGTAGTTGGCTTGTGTCCCTCTCCCCCAATTGCTAAAAACTCTTTGCATCAGGTTAGCTTTCATGCATGTGCACTGCACATGGAGAGCCTTACCAGTCTGTATATGTTGGGGTCAGATATGTAGGATAACAAGGATGTCTATCCTCGGAGGAGTTCTATACTTCTGTTCGTGAAGAAAGAGAAGGGGATTGAAGGCTAGTCAAAGTCCGCTGGATTCCGTCCACTTTCTCATTTCTCTGTGCAGGCATGCGCATTGACATTATCGTTACTGCTCCATACATCCAATAATCTTTACATAAAGCAGGTTTTATGTTACTATTACATTTATGTCTATGCATAAACATACAAACACACCTGTTGTCATACAATAATATGGGGTTGCATAGTGTATGAATGTTGAAATGACTTTGGTAATACTCATTTTATTCGTACGCGAGAGACGCGTTGTAATAGCACCGAAGGTTTTGGGTACTGTCGCCCGACGCCAACCGACTGCCCGGGCCACGCTAGGCTCGTCGACGCATACCTTAAGATGCGATCCCACGGCGCGTGGCTGCGCAAACCATCTAGGCTCGTCAAATCTGTTAGGCGACAGGCCATAGGCTTTTCGAAAGACACGGCTAATCCAAGTTGACAATTCGGTGTCGTAATTGCTGAGCCACATGCTGTGGGATTGCATTTTTAAACAAAAGCCCATCGCTAGAGCGAGAATGCGTCGAAGGCGTTTTCAACATGATGCCTTATCTCCAAACGATTGCAACGCAACGTTTGATCTCCGCGGCTGGAGTCTGCGGTGATACAGTAACAAGAGAAGAGTCTGTGTCTTTCAAAGGGAGTGAGGTAGAATCAGCATTGACTTCTATTCTTATCACTCATTTTCTGTCTCTCGATGGTCTGACAGGGGGCTGGGACTATTAGTAGAAATTGTTTTTTTTTTCAATAGAATTTGCATGAATAGCCCGGTATTTGAATATGCATGGAATATCATTCATAATATTGCATTTGAAGTAGAGTTGTACGCGAAATATTAAATATGATCCGACTATACAAATATTGCATTCGAATAGTTGCGCAAAATGTTTTAGACCAAAGCCACTGAGATTTAAATGTCGAAATGCATCACAATATAAAAATACTATATTCTAAGTATATTCAAGTACAACCCTAATTCGACTGTAGTATTTGAATAGTGCAATATTTGAGGAATATTCATAACATTCGAGTACTTATGAAGCATCCAAAAATGGAATTACCCAATTAGTCCAACCTTACCTGGTAGTAGAACGATGTACTAGCAAAAACAAACTTGATAAAAAAAAACCGTACCAATTCAAATATGAGATCTTTTTCATCCAAGTGCCTTAGTTCGTGTCTAGATCGTCTCTGAGGTCTACCCGAATTTCCTGAACCGACTGGCTGACTTCCTGGCTGGCCTGAATCGCCGGGTGAAACACTCAGAAAGGTTGGCGTTCCGTCGATAGTATTGACGATCGGTTTGAGCAAACCGCCACGTTCGAACTCATGGGCCGAAATTTTACGAACAGGCGTCGTGGCACCTGATCCCCCAGAACCACCACGACCGGAAGACGATGTGCCACCCGCATGGATAGGACTCGATAGTTCCACGCAGCTGCTCGACGAAGATGTCGGCGTCGCATGCGAGACCAGCCACATGTCTACGGTTTGCCTCGTTACTTTCCTATCGATGGAAAATTGTTTAACTGTTAACTTACTGTTGTATTGCTGCATCTATAGTAAAACAATTAATACAGAAACTCTGTACACTATTCTCTCGATATAGGCTCGCGACTCGAGACCGGCGACAAATCTTTATCGCAAGGTAAATACGACTCTGTAGCTCGTGTTCTCTCACCGAAGACCCGCTTGTAACATCACCGAAAAGCCTCGTGAAAGAGACCGAGCATCGGCACGCAGACGACAATGTAAAGGTGAAATCCTACACCACGTTAGCACGGCGAGCTTCGCGCCGTACTCCCCGAGCCACACACCATGGAAATGATCAGCCAGCTTGGGCAACCGCGTCAACGAAACGCTCCTGGTTTACCGACTCGCGCTCGCTAAACAGATTTGATGAGCCTACGAACCTCGCCGAACCACGCGCCGTGGAATTGCACCTTAAGACAAACATCGTGTCGTAGACGCTTTCGCTCCCAACCCCCTTCATTCTTCTTTTTTCTTTCTCTCATTGTCGGTGATGTTATCAGCGAGTAGCCGGCGAGCAAACGCGAGCCTCAGTAAGTGGTGGGGATACCGACGAATCTTTATCGTGAGGTGGTAGTGAGTTTATATCGGGAGAACACTGCACTAACATTAGACTACACTTTGCATATCGCCGTATAGATATAGTTACTTATCATAGAAAATATATGTATATAATATACAAATCTGGAGACTAAATGTCAAATATATGGACTTCATTATATTCTTGATGACGTATCATTTCTTTTGTTTATAATGTTTTTACCCTTTCAAAACATCGTATTCACTGACACTCTTCATCTTTAGATGTTAATTATACATTCATTTGTGAAATTCATAAAATAACCGCTTATTTTCCAGGCATGCTTTGAGCAGGCATGCTGAAATGTTCTCACATTATAGATATTAAGTGTATTCCCTCAGCCGAGCAAGTAGCTGATATTTTTACAAGAGGTTTACCTAAAACTATATTTTTACAAAAGGCTTACCTAAACCTTTCAAAAGATTTGTTCGTTGCTTGGTATGAAAAATCGTATATAATTTTGTTTTACTGCTATATTGTCATAGAATTATTATTTTCCGAAAATATGCACAGAATTAGTGAGAGTATTTAGAATAATTAATGTGATTAATTTATTTTGTTTTGTTTATACGCCCCTGGGACTAGCGGTGCCCTATTATCACGGCTCTGTTGTCCGTGTGTACCGTTGCGCGCCATTTCAAGTATATACAGGGTTGTTTGAGATTGGTAGTGGCCCTGAGCGTGAGCGATGGAAGCTGGTGGGGTTAGGGTCGTAATAATCACGGCACTGAATTCGGTGAAATGCACCACGTCACTTTATTGATACACCTGTCTTCTTCACTGTGAGTGTGAGAGCACCGAGGCACAATTATATTAATATATGCCTCGCAAAGATGTAACTAGTGAGTCGAGGATTACCACGTGCTGACCGCCGCGTGGAGTCCTGTTTCGAGAAAGTCTTAGCCGTAACTACACTAATTACGCGTGAGAGCAAGATCTGCACTAAATACACGTTGAGATTGAGCGTAAATCGCTTGATTACATGAAAGAATGCCGCGAACAATGATTGCAGACAGAAAACCGCGTGCTTACATACATCCGGAACACGAGAGTGACCAAAAGATAAGATGGCATTAACTTCCGTTTTCGCATCGCCTCGAATGTTGTAGATCGATCGAGACGGCGCACTGATTGATGCATTGATTGTCGATACGCATCGCCTTCCGTTGTCCGGGAGGTGCTACGTCTAGAGTGTGGCGGCAGGTGGAACTACCGCATTCCCAAACATTCCGCTCGTCATCATCAGCTAGGTTGTTGTTGTTCATTATCATTATGAACCTAAAACAGGCAAAATTGCCAACTTCGCGATTGACCTAATTAATGTGGTAGTGGCGGTATTGATGGTAACAGCGTTGATCCATCCATCCTTTCCAGGGGCAGTGTGAGAACCCAAGCAAGCGGCCACTTGCTGGGTGTAAGTTTTCGTCGGTGATAAACACCAGCGAACCGACCTTGATGTCGATGGATGGATGATGCCACTTTGAGATGACAGTTGTTGCTGTAGATACTGGGATATTCAATGAGACTAACAACTTGTTGTATCTTCTCTCTGAATGAGTTGCCACCTGGCTGAGGGTGCAAGTGTAGTGTGTTCAACAGTTGGCTCAGGTGTTGTTGATGTTGAACACAGGCCCCAAAGTGAATGTGCGATGGGGCCCTGAGTATGGAGATCAATCTTCAGTTCCTCCTTGATACTGCTGAGTCTCATCTTGAGTGTGAGCGTGCACTGAGACTCTTTCAGGAACATGTCGGATGAGAAGGAAGTCGAGGAGGGTCGCTAACCACGTCGCTTCAAGGTAGGCGTGTTCTTTGATAAAGGCCTGGTGGAGCTCATCCACTTGGGCCATGTAACTTGGAGCTCATCCACTTGGACCTTACCTCATCGAGGGTGGCGGTCGGGGCACACGCTGGTAGCTGTCCCGAGAGGGCCCGTAGCGCCTCAAATCGACTCATCTAAATGCGGTATTTGAGGATGAGTTCCGCTGGCGGGCAGACAGGAGTTTTCATGGGCTCTACGCCTTCCACCGGGGTTGTCGAGGCCCAGGTTCTTTCGCTGGCACACTCCTCTCCGCTGGGGCAACGTTCGGCTCAACTGACGTCGGCCTTGAAGCTGTTTCGGATGAACTTTCATCTTTCTCGCTCATCTTCCGCGCTCGGCTAAGACGAGGGTGAGTTTGAAAATGTACACTGAACTACACTGCCCGTGATTATGGGCCCCGGCTCGAAGGACCAAATGTTTGAAATTGCTAGTGGACCTGAGCGTAAGCGGTGGAAGCTGGTGGGGTTAAGATCGCAATAATCACAGCACTGAATTCGGTGAAATGCACCACGTCACTTTATTGATACACTTGGTTGAGAATTACCACGTGCTGACCGCCGCGTGGCGTCTCCACGATTATATTAATGTGTGGAGTCATTTTTCGAGGAAGACTAAACCGTGAGTACACTAATTACGCGTGAGAGCGAGATCTGCACTAAATACACGTTGAGATTGAGCGTAAATTGCTTGATTACATGGGAGAATACCATTCTATGTTCTCCACCTATTTTTGCATAAGGAGTCACCTCCTTTCTGGTTTCACCACGATTTCGGAAACACCCTGTATATACATTTTTCAAGAAATAAAATGTAGTATTTTTCGTAATAAGAACCTGAGAAAGTAATCGTTGACGAAATCAGGATGTTCGTCAAGCCAGGCTTCCATGCGGGCGTATTCCGGGTCGTAGGTGGCGGAAGTCGAGGAATAGTAGCCACCGGTGGACTTTCCATCTGGCATCTGCTGCAATGTGCCCTGCCCTGCCATAACGTTCTGCACCCCTTGCACCCCTTGTGCACAAGGAGCTACCGTCTCCGCCGTCATCCTCGGCTCTTCGATGCTCCGCAGGTGCAGGCCTACTTGACAAACAAACAACTCATCATTACACATTACTTCACGCCTTCAATGTTTATTTAAAAATTGTGTTAATCGTTTATAATTTTTTTTACAAACATCCAATGTTGATGCGGAAATTCCATTAAAACGTTAAAACTTCAAGTGAAAATATTCATTTGTTCAAAAGTTATGATGTACTCGGTGATGTACGGTGTTTCAAAATGTAGTTTCGAGATAAACGACTTCAAAGTTAAGTCCCCTAGGGCATACAGTGTATGCAACAGCTTTGTAAAATATTTTCTACAAAATGGAAAAAAACAATTATTTATTTTGATAGACCTACGTTATTCATATCGCGCAGAGTGGCTCACCAGAAACAGGTCATCCTGTTATATTTTGCAGAAATATGTTACAAAACAGCAAATGGTTTCAAGGAACAAATACCAAGGGAACTATGTAGTAAGTCATTTTTCCAGTATTATTACACTCGCTAGTATTTTATATTAAAATTAAATTGTTAGAAATCATATATAATTGCATGGTAAATTAATAGTAAACTAATGTGTCAGTGGATGTACAAATAAATATACGAAGATTGACAGCACTTGGTTGTCGACCAAACAATTATATTTATATTGAAACTAAATATTTTGACAAAGGATACGCTTACATGGCCTTTGTTCAAGTTTAAAGTTTATGTTCACAGTTTATTTTTACTATATTCTTTTGTGTTCTAGTGCCAAGTGAAATAATCAATGTTGCATGCAAGACGCATATAACACCTTCACCGCTAGATATACCCGTATTTTAACGTAAATTTTATTAAAAAATCTTTAGATAATCGGTATTTATTGTGGTTATAATTAAGTAGTAAGTGCTATAAATTACGATGTTGAAAAAATACCACTTGCTTATCTATGAAATTTGAAATGTATAATTTGAAAAAGCAGGGTGGTACATTGAGGAGGTTATGCATTAGTATAAATATATTATCAATTATTGAGGAATGCTGCGTTAAATTTTTTAGGTTTTTCGGTAATGCAATTACACGATACAGAAGAAATTGTAGTTATATAATCGAGTTATACTTGGTAAAAAGTTTGATTCTCTGTCACCTGTTTGTATTTCCTCCCTAAATGTCAGCGATTACGTGGCGTATTGCTTGCAGTAGACGATCTTTGCATGAACGACCGAAATGTTTAGTTGAAATGAGGTGCCACGAGAAATTGGCAAGCATATTAAGCTAGGTAAATTGGTTGCACAACCAAAGCCTCTTTCTGTCTTCGTATATTTCATTTCTACAGTTTGCCCGATTCAAAATAAACGATTAATGTTCTACCTCATTATCGCGTTACGGCTGTTTGCCGTCTTCGGTAACAGTTCTGGAAATAATCCAAAATGATATGTAATACAGAGCGGATAATGAATAATAAATTTTTTTATAATCCCTCGCGGCTCTCGGTTTCGTAACTCATTGTCAGAGCAAGTTTCTCTCATCGATTTTCACTTTCTTTTAGTCGCTCGGCTCATTTTAATGCGCTTTCACGGTTTTGTTAAACAACAGCTATGCGAAACGGTCTATTAAATTTTTTGTAATAAACCTAACATTATATCACTCGTTTTGTGATTTTCAAAGGTCAATTAAAGATACCTAGATTCTTTTTTAACAATATTCATAAACTACAAATAAATAGTTTATTAAATAGTTTATAATTCGTTTCCTTGTCGTAATAATAAGAATAGATAAACATATTTTACATTACCCATACAACACACTCCATTGCAGGGACGTTGCAGGTACGTTGCTGTGCAATGTTGCACGGGGGCGGACATGGGAGGATTCCTGCAACGTTGCAGCAATGTTGCGGTGCAATATTACACGGCAACGTCCCTGCAAAATTCCTGCAACGTTTCGGCAATGGTCCCGCAACGTTCCGGAGATTTTATAGTAATAGTGCCGCAACGTTCGGAGATTTTACAGCAATGGTCTTGCAGATCGAAGAAATTTTATTAGATCAGAAGTCAGAAATTGAAACGGGGCGATTACCGATAGAATGACCACGTGCGCGTGGCGCTCCGTGGCGCTGTAGTCGGCGTCACAGAACCTCGTGTCATAGATGGGAATGCGTAGCGTGTTTTGGGAGGCAATAGTGGTGTGCACAAGTATTTAGTTCAACGATGTATGTAATTACAAACACCGAGACACATTGAAAAAATTGACCGTTTGCATTCTCTTAAATTATGAAGCCTGGATAATTTGGTTCTCAAATATTGCGCTGGTGTTCGAATTGTATTTTGTTCTTTCGATAGTCCTCGTTCTGCAATTATACACCGAAGCCCGCGAAGTGAATGAAGTGTTCGACGTCCGAGACCATAGTTCGGCGTTCATCCTTCCCTTGGATCACCCAGCGGCTGATCCCATAGCCTCACACGGCATTCAACTAAACAATAACGTTTGTGCTTCCTTGAAAAAAAATTCTGAGAAAACGCCAGATTTTAAGCCTCTCCAGATGTATATCTCCCATTACACTTCTACGAAATCTATAAGTGCGGCTTTCTCAAAATCATGTTTTTTTTCATGCGATATCCAGGGAAAATCTTGATTGAGTCTTTTGATGTGTAGGTACAGTCATGCTTCATAAACTCCACAGGGTCTATCAGGAAATATCAGGAACCATCTTCAAACAACACACGATCGACATAGCCACCTTGAGTTGTATCTCACTCACTCTCGGCGTGTCCATAAAAACGCGTGAAAAGCGTGTAAAAAGCGTGACCATGCACCAAAAATCGCACGCGGGCGATCCCAAATGGTCGCGCGTATTCGTTTATTAATATAAAGCACAGCTGTATTTTCATTCTTCTTTAAAGGAATATGTAAATATCGAATTATAAAATTTCCAAGAACCCCATTTAATTTTAACGTCTACGATCGCAGCTAACTACACTATTGTACTTAAACACCTTTTTTGGTTTTCTCATTTGCTTTGAAACGCTTGGATAGCATCATATCCACTCAAAAATGTTAACGAAATTGTATAAATATTGTATGCAATTTCATTTGAAAACACTTCAATAAACGCACCTTTGAACGAATACAAGTTTCACGAATAAACATAAAAAATTCACTTTAAAAAAATCCTATAGTTTTCCCAACTGTTCGGTTGTATATAAAATTTGAAAAAATTCCTGTTTCTAACCGAGAGTTATGTCAGCGACTTACACATAGTATTATTAAACGCTAAATAATCTTGACAATCACAAAACAACTTTCCTAGCGATCAAATTCAATGACAAATAACTTGATGATACATTAATATTTTGTAATGATTTTTGTGCTCTTCTACTCTCTAAAAAATAGATTTCTAGTACAAGGATAAATTGCAAAAATGAATTTGTAAAGTCGACCTTATCTACTTGCCATCCCCACCTTAATTCACAGTGTGATTCCTAACTTCTCGTCCGCAGTGTAATTATTTCGCGTTGGACCACTAAAGAATTAAAACTGCCAAACAGTTCTTTGAAACATCCAACCTTGCGTGCCCATGAAACATAATGGCCGCCGAAATTACTCTGGATAATAGCTCTGCATCCTGATGAAATTTCATGCGGCCGAAACTATTTTCTAGACTTTTAATGAAATCATTGAACTTTTTAGTCGATTCTGTGGAATCCAAGTGTTAGTCGTTACCGCTAATGATGACAGTACCAATCGCATTACGGTGCTGCTGGTGTTGAGCGGCACGGAACAGTAAGTAAGATAACAGCAGGAGTACCTATACGCGCAACCGGCCTTCGTTCGCCGTGACTCGGCTTGGTGGCGCCAAAGTGACATATCTGTTCCACCCGCGCAATTGCTCAGCCTGACTATCTGACTTCCTCGGGAATAGCAATGTTACTCGTTTATCTTCTGCGTTTGGTGGTAAGGGAATAATGGAAAGGACATCAAGCATTGCGATTTTGCAAAAAGCTGCATCAGCATTTTGTGATTTACTCGTAACGTTTTGGGGCCAATATATTTTTCGTCCACTTGTAATGCAAGCAACTCAATTGATCTCTTCACTATGAGTGTATATCCCACCTGAACATTGAATTTTAAAACGAAAGATTTGTTGATTTGTAAGGAAGTATATGTATATTAACAATGTGTGTTCTAAGTCATATTCTTGTTTAATTGAATACATACTTTCTATTAATATGAAGGATTACGTCTTCTATTGAGGACAGAAAGTTTAGTTTAGGGCAGGCATGCTCAGGCGCCAACACAAGTCCGCCTTAGGCCGCGTCCAGATCTGAACCGAACCCCGAACCGAACGTCACTTGAGTAGTTAGATGGAGCAAGAAAAGTAGATTACACGTCTTACTCTATCTAACTACTCAAGTGGCGTTCGGTTCGGGGTTCGGTTCAGATCTGGACGCTGCCTTAGGTTCTTAGACCCGGGTTCGAACGGAGCGCGGAACTGTTATGCACCACTTTAGACAGCATGAAATGTGAAACGTACATTTCTACCGATCTTCGCCAGTTTAGACAGTGCCCTGTGATTCGTGACAGCTAAAAATTGAGAGTGTTCAGAGTAGTGCAAACCAAAAGTTTGCCTGTCATGAGACACCGGGGAAGGGACCTTGGGTCCCTGGACAAATGGAAAGGCAGACTCGCCACGATGCTCTTGCTGTTTCCAGCCGATGTTGGTAACGACCTGTTGCATCAAAGGAATGGCACACTCACATAGCGTGAACAACTGTACTGGTGTTGACCTATCCCTCACACAACCAGGAATTGTTGTCGTCTTTGCCATTGGAGGTGTCAAATAGTTAGAAGAAGCAACACAAGTTAGTCATAAACGTAGAGTATCACGTAGACATTTCAAAGTGTGTGCTTGGAAATCCCGTAGAATTGTCAGGGAGATACAGATAGAAGTTCATGATAAAATCAAAAGTATAGGCCCAGATGTGGAAAACTGGCATTAGACATGCTCGGCTCGGGGCTCCGCTTGTCAACTCTGGACGCTACCTTACGTTGATAACCAAAGTATAGTGTGGGGGAACTGCAATAGTGTGCATGGAACGAGTCATGCAGTTTTGCAGTTACCTCACTCTTTGTTGTCATTAGCAACGTAACAGTTCCTCGCTCGGTTCTGACCCAGGTCCCAAAACCTAAGGCTTGTGCTCTCAACTGAGCATCCCTAGTGTAGAGAATGCGAGAACACATAAGGATGTTCCGAGTATCGTCATGTTCTGTCTGGCAGATACGCGGTTTATCAGTTGTCGGTTGTAAAATCGGAGACTGTTGTATCTCAACTGTACAATAATTTTTTATTCAATCTAAATGACTATGTTGAGAAGTAGTAGTAGGCTGTCAGTTTGCGTTGGCAATAAAAGAGGTATTTTTCATTCGTTCGTATTTTTTGAGAGCAGTGATGTAACTTACTTATTCGCTGATCCTCGTAAAAATGGGATACTTGTGCTTATGTTGTAGTAAACTGGTGTTTACTTCCTTGCAAAGAGGAAACTGATTTAAGCTCACAAACTTCAACTTCAATGTAAACTCGACTTACTATAAGAACAGAAATTACCTTCTTACTTGCGATGACGTAATGTAGTTTTTTATTGCATCAACAGTGTACCTAAGTATTATTGCCCCAATGATTTCCCCCAATGATTTTGAAACATTTATGTCCAAGGCCATTATTTTATTAAAAATGTTTAAAAAAGAATTTAAATAAAAGTATTTCGTTCATTTGAATATTTTCTAGAGTAGAAAATTGGAAATACGAAAGACTGAAACGAAGAATGTCAACAAAAGGAAGTTATCAGACACTGGTTACACTCGACCCGTCGAGACTCATATTGTCCGGGTAATTAATTTGTTATATTCCATAACATTCAATATTCATACAATGATTTGCACTTTCGTTCCACACTTAGATTAACGAGCAAAGTTCAGCAAGAAAATGATAGATCGAAATCAACTTACTATCATTAGTACCTAAGCCATGCTAAGCCTTGATAAATATTCATGACAAATTAACACAGTTTTCGCAAAATGCGTCGTCATCGTTACTAATAAAACATGATACCTCCTTTTACATAATGCAACAAAGTGAACTATGTATTGTTTTTATTTCATGTTAAAGTACGATATAATCATGGAATAGTGATATAGATCAAAGATCAGATTAACAGTTCTAGTATATACGCTTTATCTGATTATTTAATCGTGTGCGCCGTTTTCTGAAACCATTGCGCGGCACAACGTAGTTAAGCCGAAAAAATGATCGGTGACGAGTGATACTTGATTAAAATCGAGGTCACAGGATATCATCAATCTTATTTTTGATTTCATAGCATACAGAATTTTTCACGTTTATCTATGTTTACTCCTTTACTATTTTTTCCTTCTACGAAGCTTTCTCCATTATTTTTATAATTCACTTCCGACAGTTCTAGATATCGCCAAGTTCTCACAATCTTTACAATATTGAGTAGAATGATGAGTAGTAATTTTATGCTATTTTCTTGATTGTAGCGTGAATAAACATGAAACACCAAAATGTTCGTTCGTTCTGCTACCAATATTAATAAACCAAGGTTAACAGAAAATGTAATAACATTAGACGTATTGGTTACTCATCACTTGAAGTGATTATTTTGACAAACATTACTGTTTACTATTCCAAGTTGTTTTTATGTCTATTATCTTTCTATTTTGTAATAAGTCATGATGTTTTTATATATAGTAATAACAGGATGTTTCACTACAGATGAAAATTTCGTTAAATCAATAATAACATGGTGGAAAACATTTTGAGCAACTGCTACCACAAGTCATTACCATTGTAAGCAAACAATATCCATGTCCTTCATTTATTATGTTTTTCATGGCGGCTGGAGTAAAAAGTTTTAACTTGGTAAAAACCGAAAAAATTAAAGTTAGTAATTTGGATGTATTTTATTATAAATCGATAGCCGAATATAGGTATGTCACAACTATTTTATGTGTTATTCTTTTGTTTTAAAACCTTTCCCATATTTCATTATTACTTGCATTTAGTTGTACACATTTAAAGTCAGTTTTTAAAGTGTTATATTTATTGCATATAATGGAATTCGAAAATGATACTAACCAAGCTAAATAATAGAGTGAATGTGTAAATAACAAAATACATCAAAAGTCATTTTTCATAACAATACAAAATAATTCAAAAAGAAAATTTGCCACCTTTTGCAACTTTCAGAGATATTACATTTTTTCTTCGCGTAGGTTATGCTTAGGTTGTACAGGATGTGGCACCACGCCCGCGCCAGTACACCACATTTTCTATGGCTTAAAGCTTTAAAGCAAGCTGAGAATAATTTAGCAATAATTTGTTCAGGAAGCACATCCTGATCCACATTTACTAAAACTTCCAAACTCAGAATTACATATGTTGCCAGAACCCAAGCTTAGTGTCCCTTTTTTAAAGACACCCTGTATAAACTCCCATCCATCGAATAAGAAATTGAAAGGGCTGGAGGAGTAAACAATGATCCACAGTTCCTTTCGGATAAGGTTTTTCCCTGAATGATTTTAGCGTAGAGATTCAGTTTCGCAGATGAACCGCATCGGTCAATGGAATATTAGTACGGACTATGATCCAGGTTGTGGTTCGGTTCGCCGACAGTGACAATGCACGGTTCGACTGATAGTGGTGGTTGAGTATCGAAGAACAGTAAGTGAGCCAGCAACAAGAGCATGCAACCGACCGGCCTTCACTCGGCTCGCCTCGGCCTGGTGGCGCCAAGCTGACCTATCTGTTCTACCAACACAACTCGCCTCTCTCATCGGTTTGCCCTGCTCGCCTGGCTGGCTTCGCAGGAAAGTCAGACGTGCTCGCGCAACCATGTTTTTCTTCGTGCATCGCGTACGTACGGTCCCTCACGTGTACATGCCTCGCGAACGATTCGAGCATGATGCGCCGCGTAATCGCGCCAACCTCGCTATCGCAGATTTCTTTTTCTCATGTGTGCACACAAGGTCCATCAATTACCTCATACACACGCACTGTTTCGTTGATCGAACGCGGAGGAATTGTTTTCCCGGGGGCTTCGTTGTACATATCTCGCAGTCTTTTCACTTTTCAATTTAATAACACGAATCAAATTGTCGATATCTACCAAAAGTTTTTATGGCTATACATAGCAAGTATCATTTTCTAATTCGTATACGGTATGCTTAATACGTAACACTCTGTAGAATTTGTAATATTTAGTCGAAAGTTAAGTGTTTTTAAAATTCAAATCTTTATATAAATTGCTTTGCTTCAAACAAATGAAACCTTAATAAAGATGATAAAGCAGTCAACGGCAATAAAAGCACACTTATAGTAGTAAGTACATTGTATTCAACGAAAACTTACAAGTATTGCGGTAATTAAAAATATGAAAGTGGAAAAGTCAAACGAAGTGCAATTTTGTTATACCATGATTTTATATGATTCGTAAGAGATATTAAAGTTTTATAAGGTCGGCTTACGTTATACTAGTTTTCCTAAGCAGATGCAGCATGCACTATGCAGTCCCCATTGCATAGTTTTTTAATGATGCGTATAATGCAGGAATTGCAACAGTTGCCTAATCGGAACCGGAATCTGGGCTACCCGGGGAAGGTTACTGTAACCCGTAGTAACTACGAAAGAAGGGCTCCCAAATAGTACCTACAGAGAGCGAGTTACAAGTGACATACGACATTCTACGTGCAAAATCCGACTAAGGCTGGCCGTGCCACGGCACGATGCAACTGCAATTTGACAAAGAAACGACTTGCATGCTATGGTGCAACCATTTGCAGGGTCTTGTTTCTCGGTCTAATTTTTAATCTCTCAAAAAAAATCTGACGAATTTCCTCGAGTTATATCCATGGCATTACATGCAAGTCGTTTCTTGGTGAGATTGCAGTTGCAATGCGGCGGTGAAGTGGTTCGGATTACGATCCCTGATGTAATGACCTTAAACACACTTCTTGGCTTGAAAATTTTCAGCAACAACATTTCCAAGTATAGTTATTTAGCGAAGTGTCAAATAATGCCTAAAATAATTCGAAGAAAATCGAAATGCCGTAAACATTAAGGTTGAACTTCTTGTTGTGCTACAGAAAAGATTAACTACCACTTTCTACGCTATTATTAAAAAACACTTCTATTTGTTTAAGTAAAGGATTTATATAGACATGAATATTTTACGTACAGTAAGAGAAATCATTAAAAATATTTGGTTTTTTTATGGTTGAACATTCATATACGAACAAATTAAATAAAAATATCATTTACTTCTCTATATGTACTAAATTATTGTCTTTGACAGATCTGGGGGTATACAAACGACTTTACAATTAGCTCTCATGATTGATTTAAGTCAATGTTAATTTGATTATAACTACATTTGCATTTCCCTATAGAAGCACATATTATATTCCTTTACTTTTTTTAGGCTATGTTTACGTTAAACTTTGCGTGGAATATTGTCCTTGTGACTACAATTATTGCACTCTATTAAAATTACATTTATTTTTAAAAAAATAAAAGAGAATGACGTTCTGCTTTGACATCCACACTTGCGTGGATTCACTACACTACGATGTCGAGTATTTCACAATTTTTATTATCTCTAAATAGTATAAAATAAAGTCCCCGGTATTGGGGTTTTCATCATCTTATAGAACATTTCTCGTGGAAGGAAGCCGAGCAGTGACGATTTTAGCAAAGCCTCCCTCGAAAATGCTCTATGGGGTGGTGGAGCCGCATCGCAGACCGTACAGTGGTTCTCAAGATTTGTCTGAGGAAACAGATAAACGCCTACCGAGGTCTTTATTTTGTACTATGTAGAAATCTAAGTAAGCATTAAGTAATGAAGTATAACTACGTAATCACTGCGTAATAATTAATGAAGGTCCTAGCTAATTTTAAAATATTAATGCTGACGTTAAAGTAGATGTATATGAGAAGCCCGGGCAACGCTCAACGCCGAGTACTTTACGGGGGAATGCTACTACTGAGGTGGTTAAATTACTTAAAAACAATAACGGATTCTTTTTATTGGAGAAAAATAGATTCTTAACAGCTTATGGCTTTTGAAAACCGAAAATAAAATTAGAACTTTCTGGGCCTCTCAATTGAAGGTCTAATCAAGGACACGCTGGTGTGGTGTGCACTGTGCACTCTCCTGCTGGAACGGTGGGCTCTGTGATAAAACCAATGTCTATACAATCAGGATGATAGTAGTTCTGGTATGAACCACTATCATTAGGATCAAAATTAATTTGACTCCATTTTAGATACTTGAAGTGCAAGAGATTAACTGTGATTTTGATTTCATATAATGGATAACAAGCCCATTTGTTTTGATAAAATATGAAAAAAAGATAGGAAGTAGAATTTCAACTGTCTTGCCCGTCGTTCATACTGCTGTAAACTGCTGTAAAAATTTAAAGACTGCCTTAATTTTTTAGTAATCATGCACGCCGGTTCCAAGAAGGTGTTTTCGGAAAATTAGCAACAAAGTCGAAAATCATATTTAAAATGATATTATGAACACATGCATTGACTTATCAGTCTGAATCTATTCCAGCACTAATCTATCGCTATCAGAAAATGCAAAAAGAAAGGATCGAATAACTATGACCTCAGGGGTGTCATTCTCCCTTGAGCTAGTTGAATGATAAATACTAAATGAAGTTATTATATGCCCTGTATGCTCATATAGGTATTTTACATGTGGTGATAAAAAATTCCGTTATCTTGCACATTTACGAGGAGACAAATCACGTTGCTGAACGATGGTTACTCATAGGGCCCGGAAGTGGAGCAGCCACCGAACATCGTTAGTTCCCTACGCCGATCTTGTAACTGCGATCACGCCAAGGTCGAAGGGACTCGAAAGGACAGAAAAGCGGAACGAACGGATGAAGAAGGATTTATCGCGGCTCGTACGTCGATCTCTCTTCGTGTCCGTTGGGGGCCCCCACCCTATCTTCGAATTTATACGAACAGGCCACCGAAACCTGCTTTTCGACCGGTCGCCATCACCCCCTTCCCCCTTCTCTCAATCTCAGTAGCACCGGTCCTCTTCTTTGCCCGCAAAGGCCACGGTACTTCGTCGTCGTGTCAAGTTCAATGCTACCGTTGTTCGTATCTTGCTCCCTTCTTGTCTGTTTCTTTAACTCGTCTCCTACTTCCACCCAGGCATTATGTCTCGATTAAGCTCGGGCACGTACTTTCTTCCATCGCTTCATGATTTCGTTATAGATTTTTAATACATTACTTTATCTCTGTTCTTACTTTTTATTTTGCTCAATGTAAATATTACATATTGTCTTGCGCCTGTATAGTTCATTAAATTTCGTTGATTTCGTTACGCTTTTGCTGTTCTTTCTTATCTCTTCAATTGCGTTATAATTCTTACCTACGCTTTCCGTTTTTGCTTCAACATATTTCTTCAAAAAAATTGTTTATTTCATTGGATATCCTTCTACTTACAACGCTCACATGCTTTACAACTTTATCGGATTTTTGTCCTAGTACAAAAATTCACTTCTGTAGTTTCCTTCTTACTTCCCCTTTTCACAGTTCTCGGCTGCATTCAAATTTCCATTTGTATACAACTTGGACTTTAGCAATCTTACTTCGTTGTATCTTGTATCAATTATGCATCTGCGTGTTCTGTTTACATCGACACCGTCTTCTTTCACGAATCTCTTGGCCGTCTTCCTGCCCGCGTGTCTTCCTTTCTTCGAGCCTCTGTTTTTGTCAACTCTGCGCTCACCTCAACGTTCGGGAGGCTACATATGTATATCTTTTTCTCTCGCCGTCTCTGTTTCTCCTTCCGGCTGGCTACCGTGCGTCAAACCCTCCTTTCGTACGTCATTGGTAGCCAGCTGAGCAGCTGCTGGGCTATCGGCTACGATAATCGCTCTCCGTCTGCGATTCGTTCGTGCACGTTTATGACACCCGGCCGAATGCGCTGGGGTGAGAAGCAAATCGAAACGACGATTCGAGAAGAACGTGTTCGCCGCGTGACCTGTTCTACCTTACGAATTACGATAACGGATTACAAATTCACCAACTTTTTCTCGTTTTATGCGATTTCTATCTTTAAAATGCATGCATTTGTGCAGTGACATTGATTTCTTATATGTATAGGATATTGATTATAAAATTTTAAGTAGGGGAGAGTCGGTACCTTTGGGTCAGTTAGTGTATTTTCATTCTCATTGCGTATACCTTATTCGCATATGTATATTCGTTACAGCAGTAGTGGGAGCATTCCAAACCAAAGCGAGAAGTTTGTGAAAGTGCGTATGAAGCTTCTATAAGTAAAAGTGCATTTTTGGTATGTTTAATCTAAATTGGTAACCGAAGTAAGTCGCTGTTATAAATCTATATAAGATACGTATTGTTGGTAGAAATTTTAGATATACTTTGAATGGCCCCAGTTGCGGATCGAGGTTTGAGTTAAATCTAAAATTTTAGCTTCGGGTATTTATTAGTTTCCGATATATTAATAAAAAATTATTGTTAATTTTTTTCCAAGTTTTTTTTTAACTGCATACACAGTTCAGTGTGCACACACAGGAACATTCGGTAACGTCGGAGTAACTCGACTCGCTTTCAGTTGCTATCGTCAGTTATGTCTCGAACAAGAGAGCTCGCTTCCGCAGGAACGGACAGAGGTGCCAGAAAACTTTCTGATGGACAAAATTATCAGTGGAGGGGGAACACCTACAGGAGTGGTGGTCAGTGGTGGGTACGTAAAATACCCGCATGTAGAAAACTAAGTTTTCTACGTGGCTAAAACTGTATAATACCAGACAGAATTTTCTAAGTTTTCTACAGTTTCATACATGTAATATACCTTGAAAAGTTCAATTTTGCGGGAGCGAAGAAAAGAGTGACAAAAATGGATTTAGGAGGGCGACCGACGCATTCTTTTTGGAAACAAGGGGAGTTTGAACGCCAACGATTACCAAATGGCAAAAATGGTGCTTTGTGTTCAGTCTGCAAAAAGGTATTAGCCAATACCGCGGAACAAAGATTAAAAAATCATAGGTTAGTATTGTATTATTTTATATGTGAAATAAAATGTTTCTTTTTCTGTATTGGAAAAAATTATCTTTATACAATTAAAAAAGGAATTATCACTTTTTGTTTCTAATATTTGTATATTAATATAATTTTTTAGGAAAAACTGCCCGTTGAAAAATGCTACGGTTAACATATGCAGTGATCAAAATATAAATATTAATTATAATGTATCTGATGAAAATCATAATCATTGCAATGAAACAAACTTAGGAGAAGTACAATCAACCACAGATGTTAACAGGCCAGGAGGTAAATATAACTATTTATGCGGGCTTCTTAGTATTGTATTCTTTAACTGTTGGTTAATACCTTCTCAAGTTTCTTGTATAAATTATTTATCTAATTGTATAGGTTCGGAATTAAGTTCCAAAGTTAGAGTTGCCATGCAAACTAGTTCAAACGTTTGGAACAGTATAGAAGCCAGAAAAGGATCTGAAAATTTCCTAAAAAATTCAACCACATTGAAAGCTAAAAGAAGAAAACAGAGCAATTCTTCACATACTGATACATTGAATGATGAAGAAATAGTAATAATTAATAGAGGATTGATTCATTTTTTAATAACATATAATATAGATTTTAAGTGCATAGAATCCAATTATTTTGATAATTTTATTAAGGCCCTTCATCCGGGATATACTTCTCCCAATTCTTTAGATTTAACAACAAATATTTTAAATGAAGCCTACGATTATTATAAAAATACGAAATTCGAATTCAATTGCTGTGGAATTTTATTAATTAGCTGTCAAAGAAACAGTAATCAATATATAAGCATGACGTACAATCAGCAAGGAACTTCTACATACATTGATGCTTGCGACAGTTTGGAAAGTTTAGAAACTTTTATTACAAAATCTATTGAAATAACCAAACAAAAGTACAATGTTGATATTTATGCAGTTGTTTCAAACATAGACAATTATTTCAATTTACCAGTGATTGCAGAAGGTTCAGATGATAGGAAATTCTGGTATTTTAATTGCATCACCAAAAATATAAACTCCATAACTAAATCAATATTAGCCGACTGTAAACATGACGTAAAGAAAATTATAATGACATTTTTAATAGCAGATGAGCAGGAACAAATTTTGAAGCATGACGGTACAAAAATGACAATCATTACTGATAATAATTACAATAATACTTTTAATGCACTTATACCTTGCTGCCAAAATTTGAAAATCTTGCGGAATCTAGTTGCCGATAATATATACAAGTGCAATCAGGAGACACTGCAGTTGTTATTTGATTCAAATTTTGAAGCGAAGCTAAATAGTAGTATAAGTATACTAAAAGCAATTAATAAACAATCCCATATTCAAAATAAAGCGGAGTACAGCATTGCGAATGCAGTAGAAGATTGGATACAATTGGAATTAGATTGTACAAATGAGTCACACAAGATTTTAATAAATGACCAATTAAAATTAATATTAAATTCAGTATCATTAGCAGCGAATTATTTACATCCAACTTATAGGGGACAAAAATTAAAATTCTTAGATAATACATATGTACAAATGGTAAGGACATTTTTTATTGATGTACTTGATGAAGATGAAATGGAAGTTTTATTTCAATTTGAAGACAAGACTGGAATATTTGAAAAAATATTTCAGAAAGAATATAAATGTATCAAAACCTTTTGCCGTACTATACAATCAGTGTATCCAAAATTTGGTATTTTTTGTAAAAAACTGTTAACAATTCCTGCATACACTAATGAGCAGGAATTACTTTTAGTTCAACGAAATGATTTAGACTGTGAACAAAAAAGAAAAGTTACTGAATTATTTTATTCATTAAAAATCAATGAAAAGAAAAAGGACACTTTATAATCTCACGTCAAAGATTGTTAAATACTTATGCTACTATTTAACTTGGCTTCAAAATTTGAATCAAATAACAGTACTTATAACATAGTACATTTTTAACATAGTACTTATTTTTATACTATTTTACAATTAACAATTGTATTTTTAGTTAAATATAAATACAAGTTTATATAAACAATTCATAATTATCGAAAGAAACCTTTGTCATAGAATAAAATACTGTTACCTGAATAGAATAGCATGGTTATTTCCTTACATAATATATAAACCTGCACACTACCTTATATAAATTTACCCAATACCTATACTTCCTCATCATTCGGAAATTCCAAGAAACAACTCTTTTAATCTTAAGAAATGGTATGATGGATGGAAGCAGAAAAAGTAGAGAAAATACAGGAGCGATACATAAGGTGAACCTATTTACTACTTAAAAAGTAGTATAATGCTATTAATTTTGCTGATATCTCAGGTTTCAATCGATTTCTTTTAGTACAGTGAACTAGTGTCCACTGAGAAAAAAGTCTCTCAAGTTCTGCTGTGGATGCAGGAATATTCAGTAATTTCTCTGCTAATAAACTTAAATCTTTATAAAATGGTTTTGCAGTTCTCCAAAAAACATTCGGAGATTTGTACTTCTTTTGTGAAATTTTTCTAAACATACCAGTTTCATTTTTATATTCTTCTAGTTGCTGCAAACCATTTTCATTTAAATTATTTTTTAAGAAGTTATTCATCATGTTTATGTAATATTGATTTTGAACAAATCTACTTCCTCTATATGTTTGATGCAAAAAATTTGCAGCTAATCCGTAGGGATTTATAACTTTTGTTAATCGTTCTTGTAAAATGACCTCAAAATCTTCAGCATGTGTTGGAATTTGCAATTCTAACCACATTTCTGTGGCAACAGCTATGTTACAATTTATTTCTTGACATGCATTTATTAAAGTACATATTGGGTCACAGACTATGATGTAATCAGTTAATTCTAATTCAAATGATTCTTCAAATAAGCTTTCAACAACCCCATCTTTAAATTTATATTTGTTTTCTGCATCTTGTGCTTTGTTATATTTAATAATATCACGCATGATACAAATATTTTCCAAGCACCTTCTGTATGCATTTCTTTTGCTACACCATCGAGTCTCTCCTGATAATATCATTTTTTTACCACCTCTACTTATTAATTTACTTTCTAAATTAGGAGACCTAAAATCTTTTATAATGTTATTTACTTTATCATCAAAACTAGTATTAATTAAAGATTTAAATAACAGGTTGCCACTGTGACTGTTACAAGTAACATGCCACAAATCCACTCTTTTCTTAATATTGATCATATTTGAAGCATTGTCTGTAACAACAGCATAAATGTTAATGTTGTATTGATTATATGCAATTTCAACACATTCATTCACTACTTCACTTAAAGCCTTTCCAGTTTCTCGGATTTGGTTGAAAGACCAAGATTCCAAAAACAAGTTTCTTCCAGTTGTTAGCCGTAACATGGCTACAACATTTTTTGAGTTTGCTGCTGAATTCTTCCAACCATCAATTAAAAGTACAGCATTTTGCTGCACATTTTGTTTAATGGAACTACATAACTGTTCATATTGTACATTTAAAAGTTTTGTGCCCACTGTTTTTCTTGACGGAAGTACATAGTCCTTATTTAGTGCATGTACAAAAGCTTTAAAGTGGCTTGATTCCACCACACTGAAAGGGATATTGCACCCAAAAAAGAAATATGATAATAATTTATCTATTTCATTTTTTCTGAAAAAGATATTTTTATTTACATAATTTTCAATTCAAAGAAATTTTAGTTATTATTGTATATTTATTTCTAATTACCTCACCTTTCACGATTCATTTTTTATTAGTTATTAATGGTAGGTAAAGACACGATTTTTTTATTTTATACACACGTGTTTTAAATGTCTTAAATGTATATGTATCTGGAATGAAAATAACCAATAATTCATACCACACTTCTGAATCCCTTTTTGGGGTTAGGAAAATGGCGATTATATATAGTTTCCGACGTAATCGACGTATTCTACACGTTTTCAGAGTTTACGACGTATTTTACAAGTTTTCTACAGTCTATGGTAAATAACTGACGACATCCGTCGAAAACCCACCACTGGTGGTGGTGATGTATGCGTGACAACGTCGTGACGTCAAGCCAACCGACGCCAACGCCAACCTAAGCCAACCGACGCCAACGCCAGGCCAAGCCAAGTGACGCTACGGCCAACCATCGTCGGCAACTTATTTCCCGGCTTCACGTTGGCACCACTTGGCTTGGCTTGACTTGGCGTTGACGTCGATTGACTTGGCTTGACGTTGACGGCGGTTGGCTTGACGTCACGACGTCGTCACGTCTACATCACCACCACTCCTGTGAGTGTTCCCCCCACTGATAATGTTGTTCATCAAAAAGTTTCTCGGCAACCCTGGGAACGGCTGACAGCGCGGCACATTAACGTTGTAGCCTTATTTTTCCGAAACAATAACTTCAAACATAAAGGCCACAAGTAAAAAATTATCACAGCGGATTCCGGTGGCACTTAAATGAATCGGCAGACAGATGATGCCATGATTCTATGCCCATCACCAATCTCGTGCAATTAGAACACGCGTAGGAAGGGGAAATTCTTCTACCATGTACAGTTCTGTCTCTCTATAGTCGCGTGTGTCGGGACCGGGCGCACGCAATTTGAGAGACGAGTAGTCTATTCGGCTTCCTTTGATTTCACGCGGTCAGAGTGTAAGGTGTGTCACTATTGAGAATGGTTATGAACCTTTCTTCGGCTTTCTCTTTGACATCCGATACCCGATGCCGCGGCGCGGCGACTACAAACGAAGTAGTGGGGATAGCTTCGCGCTTATAGAGAATCCGAAAACGCGTGCCATTTGAGAGACAGCACTGTACCTGCAGTAAGTGATACGATATTTTTGCGCTCCTGTCACTGTCATCAGGATGTCCTATCATCTCACGGGATGAGTCACTAAATTTTTATTTCACGCTTTATCTTCTTTGTTACGAGCCAGGGTTGTAGCAACGCGATAGGCCAGCCAGAGAGGTATTTCCCAAGGAATATTGTTTACAAGCTTATTAACACTATGCTGACCGGTCACCAATATACTCGAACACATCTACACTATCAGATAGCTATAATTTTGCAAGTGTGATAGTATTTTCTTCAAAATAATTAAATCGAATTATATTCTGCTCTTAGTGCAGACCTTTGCAGGTCTACCGGAGCGTGTGTAGCCGGCTTTAATGTTCTAGTCTATCCACTTTGTGAATTTAGTTTATGTTCGTATAATATTATTATTATTGTTGTTGTTGTTGTTAACGGAAATCCCCGTAGGATATGCGGCTTGCATATAATATGCAGCTTTGAATAATTTTATACATGTAAATAAACATTTGCCAGAAACATGAAATTTTTAGCAAACATTTCACTGCAAGAGGTCATAGAACGTACCTGTTTGCACAACAGAACAGTTACGGAAAGAGTAGCGGAAATGCATAGCTAGGTTTGAGCACGTTGCAATGAAATTTTCATTCGAGCCGATTGGTATTCTAAACATTCCTACAATGGACTTTCAATGGGTGTCTTTGAAATTCCTTTTAAACTTCAGTCTTATTGAATCACATTGCTGCGAAGAATAGTAAATTTATCCATAAAATGCAGCATCGTGTTAGGAATGCAGACGGCGGCCGTATGTAGCTAAAAAGTAACACAAAGAACAAAACAACAACATTCAGTGACACGATACATATCGACGTATTTGTAAGATTTATCGCCATTAAATATACCTACGGATACTGTTAACCCCACCTTACCTGGTGCAATGGAATAGATATCTAATGTAATATCATTGAATGGGATTGTGGGTTGCGAGAAGTTTCCCACATGGTAACATTTAAAATGCACCAAATTCGTAAGTAACGCTTATGATGAAATCTATGATAAATATTTTTATATTTTTTTGGTTGCTCTCAAGAAATAAATTTTTATGTTTTGTTATATTTTTTTGTGTATTGTGACACAGAAATAAAGATTTATGTTTCGTTTCGTTTTACCACCCTATACAGGATGTCCCAAAATTGAATGACAATTTGGTACATGCAATATCCTGATGCAAGAAAACATCGAAAAGTCCGTTACCGTTTTGGAATCCGAGGTTTTGTTCTCGAGATATTAACAGTGGAATATTAGCGGTCGAACAGCGGGCCGCGCAGTTTGCGGCTTATACGCACGCGCAGGAGGCACGCGCAGTTCGCGACTTATACGCACGCGCAGGACAGCGACGTTGATTGGTTCAACGTCGCGGCGTCATCACGCGCATGCGTGATTTCCCCCACCAGCCCACTACTACAATCCGGCTGCGAGGCGGACGCATTTCCCCGCAACACTGCCGGTCAGGAACTCGAGTATACTCGTGACCGGTCAGCGAAGTGTTAAAACGCGCGTTTCTAGTAGGGCCCTTAGAGTCTCTTTACATATTTATTACTAAGAAAAATCGAAACTCTAATTTCTATTGATCTTTGTGAATGCAGTGGATTATAACATACCAGGATTGAAATCAATGTTGGAGAAGTGTTTAAAAGTTTAACATTTAAAGAGCTGTAAAGTGACACTGTGCAACATGCAAACTGAGTAGCTTAAAAGGTAGTACACCTCGAATAAATTCGACTACGTTCTTTGAATACTTCAAACATTCAAACAACTCGGATGGGAATAATAGATTAGACGAATAATATTAAATTATATCAAGCAAAATAGAGATTATACATTCCGCATCTTGCTCTCCCACATGGACTCTTTTAGCTAATCATTACAATATCTTCTTTGTACAAAATTTTACTAAGAAGCCAATTTCATAACCTCGACTTCCTAGAGATTACTAATAATTGTGGCAACTATAGGAAAGATTTATAATAATTGTCTATAATGTAGACTTTACCACTGCCTATTAAAAAGGGTAATTATGTATATGGCTATAAAATTATCATGTAAGGTACGCAGACAAAACTTGATCACCTATTGTTTTCATAGCATACCTACATTTGGATTCCCCACAGTAACATTACAAACACACGGACATCAATTTAGTGGGTTTGGCTGAAGGTTTAACTCAAGTTTGGATCCACTCCTAATGGATTTATGGCATACCAATTGTTATTGATAAGGAAAGAGCAACTTAACTAGAATGAAATTATCTTCATGGCTATACACGCACAAACTGTATTCAACATAGAAAGAGTACACAGAAAGTACAATTTTAAAAATAGAGATGTCACGTTGTTAAGCAGTCACCAAGTCCCATACTGCCTAAGCGTGGCCAAAGAGCGACAAGGGTTGTCTGGACCCGTCTTATCGACGCCACCAGCGATAAGAACTCCTGCCCTAATTGGGAAATCAGGCTTTTCCGCCAAAATCCTAGAGACCTCTGACTCCTGGGTACTAATAAAGGTCCCAATGGGCCCTACGGCTCACTTCTCTACACGCGAGCGTCGAATCAACTACATAGTTACTCGCGAACCTATATCACTTTTTCTCCGAATTATAAAGCACATCCTAAACTCAAAATAAATTTTGTTGCCTATTTAAAACATGAGTGTTTTCTCCCACATCACAACAACGTCTATATCATAAACTCAGTCCTTATCGCTACCCATAATGGATACACTTAATAACCTGCTTCACATATTTTTGTTGATTATGCTAAATAGTGATAGGTACATGTAGGTAGACTCCGAATGCATTATAATAAGCAAACACAATAAAATTTTGGGTAGTAAGTAAACTAAACGAGTGAGGAAATTCTTAATGAGTGCTGCCAGTAAACAAACGTATACACTTCGATAGTAAATTTTATCGTCACTCTGGTTACTTTAATCAGTTTTTGATTAATTTCTTTTTTTATATACAGTGGTGTCCCGTTTTAAGAACATCACTCGGGGGATAAGGCGTTCTCTTATCGAAATGATATGATATTCGGTTTTTTTTCGTTTTTGCCGTCTTCTTTTAATAATACGACGCCGCCGCTATCTCGAACGAAATTTATGGCTTGTCGCTGTCGCGTGCCCTCTCGCTCACCTTCAATCTCTCGCACTCGCTATGGTGACTACAAAAGAAATAGCAGGGGTAGACATGTTCTCTTAATGAGTCAACACTGTACATGTATTCCTATTGTACTTTACTGTGTTTTGTTTGTCACATGTCATGTATATCATTAATGCTTAAATCTATAATGATGTGTAATTCACAGAATTTTCCACACAAATACATGTATTACCTGCTTCGAGCTTCTCAGGAAAGAAACATACAAATCAATCATTTTGTTCAATGATGCACTTTTTCCCCAACAAACGTTTAGATGCCTGGGCAGCGTACTTATATTTGCGTGTAAGCAGACATATGCCCGTAATTGCTGACAAAGAAGTGAGCGCTTCATAGGAGTCATTGACGGTTCACCTCGATGTACACACAGACGTTTTTGCGACATCACAATATCGTTATCGAGTATCGCCTGACGCTTCGTAACATATCTATGCGATATCTCTGTGCTTTGTAGATTTAATACGTTATATTCGATTAAACAAGGTCACTATACCCACCTTAACGAATATGCATGACAGATTTCTATTCGCATTGAATTAATACAATTGTTCTTGAACATTAGTATTTCGGTTTGGTAGCTTCACATTATGGTTCGCGGCTACAAATGTGTGTGTCTACATAATATATATACATACATAAGGAGTAAAAATTGATTATTTTATAATGTAGCTGGTGTGGAGGATTCCCGAAAAATAAGGGTCCGTATCTTTTTTCGTTAAATATTTTATAGGCAATTGAATATAAGAAAAGATCGGTCATCTAAAAGTTATTTGGTACAAGAGTGTATACTCTCTTCTACCAATAGCCTTTCTGTAGATGAATATGCAGTAGAATTTCAAAGTCAAATTAATCTTTTGTAATGGAATATTATGCTTTTTATCATTTAAATCAACTGAATTTTTATTCGTAATGTGATAGCGTCTATTGGGACGAGTTCAACGATATGTCACACAAGATAATTCAATTTATGGAAGGTCTCAAATTAGTGAGGTCTCAATTAGCGAGGTTAATGCGAACCGCGTGTCTTCGGAAAGGGAGACCTCCCTCTACGACGCCACGCACACGTGCCACTCACTTTTTAAGCAAATGTTCCTGCTATAGAGAAAATTCGAACTATTACATTAATTAACATGCCGAATGTATAAGTATGGAACTGAGGCTTCATTTATAAAATGAAATACTCGATTCAGTAAATTATAAATTATGAAGTAAATCACTTTGGTCATACATAAAATCAATATTGGACAAAACTTCAAGTCGTGTTCAACAAACTATAGTATATCCACTATTTCTCCCATGATTTAGCCCCGTTACGCACTGTTGACAAGTTGCCGGCGACCACGAGGTACACGGAAATATATGAGTTCTTACGCACTTGGTCGCGGCGAAAACAAAGGTCTCTGAACAAGTCGCCGACGACTGGTCGACAATGCGTAACGGGCCTTCCCGTCACTGTAAAATCATGGCACGCCAAACGAAGAAGACATCCACAAACCTCAGTGATGCTGAATCTTTTAGGCCCGTTACGCACTTGCGACCAGTCGCCGGCAACTTGGTTGCTGAGACACCAGAAATCTTTGTTGTTCGCTGCGACCAAGTGCGACGAACTCATATGTCCCCACGTACCTCGTGGTCGTCAGCGACCTGGTCACCGGTAATTTGTCGCAAGTACGTAACGGGGCTTAGGGTCTTTCCCCCGAGACACTTTTGTGGCTTGCGACGTATGTCGAACACATTCACAAACGTTGTATTTCTTTCTCTTTTTTAAACCAGCTCTGTGTTTGCCGAAGGAATGCATCCATAACACCAATAGTGAACCAAGTAAGTATCGCGCGAAAAGGGGCGCTTATTGAATGCACGTTAACTCCTATTGAATTGAAATCACCGGAACTTTCCAAAGGAGAAGTCCCACATCAGTGGTCACGTTATGCGAGTCGAGGCAATTTCGTGTCGCAAAAACGCATCTGGTTTGCATAAACGTGACATCGTGCCGGGACATCTACTGTTTTAATTCCATGCTGACGCACCCACCGCCTGGCCCGACGGAATCGACAAGAGAAAAATAAACGCGTTCACATAGCACGAACGAAGCAGGCAGGAGTGGCGGTGGCCCGTCGGCATCGTCGAGGTCCACTTTCGGTATGCAAGAAGAGAACGCGTCACGACACGCGGCTATATTAAACCTCGGCTGACAGGCGTGTGCGTGCGTAAGCTGCTCGTAAGCTTGCAAGCACGGACAAGCTTTCTCGGTTAACCCGAATCAACTCTCTCTCTCTCTCTCTCCCCTCTTTCTCTCTCTTTCACACACACAAACACGCACGTTCTCTTTCCGACACAGTACACTCATCTCGATATACATACACGGTCTGAACTCCGTTCAGATTTCTCCATCCCACAAAAATTCCATCACAAGGTGAGTACCTACACGTCAAAGCAATAAATCAATTCTTGCAGTCATCGCAGGGGGTTGAAACCGTCCAACGAAAGCGCGCCGCGAATTTTTACGAGGAATCTCGTCCAGAGAATGTTGGAGCGTTTTCCTCGAGGAGTTAGGTATTATATCGCCCAGTCGCGTTTCACGGGAAACGCAAATGCAGTTACAAGCCGGAAGAGACGGAGGTCGCCTTCGTACAGTAGACTTTGGAAGGCCAAAATCGGAAACGTGTTGAGGAAATAATGAGCTGGTGGCAGCTTCTGGGATCCGTGGGAGATTCAATGAATTTACCAGATTCAACTTCTTTGGTCGGCTTTCAATAGGCGGGACTAGCTGAAAAGAAAAGCAGCATCGACGTGACGCTGAGGAAAAATATGAGTCATTAAGACGCAAGAATGGTGAGACCTGAGATGAGATCTCATATCCATGTATTTATTATTCTCCGTTCACCATTTTTCAATGTATGTACATCATATTAGCTGCGGCGGATAGACCGACCTACATATACAGGATTTTTAAGACAATGATTTCCGCGGTTGAGTCAGAACTTCGAATTAGAAACTGGTCAGACGTTTGCAATTTATTGGGGAGACTCACTTACGAAAATATCTAAGACAGCTGAAAACAGATAAAATTTAAAATTTACCACAGCCGAAATTAAAATTTGTAATAACAGAATTCTGTGTTACACAGCATTCCATTTGAAAGCATTTCAAATTTCTTCATATTTCACCAATGGATTTTAATAGGTGTGGGTAAATTTCAAATATTTTTCAAATCTTAAAAATACTGTTTCTTCTCAGCATTTTTATAAAATTTTCCATTGATAAATTCGGGCGTTTAGAACATCAGCTGTCAACGGCTGGGCTTCTTGGGCGTCCTTCCTCCTCCGCATACTGTATTTAGCTTATGTAGAACACGCACCAAACACCATCGTATCAATACCATTCATATGTACACGCATAACAACAACTGCAGAGTGGAAACAGACCCCGAAATCCTTATGTTGGGCAGCACTGGTTTTGAATTTGCATAATTTAGAGTAGAATTTGTAACGATAGTAAACACAAATGCACGAATAGTATAAGAAATGAAATTTTATTACAGAATGAAATTCTCTCTGGATAGTCAGATATGGCCAGCACTTACTATTAGTATTGTGAAAACAGAAATTGAATTATAAGTCAAAATTAAGAATGGAGAAACCAATGTCATTTTTTCATATAGAAAGATGTCATTCTACATTCTCGAATCATTTCTTCACCACTTTTCGACTTATACCATCAATTATAGAACATCCCATAAATTTAAACATAGGTGAATAGAAAGTACAATGCAATCGGCATTATTCTTGTTTGTATACCAAAGTAGGTTACTTGTATCAACGTTATGCACATTAAATCGATTAAACGGTAACGTTGCACCCAGTCGAATGAGGCAATGAGGAACTCGACAGTACTATTAAAATGAAGAAGCGCACCGTGCATCGTATATAATGGTTGAAAATTTACGTTTGCAGTCACACGTGATTAGTTGTCGCGATAGCGAGCGTTCTAAACGAATAGCGGCGTGTATTTGCATTAGCCAAGGTAACTGCCGCTAGGCTATAGACCAGTGCCGTCTTCATCTAAACGCGAAAGAGACAACCGCCTCAGGGCCCCCGTGAAATATAAAAATTAAAAAAAATAAGGTTGTAAAAGCTAGAAAAAAAATTGGAAATGGAGCCTCAAAGTGTGACGGAAAAAATAACGAATACACCAAAATTTGGTTTTTAAAATGAGACCCTTTTTCGTGGAAGGGATCCCACATTTAATCTTAATCATTTAATTGTTTTAATACTTATTCATATTTATTTGGTAACATACGGTAAACAATATTGAATGAATACACAAAAAATACTTTAAATGGGGCCCTCTTCGTGGATTGGAATTCGTGAATGTGTCGTAATGACTTATTTCAAATACCATAATCATATCGAGCCGAGATTGCAGATGACGCAAGTGGAATTACCCTCTTTCTGTTATTGAGCGAAATAAATTCATCAATTATGTCATCGAAACAAAAACTAAGTACCTAAAATTTCGTGTTGAATTGGAAATAATGCGGTAATTTTTGTTTTATTTAATTTAGTGTAATTTAGAGGGCCACATACGGAGCTCGCCTCAGGGCTCCCGAAAAAGATAAAGCAGCACTGTATACGCCATTGCGTAACGGCGCCGATTACGCGAACTACCGAGTATCTGTATCTACTTTATGCGATTTTGACTGGGGATCTTTCACATATATCAATACTCTGGCGGGGTCTTTCTAAAATTTTCCAGCATTCGTATCAATACTATGCCATTTTATTGTTTTTTGCTTTTTCCTACTCCCTTTAATTTGTCTCTGAACACTTCAACATAAACAAATGTTCCGTGTAATTCGAAAGTTTAATCATCCTCCCAAACATGGTCCATTTTGAACAATTACTGCACCGTATGTGATGTTAATATACCAGTTTCCCATAAAACATATATAATTTGTAAAACAACGTGACCATATTGTTTTATGAAAGAGTATGAATAAAGGAGATACCTACACAGCTTCCGTGAGAATGGCTGTTATTCGTTCATTCTTTAATGTTTTTCTATAACAAAATTAATGAGAGTTGCTGCGTATATGTACTTTTAAAATAACCGAATAGTTGTAAACAAATATACAGTAGATATTCCACAAAAAATTCCCAAAAATCGTGTTCTTTTTCGAAAGCTGACTAGACATAACCCCTGAAGCTTAAAGTGTACTTATTTTTTATTAAAGTAATAATAATGAAGCTTTCTATAAACAACATGTATGATTTTACAAATTCAACAACTTCATGCCGCAATTTTGTTGAAGGTGATAGAGTTTAAAATGCAGATCATCATATAATATTTTGCGGTAGGAAAAGTGCCAGCAATGACTGTATTTATTTCATTGCATTTTATTCGCAAACGTCGAATTTAAAAAGGGTAAACTTGTCGAAAATCTACGTCCCCACCGATTTCAATGACGTTCACATAAAGTTCGATAAATTTCGTAACGAAAGAATGCAAAGGACAATTATCAAAAAATAAGTAATTCAATCTCTGATAATTATACAAAGTGGATCACAAACAAAAGGTCGAGAATGCAGAATTCTATTTTCAAAACTGATTTTCCCGAAAATGAAGCCTCATTTAAAAAAAGATGTCCTACACTTTTGACCTATTTTTGCACAAGGATTCATTCCATCCGCATACAACTGCGGATATTTAATACTGCATTCTACCCATTTTTAGTACACGCATTTCAGACGAGTTGTCAAGTCCAATCTTGTCAGAAACGGAGGCTCTCATAAAAAGAAATTATACCACATTTTCGACTAGTTCTTGCATGTAGAATCATTTCGTTCACGGTTGTACCATTCATTACTTGACTTCAGTCACATCTCTCCATCAACCCGTAAAAACCTGAACGTTATTTGTTGACTATCCTTTGCAATGGTAAATTAATTATTTCCAAAGACTATGAAGTGAAACGTTTGCGCGAAGTTATTCTACTGTCCTCTTCGAGTGTTCTTCACCAGCAAGCAAGTGGGAAACGGACGTGCGAAAATTCTATTAGGACGGAGGATTTTATTTGTCGAACACATGTCGAAGGGGGAGCAGAAAGCTGACGAAATAGCGAGATTGCGTTTCAACTGCAGCAAACTTCCTTCCGCTTTCGCCGCGGCTCATTGACTTTGTCATCAGACAATGAGAGCAAACACGGGGGTTAGTCAATAAGTAAGTTACATCTCCCCTCTAAAAAAAACAAACGAATGAAAATATTATTTTATTCCCAACGTAAACTGATAGCCAGCTGCTACTTCTCATCATAGTGTACAGTTGTAACGAGGAACCAATTGACGAATTCCGGTGTCAAAAATTTGCGACCGATTTCCTGACCCCATTGTAAATATCTCTTTTTATTTGGCCAAACACATGGAAATTGCGTGACAAGTGGTCCAAACTATAAGGTGGATGTTCCCATGGGAATAATGAAAACCGTTGCAAGCGATACAATGTTTAACTTTCACTTTGTGAAAGAAAAAAAGAACCGATAGTACAACATGAAAAAGAATCAACCAACCAAATATTCCGAAAGTCCCTGAATTTTGGAACACCCTACAAGAACTGAAAGAAAATGCGGCCAAAATGTTGATTAGATTGAAGATTCGAGAGAAGGCACTCAAATGGTAGGTACCTGTCGCGGGCCGAACATCTCTCGATGGACTGAGACGATCTTCTGGGGGAAATGAAGTAAATGTTTGACCAGCCATTGGGAAGTCTCGACCTATGACGCACGTTCGAGGCCAAGGAATGGAGACGAAACGAATCGTTTAGCAACTATTGCCACGACAAGCTGATCCTCGGCAACTGCATTTCGATCAACGATGAGGAGATCATGGACTACGTTGTCGACGGAATTCCTTTGAGATCCTTACAGAATCAGGCTCGACTGCACTCGTTTTCACCAGTGCAGGAGCTGCTGAGGGCGTTCAAGTATCTTCAGTTACAGTCGCAGTCGGCAAACCAGGCCTCCAGGGACTTCCGACACTGGGATAAACCACCAAAACCCAACAACTTGGTTACGACAGAATTTAAAGCCAAGCCTGCGGCGAGGAGAGATGCCAAATGCTACAGGTGCGACAAGGTGGGCCGCTATGCCAAATGCTGCACATCCACGGACTAACGGGCCAAGGCTAAAACGGGGCGAGCGCAAACGTCTAGGGTGCGGCAGGTAGGGATGATCGACCGAGGCAATGACAGTGAGTCGGACGAGTCGGATAATGAGGACGCTCATGAAGAATCCCTATCTGGGGAACAGGCGATATGCTTCGTCGACGTAACCGAGGAGGCCAGAGACGGGTAACGGGTAAAGTGCACATTTATTCCAATGCTGACTAAAGTGTCCGGCAAGACGGTCGGGTATGTCATTGATAACACTATTAATAGGTCCACGGGATAAACTCCCAGGCAACTGGTCTTTCGAATGGAGCAGCGGGGCCCGGGAGCGGATCGGGTCAGGGATGCGCTTGTGGATGCTGGGCATGCTCACCGAGTAGATCACAGGTCTCTCAGCCAAAGTCTATAATAGTAAATATAAGCCTCCGCGCATGTGTATAATAGATAATCTGGTAATGGTTTACAACTTCGAAAGTCCCCCCGGTATTTCCATGAAACTTTTGCCACAATTCTGGAGGTCCTATGAGGTGCGGAAGCTACTTGGCAATGATAGATATTTAATGCATGTAATTCCGGGGTTTTATAGCACCTAAAAGCCTTATGAGGGAATATGGAAAGCAAAAAACATGCGGCGTTGGTTGGAAGGATGGTCCAGGGTGGAACTGGTGGGAATTACGCGTTTCCTACTAGCAGTTAGGATTAGTGGTGTGTATTAGGTGTCATATAATGTATTTAACTATATTTCGCGCCTCGTACTTGAGATTACTATTGTAGTTTTCCCCTTGCCCGCCAGGAGTTACAGCGAAATTCTCGAAATTAGTGATTTTTGACCTTATTCTCTGATCTTTAAGCGTTTATAGCTCAGAGAAAGTAGCTTTTATTTATAAAAATCTTTTTTACCATCTGAAAATACATATATTTAAATAATATTTTATACTACTAGTTTGAAAAATTTTTGAGTAGTATGGCCAGAGCATACGATAACCTCAGGCTCTGCAAAAAAAATTATAAACGAATTGTCGTGTGCTCTTTCCAACTTTCCAACGTGTGCTCCGAAATGAAAAATTAGAACGTTTTGTTAAACTATATTACAATAGCTTCAATTAAATGCACAAATTTTAAAAAATATGAATTTTTGAAGAACTGGCGCACTTTGGAAGAAAAGGTATGAAAACTCAGCATGTTTTTTTCAATTTTACGATTAGATGAATTATTCAATCAAAACACTTGTACGCTTATCTGAAGAAAATTTTGTTACGAATATTCTCTGGAAATTTCAAGTGAATCCGATAAAAATTGACTGAGTTGTTAATCCACCCAGTTTGAAAAATGTCGTTTCGAAATAATCGCATTTGACGTTTTGAAAGGAGTGATTTCCTGCAACTCAGCGATCCCAGATTTATACTGTCCCGTCGTGGCAAGTGACTATCTACCTAGTTCTCAGCAATATATAAGCTCGTATTCCCTTTTACTACATACCTACATTTGGATTCTTGGACATAAACTTTTCGGAAGAATGACATCAAGTTACCTATGCTAGGGTTGCAAACCGTACTTTAAAATAAAGTATCTTACGTTATTATACGTAAATGTACTCTACATTTTTGAATAACAATAAAGTATGCGAAATGACTTTATTTCACGATTAATGATTATTATTAATGAATGTTATTGTACATAGTTTCCAAACGTACAGAAACCATGATCATTTCCCATTTCCTAACGACACCACACAGCATTGAACACCATGTGTCAATGAATCTCAAATCTAATACCTTTTTGAATACCGTAGGTCACACTGCGTAGTGAACCTGTCAAATTACGCATACAGCAGTTGTCTTTCATTTGTTTCAATGTTTTTTTATTTGGTTTTCTTTTTCTTTCAGTTATTTAAAAATAATAAAAAGTTGTTCTGTAATCTCTAAAAACCAAAAAATATGTATCTACTTTTAGGTTTTTCCAGCGTTCTTTTTTTATACTCCACGAAAGGCAAATTTACGCTATTTTTCTGTAAAATATGTGGCAACCCTATCTATGAGTGCACTCGTTTCCGAGCACTGCGCTACCTAAACGAAACCTTCTGTAACTCCCAGAATTTGTCGAGGTCCATTTTGAAACTGTGCGCGTATATTTTCGAGACCTCAAACATTATGGAAATGTACAAAAAATGTGATTAAAAAAAATTTTCACAGTAGCTTCCTCCCTTAATACACTGCATGGTTTTCTCGGAGCAGAAAAGATCATAAAGTCATAAAATTACAGTTATTTCATAATTAATTGATAATTTTAATAGTTTCATTCGACCCGATAGTTTCTAGATCTAACACATCATGAATAGGTACCTCTGTAGGTACTATCTAACGACGTTTATTTCCGAGTCAAAATGAGAAAAGTTGCTGGCTCTCTACCAGAATTCACTTAATGAACTATTAATTAGTCATAGATTAATAACGTACCTATATACATAGAAGTTTTCCATTCCGTCATCTACATGTACGATTCAAGAAAAAAATCCGACGTTATAATAAATCACTACATTCTGAACTGGATGTCATCATAAAACTGCTTGTTTATGTTGTAACTTCCCTGCATATGCAGCGTTTACCAGAATATCATACATAACGGGAGAACCCATGCGTGGGCAGGTCCGTACTGATCACTTCATCGCGTCATGTATGGAAAAACCAATTGATTTGTTTCCTCGTTATCCCTCCCATCTTTTGTGTAATATAACGCGATACAATGTTGATATTAATTTTAATCGCAATCTGATTGAGTAGATGGTTATCTTCACCCGCCACTTCCAAAAAACAGTTAACACGAGTAATAGCCATTACTCGGTCATTAGTAATAGGGCTGGAACTATTCGAATAATTTAATACTCGAATACTTTACAAGTATTCTTTACAAGTATTCGAATAAACGTATAAACTTCGAATATTTTAGTATTTGAATACTACTCGAATATTTCAGTATTCGAATACTACTCGAATATTTCAGTATTCGAATACTACTCGAATATTTCAGTATTCGAATAATATGGTGTGAATTATAAATCAAGTTATTAGCTTTTACCCTGAAAAACTAACGAACTTCCAACTGAAACTAAATAAAAGCCTGTCAAAAAATGAAACTAAAGAACTTGATTTATAATTCACACCATACCATTAAAATATTTAAGTATTCGAATACTTGGATATTGGAGTTATATTCGCCAAATAATTGAGCAACTGGAGTATTCCAATACCGAAAAATTGGCAAATAGTTCCAGCCCTAATTAGTAATAATCACGCAGCAGAGTATCCGAAGATTCTCTTGTCCTACTAATACTAACAGTGTATATATTCTATTTTAAGTTTCTATTTGTTATAATAAAGTGTATTAACTGAAACCCGAGGATTTTCATTTCACTTCACAACACGCAAAATGAAACGATTCACCGAATTAATTTTCTCGCAATTGTAACGAATAATACATTCATACATTTGAAGCTCATCTCTTCATCCAAGAAGATCAAGATGGCGAACGCCAACGGATGGTCGCGGTCAGCGAATCTCGCCAGATTCGTTCGGCTGCAAAACTCAGTGGCATTTAGTATTCGGTGACACGGTGTTGCGATAGGGGAACGAGCTTTCGCAAAGGGACTATGAATTTCCACGATACCTTGTAATAACCTGTCGAGCTATTACACTATTAGGACCTGGGGGCCACTAATGGGGCCCATGCTGTGCATGAAGGAATCACGTTACGCACGCATGCAGCTAAGTCACCCGTGTGCACGCGCCTCTCTGCACGGAAACGCGTAGCCATGCATCGCGCGTTTATTGCAGACGAGGAGGCTGTCCTACCTCCAGATTGCCGGGCACGAGGGGGGCACCACACACACGCGCGCGCAACGGGAGAAGGAGAGAGAAACGGTTACACGAAATACAATACTTTCGTACGTGACATTCGAGCGAGCTGTTGCATTTCCAGCAGACCCGCGATACTTACGCTGCCGTTTCTACTGAATGCATGCAACTTTTCCGTCGCGGACGATGGCACGCCCGACACGCTGACTTTGCTTCCTTTTTCTAGTAGAAACGCTCGCTACGATTTCACGAGCGGATCTGATTTATTACTCGCGCAATTGCATCGACCTATTGATAACGAAGCTGCGACAACTGTACAGTTTTCATCCATCGAGCATCTCTCTGGCGAAAAGGATCCGGAGTTCTTTGATCGCGAAACGGTCGACAAATTTAAGATGTTTTTTAAAAGTAGGTACTTAATTTTTTATGTGGTATGTAGGATGAAAATGTAAAGTGTTTGTAAGTCGATTCGAGGCACACAATTTAACAGTCTCGTTAAACAAGTAGTTTTCCTCATAACCTTATTAACTCTCTTCCTTTGGTACAATGGTTATCAGTGCAGTTGAATGTATTGAAATTTTTATAAAGAGTTTTTAAAGTAGTATAACGTTTGCAGTTTATTTTTATGGTGGAATTTAACGCGTCAATGTCAATCGACGCGTTAAATTCAAAACTGTGTGTGATTAAAGATTCAGTAGTACGTCCAATATGAATAAAGCAACAAGTGGAATAATTTATCTTTTCGGTGTTAATTAAACGTTGCTTGTGAGAGAAGTCGGAACATTATAATTTATAGAAAATTTATATTTCAAATAATCAAATGGAAAAGTATAGCAGACGCGAAAGGTTATATGTTACTCTGAATTTGCAGTTCCATACGATACTATCCGATCCTCCATAAATTTAATTTCACAGAGAATATTGCTTCCACGATGAAAATAATGACTCTACGTATGTACTTACATGTAGGTATAACGCAACTAGAACATTTGTCATTTATACTGTCGGCTGAGGACAAAGAGCAATTCATATGGATAAAAGTATTCATTGCGCGACAAATGCATTTCTTCCACCTAAAAAATAACTCAAAAAACGAAGCGAGACATTACTAAAAACGTATGAAAACCAGAGTCGTACAGTCGATAATATCGCAGCCGTGCATTACTTTCGACAGCTACTTTCGTAATCTGAAAGACGCAACTGTATTTATCGTCGTTCAATTCGTACTCTGGAGCTCACGGCCACACAACTACACGTAACGAAACATTCGATTATCGGGAATGAAAGGGTGGGTGATCTTCTCGCATCTCGTTCGTCCATGTGTCCTCGTTCAATGAGGTAGTACAAGACATTTATGATTAATCAGATTTGCCAAGCATCTGACATCATCCACCGTACGTAATAACTTGTAAACGTTGACACTGTGCAATTCCATTTTTTCCGTTCAATCAAACTCGCGCGAAAAACGTTTCGTCACGATTCCGCAATGAACGGTGCCGCGGCGCACGAAGAAAAGGCGACGAGTAAGCGCAGCGTAAACTCGGTGGGACTTTCACCCCGTCAGAAATCAGTTTTAACGCGGCCAGGCAGGAAAGAATAATTTGTGACGGGAAGTGTGAGACGATAATGAGAAAGGCAAGAAACATGGAGAATGTGAAGCAAGCAAAATCGACGACTCACATTGATCGAATATCTTAAGCATCGCTTTCTTCAGCTGCATAATCGTGCGCTGACCGTGGCGAGGCGCCTCGACGAAGTGGAACAATCGCGATCATAACCAGCGCTGTGGTCATGTAAGAATCGAGCGTTGCTCGTCTCGCGTACAGTTTGCTCTTTCGAGAGCAGTCCATCCTCCGGACACGAAAACCGCGGTGTCCTTCAAGGACTGACCGTGCGTCTCGCAGCACGCTCGGTTGTCCGGCAGGCCGCGATTCTTCGCCACGACCGCATCCTTGTTCCTCGTTTCCTCTTCTCTTTCCCTCGCTCTCACTCCCCTCCTTTTCGCCTGTTCTCGTCGCTGGTGTTCGATAGTGTTCACTGCCGTACACGGGCCGAGTACACCGGGCCTCCGTGTATGCTTGGCGTGCGACGCAACACGCGCTTCTCCACGAGAAAAGTTGAGGCACGCGCGCGCGACGCCGAGTTTCGAGGAAGTGCTCCGTCCTCGTCACTTCCGGCGCGCTGGAATTCGTATGATGAATGAACTCGCTCGTGTAATCGCTGTCGCGTAGCGGGCCGACTTCTCCATACAAATTCACCTCGATAACACCCACGTGGCTGCAGCTGAACTCGCTCGAAAACCGGCCCCCAGTCAAGGTAAACCTTCGCGGCGGAAACTTTTATACAAACAACAGTTCACACCGGAAACGATCCGCGCCTGCCCCGACGCGAATCACTCGTACATCTCGTAAACGATCGTTAGTCGTAGAGAATGTTCAACGACCGATCGAACTGTTCTATCGGAGACGTGGCACTAATTGTTAACGCCGTACGGAAAATCAGCGAGCAACCAGTTCTCGCGTGCAAAGTCAAGTGGCGCCGATACTCGGATTCCCCGTTTACGACGAGTCGTCGTCGTCAAAAAATCCAACGACCAGTCATCGAGTGTTATCGATGTTTTGTTCCGTAATCCAACGACCGATCCGGCTTTAGTCGTGCTAATCGGAAAATCGTTTCGAGGAAGAACTCTCAACGGTTGATTTCCAAGTGGCGCGCAGCTTTGCGACCCTTCTGCGAATAACTGAATGGGTGGCGCGTTCGAAACGCAACGCTGGACAATTCGAACGATCGAACGGTTTAATTGGCGAAACGGAATTAGTATGGTGCGGGGTGTTCGCTGAACGGACAGCTGATTTTAAAAGGTATTGAGATGAACTAGTGTTCCTGCAGAAAAAAATTTCCTACCGAATCGGCCGAACGGTTATCTGACGTTCAAATTATTCTCCGCCCGACAAAGAATACGGACGAGACGCTCTGATTTACGAGCGGCCCGCTTCCTGCTGTTTTTTTTGCCGCGGCAATGAAAAAAACTCAGGTCGTGCGCCGTATCTTCGATGACGTGACTCTTCCAGTTACTCAAATTCTTCTTTTTCCTCTGTCCGATGAGTTACGATACTGTTGTCGGTTCGACGAACGTACTGTTCCGTGTAAGAGGCTTTCTTCGAGATTTTCTTTCAGTTTTCCTTTGGTCTTCGAAACCCGAGTCAATTTCGGTTGTTCCTTGTTAAATGTCAATTAATACTTTCTATCCGAAACAAACTCTTTGTTTCACTTAAACGGTTCGCTCACCGCAGTACACTCAGTTTTGGAGACACACCGATCGCTGTCATCGATATCCGTAACATTCGATCATCCACTGTCGCGCGAGACGAACATCGTGGCGTACGCGCGGCGCGTATTTACTTTCTCACTATGTATCAACGTCGCTCAACGTCGGAAATGTGGAAAACAACAAGTGAACAAAGATAACATGCAACACCATCGGAGTAGTCCTCTTTACCGTGGATATCAATCGAAGCACTTCTTATCACCCGAGTCACGACGTTTATTCAACAGTGAACAGTGACGTTTCACCATTCAATCATGCGTCGCGTCAAACGGGATCCCGTTTCTCGAACTTCGAACCCGCGAAATTCACCGTTTCAAAACGCGTCGCCACACAGCGGAGGACTCGTTACCGCGCAATGACGATTCCCGGACGTGCGAGTGAAACAAAAAGCTAACCGTTACGACGGAAGACTCTTTTCCTCTCGCTGCGTATGAATAATGCGCGTGGCGCGCGAATCACACGCATAGCGCCTCCCGCACGAGTTTAACCGCGACTGCCGTCGCCGCCGAGTCGACTCGAATCGAGTTACTCTCTCGCGGACTCGACCCAGCGAGCTAGAGGGGGAACGCGAGCAGCAACAGAAAAAGAGAGCGAGACTGTAGACGGAGACAGCTGCGGCTATGCGGAAAGAAAGAGAAAGAGCGAACCCTCGAGTGAGGGGAGGTAAGAGGAACCGAGAGGAATGGAGAATTTCACAGTCAGCGAGAAAGAAGAAAGATGCTAAATCTACGAGTTGAATAGGAAGATAAAATTGGGAACTGGAGGAAGAAAGAGAAACCGAGGAATTTCGAGATGAAGGCGAGGCGAAGCGCATCATAAAATGCAAAATTGTGAATACACAACTCTGAGCATAGTTATGTACGACAATATTTTTCCTGTTTCATGTATTTATATATTTGCACTAACTTTCGCTCAAGTACTTGAGAAATGAACCACTAAACGATTATGCTCTATACAATTGTGTCCGTTCCGTCACGTCGTTTCTGACAATGAGCGCAACAGAACCGCAGTGCCAATGACTTTATCGCTTTTATCGCAAATAAAAAATAAGATTAAGGAAGCGCAAGCGCCTGGTTCCTAAACCTGTGGTGGTCCGGGTAGACGCTAACGATATGAAGAAAGAATAAGAGAAGTTGCAGGGTTCTGCGGGAAAATTAAGGCTCGCAGATGAATGCAATGTTTTCACAAACATTTGTGACAGCAATTGATGTCTAATGGAGGAAACGTTTATACGTTTTTATAACGGGAAAATGAGAAAAGTTCTCGTACGTACCAATTAGTACATGCGACCACGAACTTCCTTATAGAGTCGCGCGGAGAGCTGAAAATCCAGCTACCGCGCTGGCAAAATGGCAAAGTGCATTGGCGCTACAGAGGCCGGAGAGAATGATGGTTTCGAAGACGGGAGGCCAGATAAAAATTGTTATCTATGCCGTTGGCCGACGCGTACGTGCTTACATCGGCTTTCGTGTGATAACCACGCGTCCGCTCGTCTATTTACATAAGCATACGAACGCCTCGCAACAGGCGACGCTAGAGATAGAAAGGAGTGGGGTAGGTATATGTACCTATGTACATTATGCTCGATTCTGGTTCTGCGAACCAGACGAGTTGCACACTTTGAATACCTGGAAGGTTGATGATACTTTTCAGATTTTGCAAATTTGCAAATGTAAGAATTTCTTATATAACATCTTTTCATATTTCCTTCCGTTTCGTGTGGTAGGCATTTTAAGGGAAGCGATTATTTACCAGTGTTCTTTCACGCTGTGGCGGTTGTCGAGCCAACGATGATTTTACGAACGCAATCTTTTTATTCGTCAAACGAGGCAGGAGCATCGAGATTGAAAGTGCGATCAATTCAATTTTATGCGTTACATTTGCTTTATCACTGTGTAAGCGAACGTGAATTTATGGTGAACTTGCAGGTTTGACTTTGTCAAGCAACAACTTTTATCCGACGTAAATTGCAACTAGCTACCGGTTGGTAACTTATGGCCGCTGCAACGAAAATCTTATCTGCCTTTCAGAGCTGTGAAGTATGCAAGTTCAATTAGTTCACCACGATATATTTAATAAAATAATTGATACATATATGAAATTTAAGATTTGCGCCTTCGTACGTACTGTATATGAGTGGGTGTACCTAAATATTATCTTGTTACTTTCTTCCCGTTAAGATGTTTTAAATAAGACACTTTGGTAGCTCGCGACTGCTATTCCAGACATATTTATACGGCAAGGTAATAGTGTGTTTGATGTCAGAGCTACATGCTTTTCACTTTTTCTTACTATGTCAGAGCCATTCACTATCAACACCAGCACGAAAAATGATATACTGACATCATTGAATACAAAAATGCATTTACTTAATTTAGCAAATACATATTTTAATTTAAAAAATTGATCAAACTTTTTCATACTAAACTACACACAAAATTTCATGCATTCCTCTATTTCTATCTATTTATTGCACCCGCCAAATAAAAATGTCAAAATGCTTTTTGAAAAATTTCTTTACTGGAGATATCCTAATTTCTTTGTTTTTAATCCCGGATGCAGATTAAGATTAGTTCACATAAGACATTGTATGGATAGATCACGACTGAACTTTCAGGCATTTTTATTTCTTATCTTCCACTTTTTTAAACAATCGCTATCTCGATTAAGTTAATATAATTCCAGTCGTGAACCATACAAGTGTCTCATGTTAAAAGTTTCTTAGTTTGTTAAAACTGACTAGATGTTTCCGCCACTAGAAGAGAAAGCCACCACGAGACACGATTGCTGTTCTTCAGATACGCTGTGGCTCCCTGTGAACGTTTCCACTGATTGCAACTTATATCTGGTGGCGGGCCACTTTAGACTAAAGTAGGCTACTGTATGATTCTTCCTTCCAGTTACTGAGATACTTATGTACAGTGGTGTCCCGTTATGAGCACGCCGCTCAAGGGACAAGGCGTTCGCTTAATGAAACGATATGCTATTCGGCTCGCCTTTTATCTTCGCCGTTTTCTTTTATGTAGTAATATGACACCGCCGCTATCTCGAACAAAATTTATGGTTTGTTGCTATCGCGTGCCCTCTCGCTCATTCTCATTGACTACTAAAAAAGTGGCGGGGATAGAAATGTTCTCTTAACGGAACGGAGAACACGTTCTCTTAACGGGACAACACTATACATCTTAATATATAAAACAGAAAGTGTGTGTTTGTCGCCTAAAAACTTTCAAACGGTAAACTCTGGGGTCACAAAATGTGTCCCAGCTCATTATGCCTAACTAATCCAGATGAATGTGACCATTATCGCAAAAAAAAATTTTTTTACAAAATTAGAATCTAAATTTCGGGCGAAGCCGGGTAGTAAAGCTAGTACTGTATAACTGTGTTTGCAATTCGTGTTATAGAGCGTACAGCGTATATACATTCGGATTTTTCATATGATTTGTGGTGCGACCAGTTGCTACGAATACCTCCGTCAATTGTGCGACAAACTATATATACGAAAATCCGTCTGTGAGACCATTTACATGCAGGAATTACATATTAAAAAAGGACATACAAAACACAATTAGGGTAGATGTCCCAATTACTGACAGTGTCCCTATTACTGTCACTTTAATTATTTTACTTAATAGTGAAATAATGCGTGCAAAATCGTAAGGGAAAAAAATTTTAATGTTAAATTAGGTTTCCGTGTTAGATAATAATAGAGAAGCATTGCATACTGATATTTATAAATTAATATTAAAAGGTGAATGACAGTTTTAGGGACATTGGACTTCCTTATACTTTTTCAATTAATTAGCAATTAAAACATACTGTTTATACTATAAAAAAAATTTCTTAGATAAAAGAGTTCTTAAGCATTAGTATGCTGCAACTTGGAATGATTTTGAGGCTAAATAACTTCTGAAATAATTAACGAAAGTTACGCGATGAGCTTAATGTGGCAGTAATTGGGACATCTACCCTATATTTTATTATTTGGAGCTTTGTTTTCGAAAAGAATGACTTTGGAGATCTGCTAAATAAGCGTGCAGCTGATTAAGAATTAGCAGAATGTAGGAGTAAATATGGTATAACTGCGTATAATATGAATCATTGTGAATATGTCGAAATTCTAGAATAACTTTACTTCGAAAGGCGCTTTACTTTCAAGAATCGGTTCCATCTCCAAAAACAATTCTTTCGAAAACAAACATTTGTTCTTTTCATTTGTTATTTTCTTCAAGAAAATGTTTTTCTTGAGAAATACCCCTGTTTGGGTTCTACCATTAATAAAAGACCACCCTGTATATCTTACATTGCAGCCGCAAGCCACCGAAGTGTCTCATCTGAAAAGACCCTCTAGATGTCTCACTTTCTTTTAGTCTTCCTTTTCCTGTTCTTGACTGCGCGTTTTAAACAAATTGCGCCGCTCTACGTGGGCGAGTTAAATAGACGCTTACTTACACGTGAGGAAACGAACACGATGACGTATAACCTCGAGTTTTCAGTGAAATTTAGCTCGTAAATCACGCCGTCGTAGGACGAAATAATGTCACGATGATTAGTCATCTTCAAATACCACAGCGGTAGAAGCGCTATGATTGTTGCCTGTAAAACTTCTAGTCTTTCTCAGGCATGAGTTTTACGCACCAGAAATAATCCTAGCCTCGTATCGTTCGAGGATATTCGTAATGACGTATAATTAGACTGTGATGAACGCGATTTAAGGGTTACGTGATTCTATATCGTTTGCAGGAAATACTGGTTTTCATGCTCGTTGGTAGGTATACAACTGATACAATATATCGACGTGTCTTGGACCTGATTAGTGATTGAATAAAAAGTTAATAGTAGATATACGGAATTGTTATCAGATTACTCAAACAAAATTATTATTCGATACAGAACGCAGAATAATTCGATTTATTATGTCAAAATACTGTGATATTATTAGCAATTATAAACCTGTTGATCGATTTCAACCTGACGCTCCGTGAATTCTCAATCGCTTGGGTTATTGCGATCGAGCCGCGTTTAAAGAATTCTCGAATGGTAGAAAGAAAAAGAAATTATTGTTGTGGGAAGACACTGATTTTTATTATAAGTGTGGTCCGTCTCGTTCGAGTTTTCGAGTTTTAATTATTAATTCATTATGAAAGGCTCCGTGTATTCTTTGATCTATTTTCTGCAAAAAGTCTTTACTTTCATTAGAAAATATTTCACGTTTGCTAAATTCAATAAGTTCGTAATACGCACGATTTCTTAAATTTGTTGTTCTTGTAATCGTCTGCTTTATTTTCCACAAACTTCTATAAATTTCGATAAATTTTTATTTATTGCCTTTGGACCACATTTTGACTAGTATAAAGAGTGTACATGAACTGACGTGTGGCACGTCGATCTGCCACGTCGGAATCTTTACACGGCTGCTCCAAACCTTCGGGCTTAGCGCGTTGCTCTGGAGCGTGATGTTCAAAGCGCAATACTCCAAGCGCGCGTGTCAGATCCGCAAGTTTGGAGCATCCGCTCCAAAGCAAGATTTCGCGTGGAGCGTAGTATGTTCGCCTGGCGGACAGTTCAGTGAGACGCGCCGCGCTACGCCAACTGCATCGCTGACATTGTGCAAGTAAAATGTCTTTGATAAACAATTCGAAGAACCCGCGCGATCATTTGCATTGTATTGCATGCTTATTTTAAAGCGGAAGAGCAACAACATAAAACAAAAATATGGGTCAAGAAATGACGTGAAGACAGAGATTGCCACGGTTTTAGTTTCCACAGGCAGGGGAAATTTCTGTAAATTTCGATAAATTGTTCCAAACTATCTTTGGACCATATTTTCACTGCTATACCTATAAAGCACGATCTGGCGCGTAGCGCGTCAATCACATCTGAACGTGTAAAGGATAAGTTCAGACCTACACTACAGATGCGCGCGCTGGAACGCGTGATCGTTCTTTATCACATTGGAGACTTTACATGTACAGTTTTGCAGAACACTCCTGGAGTGTACGCTCCAAAATTGTGAGGAAAACTGTTCGCCTAAAGCCGGCTAATAATTAGAGGTGTGCGAGAACTGAAAAATATCAGGTCCGGTCGGGAGGAATATTTTTCTCGGGATCGCGACGGGGCCGGGTCCTGAGATTTCCGGGATTCCCGAGAATGTCTGGGATTCCTGAGAGAGTCGGAATTCCCCACAATATCCGGAAAGTTATGAACTGTTCGATGAAAAAGCCCTGTTTAAATCTTTAAACATTTTGTATGTATGTACAAGTATTGTTCAATGATAGTAGGTGATTTAAAATCGAAAAGCGTTCCGAACATGTGGAGGATATCTGGGGAAACATAATTATGTCATTTATTAAAATGTCGCGGATGTCGTCGCTTTTGATGAGGGAATAATGAAAAGCGGCTAGAAGCGCGGGCGGTGTCCGGTCGTACGAGAGTCGTCGCTTGCAGATCGAGAATTGCCTCATATTTCAGGAAACGTTGCATTAACCTCTTGTCTGCCTTTCCTCGACGGCTACCAAAACATGAAAAAAACACACGAGCTTTGCTGGCTACGGTTCTATTAACGATTTACCACGATTTTTATAGATAGGTATATGTAATTTATTAACGTGTTTTCAAAATTATTTTATTCGTTAATTTTGACAATCATAGGGAAACGAGAAAACTGGCAAAGAACAGAAATATTAAACAATTCATTTCAGAACGGGAGGGGAGGGGGTGACCATTTAAAACAAGAATTAGAAAATGTATTAAATTCTTCATTCATTCCATGTTCACAATTGTATTCCATAATGTACAATGAGAAATTAAAGATAAACAAAGCACGAGTTTCATTTGAAAGATAAATTTCATCGTGGAATTTCGAGATTCATCTGTCATGACCAAAGGGGAGGAACGAAAGGAAGAAGATTTTTCGTCTGAAATCGCGCGTTTCGCGAACATTACGTCACGACCAACAGTTGCAACTCTCTAATCAGCCGAGAACTCGCTAAGAAATTCTCTTAGCAGAGATCTCGTAATTAACCTATCCATCGTTTTCTCTTTGTCCTGCCGTTGCGCACTGCCTACCAGTTGCCGGCGAGTACGTCGACAAGAGACCAAAAACCAGGCGACCAAACGAGGCGACTAGATTGGACCACTCGATAGCTGTCAGTTCTAATTGTGAAGTGCATTGGGAAAAAAAAAGGAAGAGGCGAAAATGGGTGCATTCTTTATTATAAGAACGCTGTAAGAAAGGAAGGCTTACTGGCTTTCTTATCCCCAAATAAATGCACTAATTCCTCTTATTGTTTTTTTTAATGTCACTATTCGAGTACTCAATACATGACAAGTCCCAAATTGCCTTTCGAGATTCAATTTTCAAAATAAATTTCTGTGTATCGAAACTCATTTCATTACTTGCACGTGTGTGTTTGCCAACAAAGTTGTTCACGTCTGAACGTGATCATTGGAATTTAGGTACCTCATTGGTTGTTGCGATCACGTGTTCTCCCGTCTTAGAGCATATAGACATGTAGGTCTCATTGAGAGCCCGAACTGCAGAAAACATTTTTTGGTGCCCGAAATGAATAGTATCGATTCTGCTAAGTAATAGCAAATCACTGTGTTACAGTATTTATTCGCTGAATTGTTGCACCCCGCCGCGCGATGCTTGTAATCACAGTCTCATTTTTAGCAGCCCCAAACTCATATCGGTTCACGACCATGCTTTACGTGCCCGCAAGCTGGTGCGTGCCCTCTCCGCACTAATCTAGCCCCAACCAATACTAATACCCGGGACGAATTGAAAAGTGGAATGCGTTGTGTTGGAGTAAGTAAATAGAAATACTGTTAAGAGGGAGGACTGTGGTAAAGTGATTAAAAAAATTGCGTTCAAATCCATGAGGAAAAGTTTGCCAAGGTTTTTTGTGAATATCTTAGAATGATGTTTTTCAGAATGTTGAGTTCATTCTGAGATTGTCAGAATATATGCTTTTCCAATACGTGCAATCTACATTACATATATAGATCTTATTGTTAATCGATACTCGATCGATGGTTCTGTTTAACCTTTAGAGAGTGCCCTCGTGTGTACGAGCCCACAGTCATTATATATTGTAAAATAAAGTACAGTTACTTTGCAATTTGTTCTTTTCAATACAAATCGAGCCTGCCTCTATCCATCGTGGCCTCACTTAGTCCAACAAGTTTTACACCATATTTAAATTTCATCAAAATCGATAAGGTGTACCCTTTTATGCACAATTACCCCTGTATCATTTGATTGCATTAATTGCCGCAGTTAAAATTGTATATTTGGGGTCTTTCCACACCCATCGTAATACCCACCAAGTTTCATCTCGATCGGCCACCGGTGTCATTCGAAAGTAGGTACAGTCACTATTTTTTCTGCGCGAAGATGAAGGTAAATTAGAAGAACAGTATTTTAAGTTATACTTTTGCATAATCCATCAAACATATCCATTAAGCATAATTCACAAGTGTACATAAGCAGTCTATGGTACGTTGGATTTTATCTTTCAATTTTGGACGAAGTAACTCCCTCGTAGTGAAGGTAACGCCAGGTGCAACGTGAAACACCACTTGGCTCGTTGCAAACATGAAACCGTTCTTTCAGAATTCGGCTAGAATTTCGTTCCTTGTGGTCCACGGCTGCTTTAACGAGATCCTCCCTCTGCCGACTTTGATCCTCGCAGCTGCGCTTCTTCAAGCCGAAAACACTCGAACGGATACGTCAATTAGGACGCCGCTAATTCACGGAGGTTGCGACCTTCCGCTCTCGGCCCACGTACGGGCCAAAGTAATAATAACTCGTTTAGAACGTAAGATATATCATCACGCAGGGTTGCTAGGGGGCAGAGAAAAAGATCGGTATGAAAGCGTGCCTCGAGCTGAACTGGCATTGGCAAGGGTACCAATGCCGCGAAATGTCTGTCTCGATTTCATTTCGCTGATAGAATCGACAAGGTCGTGGCAGTTTCTCCGTATCACTATAGGAAGTCGTCTGTTATTTTTCATGTACATATTTTGGCTTGACTATTGGGACTGGTTTCGGTTAACACTGGTGATCGTATTTCTGGATACCTGTCATTAATATTTGTTTATTTTCTAGCATGGTGTTGTTTCCTAGCATTGCATTTTTTACTCCTTGCTTGAACAGGACTTCGAATGTGAAAAAAAAGTTTTGTAATTGTAGTGATTTCTTGTAAATTAATTCCCTCAACTTTTGGGATATTTACACATTTCTTTATCTTAAATCTCTCAAATGTTACACATTTTCTCATCTCAAATCAGCACACCATTTGGCGATCATTCAGTTCGACGTCAAGACAGCGTTTCTGCATGGGGAGTCGGATCTGCAAGTCTACATGGAGCAACCCAGTAGCTGCAAAGAAGATGGTGACAAGGTTTGTTTGCTCAATAAGGCGATCTATGGGCTAAAACAAGCTGCAAGAAAGTGGAATGAGAAGCTAGTGAAGTTTCTAAAAGAGTGGCATTTGTGCAATCGAATACGGACCCATATGTGTTCATTGAACCAAAGAAAGAGTTGTATTTAGCTATATATGTTGATGACGGACATTTGTGTGGAAAGAATGAGTCAGTAATGAATGCATTGTTGAGTGATGAACAAAGAAATTAGAATTACCTTTTCACAGGCGGAGTTTTTGTTGGTCTCCAGATCTACAGGGATCGAGACAGGGGAAAATTAAAGTTATACCAAACTGCTTACCTATGCAAATGAAGTTTTGAGGCGAAAAATTTGACGTGGTCAACTTCTGTACCCTGGTCAATAACTGTTAATTTACCCTATGTGCTCCAATCTCGAAACACTTCCGAGAGTTTCTGAACTAATTGACCAGTGCGACGACGACAATGAGTAGAGGTTAAACGAGCGCGACACGTATCGAATTTTAGCCGCTTCTAGAGAAATTAACCTCTCGGGCCAACTGTCTATTTACTCGCGTCCGCAGCCCTGTCAGATGTGCAAGAGGAACCAAGGAGCAACGATTTACTTAAACATATTACCATTCGTGTTTCTCTTGAATAAAGAGTCGAAAATATTTGCAAAATTGTGTGATACAGAAGTTAGATCGGATAAGCAAAAATTTGCCTTATCCACACTGGAAAGTTAATAGGTATAACATGGAATAAATCATTATTCGCACTAACTTTTCAGTTAGCATTTCCAGTTGGACCGCCGTAATGGGACTTTAAACATCTACGATGAAAAACGCAATGTGAAAACTTGTAACTGAAGCGGTTCGTCCGCCCGTTTAACCGCGAGCGGTCGGTCCGCGCGGACAAAACGCAAATGTGGCGCCGGCGCGGGCAAACCGCGAGCGGTCGGTCCGCGCGGACGAAACGCAAATGTGGCGCCGGCTTGCAGCCGGCAGTATTTGGAACCATTTATCTCGAAACTACATTTAGAAACACCGTGTACATCATAACTCTTGAACGAATCAATATTTGCACTTGAAATTTTAACGAGAAGTGTAGAATTCCTTACTCTATAGCATGGAATTTCCACATCAACATTGGGCGTTTGTAAAAAATTTTATAAACGATTAAAGACGATATTCTTCCGCTAAAATGTGAACGAAATTGATTCGTGTGTAACTTTCACAATTTTTGTTTAAATTTGCCAGTAAAGTTCCATGGCGTAGATTTTCGTGTAGAAATTACTCTCTCCACAGCATTTTGCTTTCAGATGATTCGTTCACCTAATACTACGTACACTGAGTACAGCTGCGCACTACACAGTACCATCATCAGCACTTAATAAATTCGACAAATTTGATCATTCCGACAATTTTTGTTTGGTAATTAAAATTGGGAAAGAAAAATGTGTTGCCACGAAAAATAGTATGTCCCGTTTGTAGTGACGAAATTTTAACATTCCGACAATTTTTGTTTGGTAATTAAAATTGCGAAAGAAAAATGTGTTGCCACGAAAAATAGCATGTTCCGTTTGTAGCGACGAAAAGCAGCACATTTGGATGGTTAGCTACGAAAAATAACATGCTACTTTTCGTAATGCGCGTCGATATAATATGTGTGGACTTACCCGGCTTCCTGCGCGAGCTCCAAAGCACAGGAGGATTCGCGGAGGCGGCGACTGCAGCGGAGGGGTTACCGGCGGAGGCAGCCAGTTTGATTGCGTTCCGCGTGCCTGAAACAAAATCAAATTCATTATTAGATATGATTAACACACTGATATATTGTTACTTATGAATTACGTCGGGCTAGCCTAAATGTCTTCTTTCTTTCTTTTTTTCAATGAATACGTCGGTTACATTACGCGAGAGTATCTTTCTTCAACTTCATTCACGCAAATAAAATTGAATAACCGGCACGAGAGATTGGAGAGATATTCAATGTATCCAAATCCAATTAAATATATCAGAAGCTTTAATTTTATATAGGTACCATAATTATCTTTTAATTTTAAAAAAAAACTGTTGGATTAATCCAATAAAAAATTTTGTCACAATGAATAATGTATATATATAATATAATGGCAAAACACATGCGCCGATTTGTTTGTTTGTTTCATATGGTCCGACTGATAATGTTAACCACGTAACCATGGAAACAGGGAAACGATATGTCATTTATTAGGATTAGATAAAAAAGAAGTGCTAGGAAAAATTGTGGGCTGAAAGTACCTAATACAACATTCATAGAATCGTTCATAGAATCCGATTGAATAGGCTATTCTGTTATTTTCTTTTAACTCACGAATGCTGTAATATTTGCATTTAACAATTATTCTCCAGTGCTCAAGATTATAAGAAACTTCATATAATATTCACAGAAATATTCTGACTAAAAAAGAGTAATCTCGCCTTATTTTAAGTTTAGATATGAGTACCTCTTATTTGCAAAGACCAGTTTTTTTTAGTAGCACTTCTTTTCCTCCTGTATTATGAAACCTGATCTGGCAGAGACGAATGGGTGCAACCGCTGCGCATGCAACGATTATCCCTTTATCATTCTTGATAGTGAAATAGAACACGAGACAATGTGTTGGATTACTTCATCTTACATTCACTTTAATAAGCTCTCGATAATCGCGGTAACACTGGTGGTCGACTCAAAGATTAGTGGTCCGTTGCTTTCATTTTTAATAGCACACCCGATGCGCTTTATCATGTTACCAAATTTTTTCTTATCTTTTCGCTATCGCAAATGATAAAGGGGATAAATATATCAATATTATGCCACACATTTATCAATTTTATTTGGAATGTAATAAACAAAATATTATAGTTAGGAGAAATGTCTACTGCACGAGATTTTAAATTTTGTACTCTGTCATTGTCAATGTCAAATGCATTAATAAAATGAAACACGTGTTTCGCAAATTTCTTTCTACCTCGAATTTAGGAATTTCTTTGTCGATTATCACATCACATAGTTGTTGAATTTCAGTTTTTCGAATATGTGAATATTCTGCACCGTTCACGTATCTACCTACAATGTTTGTAATTGTAATCAAAATTAATCCAAATTTATTTACACGGTCAAAGAATTTAAGCAATTTAAATATCAATATTATTTCCATTATTTATGTTTCATGCTGTCCTGTAAATTATATTTGGATTGTATAAAAATTATATAAAAATCCACGAACTCCATTTCTGCAATATTTATATTCTTTCTTATAATACATCAATTATCTCCGGTAACATTAACATTCTTCCACTATACATATACAAATTCATTGTGCGTAATTATTTATAAGCATTCAAATAACCTAAGTCACTACGACCATGGAGGGATTTTAGTCACTGAAAATCTTTATGTTCAAATGTGATGAAACTTTTATTTTAAAGAAACTATAATTTTCAAATTGAACTTTTTGAAAAACTGTAAGACCGATTTAATCGTTTCAACTAAGTCGCTAATAACTCCCATGTAGTGGTTAAAGGGACTGTAAAGAATTAATAAAAAAAATGTCACGGTACAATACACCATCATTAATCTATTATGGCAAAAATAATTATTGTATTGCCAATAAAATGAAATTTGAAATCTATTGGCGCAGTCCGGAAAGGACGATAGAGAAGCCTTTAGTGCAATGACTTTGTGGAACAGCCGCTATCACTCTGTAGAAGATTGGCGCGTATGTGTGGTCCAGCGTGGTACAGGTGCAGCTGTGCGAGCAATAAATACGATGCTGAGAGGAAAGCTGCTGTGATTGCCTGGAAAGAATTGATAGAAAAGTAATCGCGTAATTAACTCCGATTGTAATTTAAGATCGCTGTAAATTGCATCGTAACGATGATATACCAGCTGGACAAATAAGTCAGTTTAACGTTCTGCATCTGCATCTGCTACTTGCAGTTGGAAGAAAGTCGATTATGAGATTGACCACAGCTATCCTGAGATAAAATTTCGATTTAATTAAAATGAGATTTAATTAATTTGAGACATCAGGTCACATAACACCTAAGTGCTTTTCTGCTCCAAAGTTTTCAAAAACATTATTACAGATTCTAGGTTTATAATATTCACTGTATCTTAAATTTCGATTATTCACCTTCTTAAAACAAGAATCTATAATTTATCGTAATATATCGTATTCAAAGTGTTTTTAAAATTTACACCAATTAACCTGAACCATGTACTGTAGGGTAAGTCGGGGAGAGATGGTCCATATTTTTTCAAACAATCAGTACACTGTAAATTTTGTGGTTTTATAAAGGACAAATATATATTTGCAAAAAGAAAATACATTTAGATAAATAATAAAAAATTGAATTAAAAAATAATCACACATTTAAAAATATAAAATAAAATTGCAGTCTATGCGTCACGCCATCTCACCAGGATTGTCACCAGAAAATTTTCAAGAATAGCCAATTTTTACATTACAAATAACTCGCCTAATTTCGCAGTTAAAAGCACACAGAAAACACGGTTAATGCGGCGTGTGAGCGACGTGCAATATACCACTAAAAACAACTGAAAGTCGCAACGTTCTAGAACATAAACGTGATCAAGCCATCTCACCCGCAATACCATCTCACCCGGAATTACCCTATACCTAAAATCCTCGTGTAATGAAAATTCAGTGGACACCATCGCGCGAAACTACACAGGAAACGTCAAGCAAATATGACTTCGTGGTAACGGGACTTACGAAAACAGTAACTACTATGGTCGTTGTCAGAACTGGACGCGGCGGTGTAGCTGCAGGTGCGAACGCAAACTTGGTGTCGCGACTGATCTCGTAACGACCCTGCCGATCAACTGGCATCCCGAACCAGCGACACACGCCGATCAACGTATACACCAAGTCGAGCATAGTCGCGTCGAATCGAGTCGAATCGTGGCAAATTTAATCGAAGAGGGTGGAAGGAAACAGCCAGCAAGGAGGTGGAGCTATCAGGTGAAATTCACTTTGCTCGTACGGCGACGAGTATTAAGTGGAAACGAAGAGCAGATGTGCGTGTTTCGACACGATTTCTCATTCAGCCATCCTCCTACGTTTGCCAACTCGATGTCCCTAGACACTATATCAATACCAGGCAGATTCGATTGTGCTCGAATTCACGGGGGGTTCGTTGAGGCAGAAGCGAGCACAGCCGGTCGTGTGTAACACAATCGTTAAGGACCGTGAACGTTAACTAACCGTCCTACGATGCTGGGCCCAGTTTCTGAGCTCATCACGCTAATAGCCGCAGTTCTAATTACCGGCAGGTGGGCGAAACGCTATTTTCGGCGTCGACCGTGCAGAGTTTGCCGCACAGAGCAGGAAATCAGACTGGCAAATTATTTTTGATTACGAGGAAATACGGAGAACGCTCAGCGTGTCCTTAAGGGGACTAGACAGTCAAATCGCTCGAGAATCAAGTATTTTTTGCTAATTAATTGCAAGGAGATGAAAGCAAGCACGGACTTTCCCTTCTATACAATGTTTATTACTATCACGGAGAGAAAACAAATATTTTTTATACATATCTGTTGAGTATGATTGAATGGACATCTGTTGGTAATAATTGAACACGATGAACTTCTAATTTGCGTGCTGTCGTTTATGGTTTACGTATCTATATGTATAAGGACGAACTTCCGGTTCCTCCGGAAAATTTTCAACGTGTTTTTAACACGTTTTAAATGTATTTCCTTTTGTAAATATTCTTTTTGCTCTTTAAAAGCACTAATTTTACGGTGCACTGATTGTTTTAAAAAAAGCGGACCATCTCCCCGACTTATTAGAAAAAAATAGTATTTTATCAAAGAAACATTTTGGGAAATGATGGAATATTATTCTAAATATTACAATAATCTGTGTAAGACCATATTTTATCTAAGAATGATAACTTACGTGCAAATAATTTGTGCGGTACTTTTCTATGAGTATGTCACCGAAAATATATTTTATCGCTTTACGTCTTAAAATATTGGTGGTAACGTGATAATGCGGACAGAAAGGTTGGTGAGAGGTAAAGTCGACTATAATTTATCGTTGGCACTTTTCATTGTGGCCAGCACTTCAAGTACCTTCAAAAATATGAAGAATGTGCATCATGTTCTTAGAAATGTTAAAAGCTAAACTAGAATAACTCCATATTTCGAGATCTCTTAGTTCTGCTCACAATAAAAATAATAAATTTACTTTGTATTGCATACTACGTGCAAAATTTCTTTTACATCATTTTCATAACAGACATGTATTATGCAATTTTTACATGAAGCTCACAATGTGAAGCTATTATGTTTTTAAAAAAAAAATAAAAACTTCAATATTGACGTGCACATAAAAAGTGAATTAAATTACACATTAAACCAATTGCTTTATTAAATACACTCCTCGAAACAATTAAGGGATCACCTCAACGAACCCGAAAAATGGGGGCAAGTTCAAATGGTCATAACTCCGGTAAAAATGGTCGTATCGATTTTATTAAAATATTGTTTGAAAGTGTGTAATCTCTACTTTCAGCTGTTTCTTTTTTTAAAGATTTTAGCCGTATTACATCTCGGCAAAGTTATAGTGATATAAAGAGCACTTTGTAAAGTTTCATAAATTTTGTTCAACTTTATAATGCTACATGGGGAGAACAATTTTTTAAACAGATTACACTTATATCAGTCGAAAGCGACTACTGCCCTGGAAATCAGTGTTCATTTATTGTTACACGATTTCTTTTTGCCAAGTTATTCAACTTTGAAGCACAATAGTTTCTTACTTGCGTGCTACTACGTTCGTACTTTACAATAAAACTCTTTCAATGACTCTTTCTTTAGAAACAAATGAACCTCGTGCCCAGCTTGGGTACGCGCTCGCATCGAGGCGCTGTCGCTGCACTCTGAAGTTGCCTCTTATGTAGCGGTCGCTACAAGTACTTACGCGCTCGCATAGAGGCGCTGTCGCTACACGTTGAAGTCGGCCTCCTATTTAGCTGTCGCTACACGCGTTGGCGGCGCTCTCTGACAAGAATTCATTTCACCGAGATCCAAGAACTTGCGTCTCAAACAGAGAATCCGTGGTTCAAATCCCGGTGTGAAGATTCTGCTTTTTCATTAATTATTTTCTAATTTCTCTTTCTATATTCTCAGTAAAAAAAAAAACAATGCGTGGAACTCTCACGCGTTAGAAGTGAAACTTCTTATTAAATATCAAAACCGTTAATTTTGTTTCCCGTACTGTGAATAAGTTTTAGCATGTTAGGATTAGGAGACAGTAATGCGGTAAATCAATTGAGTAAACATAACATAATTAAATGAAATATTTTGAGGTTTATTAATTTTTAGTCATTAATTTCCATCTCTTCATACTCGAAGAATGAAATGATTGGTTTATGGTAACTGAAATAGGATATAAACATTTTCGATTGCAAATTATAAAAATAGCGAGCAAATACTGCATCGATTGTGGTGTCCGACCTGGTAGTGGATTTATTCCTATCAGTGTTTATTTTCAAATTGAATTTTTGTTCTAAAAATGCGATTAGTGGTTCAGCTTGTTCTGAACCAAAATTGATGTTGATAATTTGTCCAGATTTCGTTTCAACAATTTTGCACCCTCAATAGTGTATGGCAGCAAGACTTCGTGAATAAATTCAATAATCTCGTCAACGTTTTTGTTTGGCGATATGTAGATGACGACCAGGATAATCAGTTGCCCATTTTGTAATCGACATTGGGCTGAACAAATATCACCAATTCCTGTGGAATGGACACCTACTGAATCGGTTTGTTCTAGATTAAAATTCATATTAGCAGTCATAACGTTTGTCACTTCATTTTTATTTTGGTAAATTGCTACTCCTCCAGCTCTCATATTTGTACGTTTCGATTGTACAATACAATGAAAATTGGTAATGTCCATTTTTTCTTCATTCTTGACCCATGTCTCCGATAACAGCAAGAAGTTACATCGTTGCATCACTGCATCACCCATGTCCAGAGAGTGAGCCCGCAGACTTTGACAATTAAGCGAGCAAAACGAAATTCCTCTTCTGTTTGTAATAAAATCGATTAACACTCTATCCAGTGTGTGTAATCGATTAAGATCCAGCCTCCGAAGCTCATCTTGTAGACTAATCACTGAATTTGGTTTTCGCCCGTGATAAAAGTATGCATTGTCGTCATGTTTGTGACTCGTGACAAAGCTACATACACAAGTTGCTGCGATTGCGTATGTTTGATACACTTGATGCAGTTTGGAGGTTATATTGGTGAACGGACGCCTCCATTGCCTTTTTCCTGGCTCTGTATTCCTGCACTCTTTGCAATGTTACTTTTGCTGGTTTTTTAGGCAGTTTATTATTATTATTATCATTAATATCATTAATATTAGTATTAATATTAATATTATTATTATTCTTAGCGTATTGTCGTTTTCGGAACGCTCGGACACGTTCAGTGCTCTTTTCTTTTGGCATATTAATAATATTGTCCAAACTAAATTTCAGAATTTTCAATGTTAACACTTTCGTAAATACAAAAACGAGTGTGACGTATATCCGGAAGCTTGCCGAAGAGGGTCGCGTTAGCGTCACTTGGCTCGGCTTGGCGCTGGCGTCGCCACACGCACACATTACCACCACTCCTGTAGGTGTTCCCCCTCCGCTAAGTATGTGGTCCTGCATAGTGTTGCCCGACGACCCTGTTGCCGAGTTCTCGCATGTATATATAGAGCTATATATACTAAAACGACTTGTACGACCATACGAAGATTTCCTGTGTACAGTAATTTGTCACTAAAAACATTCAAGGAAAAGGGGGGGGCTACCCAGTATTCCGAGTGATAGTTTCTCCCTCCTTTCTTACCTTAGGTTAGAGCGAGATGGAACGAGAGCTAGTCAGAGGGACTGAGGGCGAGCGAGGAACGGTACGCAAGAGACAGAATATCAGGCGCCCGAAAGACAGAGACAGAAACAGAGTATCAATGCGTCGTCTGTCTCCTACTGTTCCTCGTTCGCTTTCGTCCCTCTAACGCGCTCTCGCCTTCGCAGCGTGGGAGTAAACGGAAGTGGGTATCTTGGCGGGGCAAGCGTTCTTGGTGGGGGAAGCGTTTCATACTTCCGTTACACCCGAGAAAACTTACGCTACCGCGGCAAAAAAAGTTTCACTTCAAAAACTTAAAACCTATTACTTTACAAAGCATTTTCGCAGCTAGCTAATTCGTCTTCTGCCTTTTTGATACATAAACAGAAATAATTCCTTGAAATGCTACTTGCAAAATAAGCTCCTTTCTAGGATCGACTCTTTAAAATTCACGTCACAATGAACAATTACAGAATCGGTGATTTCCGTTTCAGGTAAGCTGTTCTGTACTGCATGTTTATTTTAGTTAGTTTATGTTTTACGAGTGCTTAGTTCGCGTCATATTAACTGAAGATAGCCTAATATATATTATTTCTGATTTCTGCTCCATATACAAACCGTCGTCGAAATATATTATATACGTATTGCAAAATATAATCAATTTCTACGTATCTCAACTAGAATTTCACCCCTCATTAGAAGCTCCCGCAGGCTCGCAATATTGTCAGCTTCGATATAACCAACTCTTTAATGTGCTGATGTACAAAAACTATATAAAATCAGACCCGAGACTCTAGATTCTAGATAACTTAAATGCGTTACTACCCCCCACCCACCCTCGGGGGTATCCCTTAAAATTGAAGGTGCAATAAAATGTTGGGACGCCCCCTAATTTTATTATTTTTCGTGTCCTAAGTGCATGTGCAAAATTTCAGCCCAATCGGATTATTCTAAACCCTTCCTCAAGAAGCTTTACGTTACGATATTCTGTAAAATTTTTAAAAATTTACTACTTTTATCGTTTTTTGTGAAAAACTGGTTACAATAAGTAACACAATAACAGACCACAATTTTGTTTGACCTAGATATTCCTCAATTAAGCTCACAGCTCTTTCAGCAGCAGCATTTAAAACAAGAAAGTTCTGGAAAAAATCTGGGGCTTCCTTAAAGCCCTTACAACCATTCCATTACACTGGGTCTAAGTCAAGGAAGTCATATGACAGGTTAAATCTCCTGAAAGTTTCTAGGGATTTAGGAGAAATAAAGTCGTTGATGCTTTTACATAGGAAATGAGGTACATATGTTTGGTTTAGGGACAAACGCTTGTAACCAATAGAGAGGGAGCTATCGCCATCAGCCATCTCAGAGCGTATGCCTGCGACCATTTTGCGTCTATGTTCCAGAAGAACAGCACCATCTAGTAGGGCCAACACGAACTACTCAGGTGTCAGATATTAGTGATCCCCCAGGGAGTCATCGGAACAACCTGTATCGTCGTTGATTGGTTGCCGCCATTTGTGGTAAAAGCGGGAGTAGAGACAGAAAGAAACTGTACACAAGAAAGAGACAGAAATACGGATAGAACGAGATAGACAAACAATCAGCTTGGACAGTAGTTTAGGTTATGTTATTTCCGGTTTTGCCACAAATGGCTGCGGTTATACCAATCACTCCCTGGAGGATCACTATCAGATCCCACAGATGACCACAAAACTTTTTCGCGACTACGTCCGAGATTTTTTTATTGCCAGTGGTATAGTTACGCAATATTTTCAAAAACTGTTAGTCATAGTATGGAGCCCCAATGGCGCTAGGTGCGGTGAACTACGCCTTCACATATACAGTTGACACAACAAACAAAATTCACGTAGTTGTGCTTCCTCATGGCTTGTTATTTTGAACTGTCCCTTAAACAATAGAATTTTCAGAGAATAGAGCGCCCGAGACAGAAAGCGGGCGACTTGAATGCAACCACAAGTCGCAAATTGGACTCCTCTTGGGGGTGTTCCACCCAAATAAATGCAAACAAGTTCTAGCAATTCTCGATAATCATCGCGGTAGTGAGGCTTTTGTAATGATTTTGCAATTGTTTGTAAAAGACATTGTTGGTCATTCCGACCACAACGCGCCTAAGTAGTAACGTTTTCGCTACCGTGTGCGACGCGTGAGAGAATCATGGGTGACTATGATGAATATCGTGATTTCTTATTAAAAGAAAGTTATGAAGATGACATTATAATGCATTATTTATACTATTTTAGTAATTTTATTAAGTTATTTCGCATTATATTAAATCTCGGTCGAAATAACCGACGCGCCTACTAACGTAAGTTATTTGGTCGGCCTACTCCTGGGTTAAGTATCAATAAGTTATCGATGCGATATCGATAATCGATAGTTGCAACTCTAATTCCGTCATACATGTGGTTACACACATGCCCTGTGTGCCGCAGGGTTGCATATTAAAAAAAACAGCTGTTTGCCAGAGCGTGGTTTCATTCGAAACTTGGAGCCTCGCGAGGCAGGGTTTTGAGTTGTTTGATCAAGCCGAAATTTTGCACACATATTTAAAACAGCAAAAGAAAAAGACAGGTGGCGTCAGGGATCGAATTCTTAAATTTTTAAAATTTAAAAAAATGGCATTTTAAGGCACACTCTCCCCCTCCCCTGTCCTCTCCCAAAATGCCATTCTACTCTTTCCTCTACATCGATTTTACAACCTCACTACAGTTTTTCTACAGCCTAGCTAGATTTTAAATGAAAGAAATCTGCATTATCAACGTGAGTTTGCAAGATCAATTTTTGGTCCTCTGTTAGCTGACATGTAACGCTCCCATGCGGAGTTCTTCGAAACTACAGCATGTATTATCCTAGTTTTTATAAAAACTGATAATCTGCTGATTGTAATAACACTAACAATTTGGATGACTATAATATCACTATTAAAATGTCAGTATTGCCACGATTTCTCTAAGTCATTAATCACTATTTTTTAATGATTGTGTCTATGTAATAAGTACAAATGATTGTCCAATTTCCAAACTTAAGTGGGACTATATTTCTTCTCTAAATAAAATGAAAATTTGTTATTTCATTATTTATTATTTTTGCACCTGGAAACAGAAAATGTTTATAGAAAAATGTCTCATGAACCATAATTCTTTTTAGTTCCAGTTCGATTTCTACCACACTTGCTGGCATAATAACATTATCAGTTTTTAACATTTTAAAATCACTCATTTTATGTAAGTAGACGGAGAAGGAAAGACAAAGAATAGAAAGTAGAAATAGCAACTACCATGTAGATGTTCGAAGAGTGGAAAAACCAGAAGAACAAAGTAGACTAACATAGTGCCTTATTGACATTACCGTATCGATCCTTTTCCTGACAAATAACGCTTTCGTTTCGCACATAACACGCAGCTGAAGTACGCTAGTAAATCACAGGAATAGTTGCAGCCAATGCGCAATACACGTGGAGCATATATACAGGCAATCGTTAAAGCTATCTGCTTATTGATAGATAAAGGTAATTGGTAATGTGACCAACATTACCGGCGTCCGAAGGTAACGATTGGTCGTTGTGTTCGCCCGCTCCAAGACATGCGTGAATGTGTTGTACCACCAGTGTACAGAATTCAATCGTACGTTTGATATTTTCTTGCAGTAGAGCAAAATTTAATCTAACTACTAATTACTACTTATCATTGAAATGTAATTGTTAATTCAATTGCGCATTATTTGCTGTAGTCGTTAATTGTTACTGAGCCCAACAACAATTGTAAGTGCAAAATATACATGGAGGGCAATTACAATTACATAGTTGTTAATTGTAATTATTATTATTACAGTTATTTGTTATTACAATTACATAGTTGTTAATCGTAATTCTGCAAGACAATTACAATTACATAGTTCCCAATTGTAATTGTGCAGGACAATTACAGGTGCAATTGTAATTGTGCGAGATAATTAAAAGTGTAATTGTAATTGTCCTGTACAATTAACGACTATGTAATTGCTCTGAAATTAAATTGGGCAATTAAAATTGTAATTGAGGTCAGTAGCAATTAACGTTACAGAAAGTAATTTGAAAGTCATATAACAATTACATTACAATTGTAATTATGTTCTAATTGTAATTACATTTAGTTGCAAGTACGTTTTAATTAAAAGTATACTGTATTTACAATTCAAGGAATGGATTACATAATTAATTATACTTTTAATTGGTTACGTCAACTCTGTTTCCTCGCCATAATACCTATATATTGAAAATTTTGTAAATATATTATTTGGGAGCATTATTTGGAATTATTGACGTTCTTATTAAATTTTCACAAGAATTCATTATATGTACGTAGGTGCCGATGCACCTTAAAACAATAAGTACTAAAGAATTTTTGAAAGTTTTTTATAAGATATTAAAAAAGTAATTGCATGCTTTACGTTTCACTTTAAAATCGTATTAATATCATATAATACATATCAGATAACAAAACTCAGAATAATTATACTTCCTTAATCATAGTATTGTGGATATTCCTCCGCTGGGGCATGGCGATTGTTAAATAATGTAACTCAATACGCAACAGCAACAACTCTATTACAAACTATACAACACAATACAACTTCCGCAACGTTTAGACTGTACAATGGGTAAATGTAGGATTCTGCTATGTCCGTACGTAATGGTGCTCGGAACCAGAATGACAGAAGATCGATCATACATCGCTGTAGAAGAAGACCGTCTGTATTTTCTTCGGAAGCGAGCACCAGTCAACAGTGTACTCCAATACACACGGTGCTCGCAACAATACTATGAAAATTCAAATAGTAAAGTACAATTATCCTGCTTTGCTATTTGAATACGTATGCATAACAATAGTAGATACGTAATAGGTATTCCGTTTTTTATTTAAAATCTTATTAGAATAATGAGTATATTACAATCGCACTTGAATATGTATCCACTAACAGCAAAACCACATGAGATGTTACGCACTCATTTCAATAAAGTAAGGGAAGTATTGAACTGGAAAATAGTGAAACAGAATTACATATCCATATCTGGCCATTTGGGTAGGCGTTTGCTACGAAACATCTAAAAATAAAAATTGTTTCGTAAGCTGAAAATTAAAGCCCCCACCGATTTTCCACATCAATTGTTGTATTACGTGTGTAACATTCTTTTATATAATCTTTGGCATAAAAATATTTGAAACATAAATACTTCATTTGTCATGAATTTTAAACAAATGTGGAATATGTCGCCACGCAACGTGTATTTTCTTATGAAACCATGAACTAAATATTACATTATTAGTAAAGTTGTCATTTCTGAAAAAATGTTCCATTTTCTGGGTAAAAGTTAGGAAAATGTGTTACGAGTGGGAATTATTCCGTACGATGAAGGAAGAATAATTTCTTGAAACAGAGTATCAAGTGTAAGTATACCTGCGTATGTCATGTATGAATGTTTCAAAAGATTATATTTGCAAGGAAATACATAGGTATACGAGCCTAATGGTTTAAATATTTTTTAATTTAAACATACTAAGTGGTTTAAAGGTGAAAGAAACGATAACCAATTGGCTGGCTTGAGAGAGGTTTAAAGTCACATTTCTCACCATTGTGGAATTCTAAGTTTTTGATAGAATCCTAAAAATTGATACAAAAGTTAGACTACAATATTCAAGGATAGAAAAGTTGATAGAAAAATTTCAGTCTTTTTTCTTTATTTTATTTAAAAATATCTGTCCAATAAATTTTAATTTCCAATCAATATCTTGAAACGATCGATGACACACGTAGTACAGGACGTTTACAGATTATGAATTTTGCAGTCAAATATTTCCATATTATCGAGTGCCCCGCAAAGCTGAAAACGGGTTTCATTAAAAATAAATACCAGAACGTATTTGGCAACAGATACGTAGGTATCTTGAGCTATTGATCTGAATTTTTGTGTAACAATGACAAAAAAAATCATGTCAGATACATATTGCTGACTGAGAGCGTTGAAAAAATAGGGTAGTTCTGGCGTTGTAAGTAAAAGAGATTTTTAGTCTATATGAATGTGGCTATCTGTGGTAGTAGATTTATTGCCATATCTGTTACCGTTCCTTTTTTATTTAAAGAAGTTTTCCGGACTTTTTGCACATAATACCAGGAAAACATAAATTATTATGATTTATTGAATACGATTTACTGAAACTAATAAAGTCCATATTTACTGCTAAAGAACCTTCTAGATATTAAACGTAATTGTATTATAAGAAAGTTACAAGCATTTAAGCAGCAAGTTAATAGAATGCAATTACTGAGTAATGCGTGATGAAACGACGTCTACGAGCTATAAAGAAACCGAGTTATGACCCACGTTTCCACTGTAAAGGGAATTGAACGTTCTCCTGTCGATTTCATCTATTGTAACTGTCCGTCTCTGAATTTTCGTTTTATTCCTCTAGCAAGTTTTACCCGTGCGTCCGGATTTTTCGCTGAAAGCAGCACTAACGATCCGACAAATTTTCTCTTAACGTGTTTTCTATCGACCTGCTTCCACATTCGATTAAAATAATCTGTCCAAGATTTTTGTGTAAGGTAATAAATAGTAAAAAAAACTAAAGAAGATTTATCTGAATCATAATGATATATTTTATCTCGGTAATTAATATTCTGAAGAACTCGAAACTGTTACTACTTTTAAATACAATGATAAACGAAAAAGTATGTATGTTTATTGACTGGAGTTAAAATGCAATTCAATGGATAAGTGATAATAAATGCAGTTATGTATCTGATTACAGAAAATTGAATGACTCTTCTGTTAGCCTTGTCACTCACTGAAGGGTCTGACTGATAAATACAGTTTAGCAAGCGGTTCCAAAACAAATGAATCCTCGCTGTATCCGTTTTCTACTCTAATTCTAAGATACAAATTCAGTTTCACACTTGACTATTCATTCACTAAAGGCTAAGGTCATCGTCTTTTCACCAAACACTTCTGTATGCACTTCTGTATATAATACATATTAGAAATCTTGCACCGTGGAGCAGAGTTAAAGACTAGAGAACCAAAAATAGATAGAACATCATCCACATGTCGAACGATGTATTAAAACATTTGAAAAATTTCATGACAACATTAGAAGCATAGAATCACAGTTAACGTAAAATGAAACCTCCAGCTATACTTACAAGAGATTTGATTGAAATTTGTCCACATAGTTAGGGCACAACGTGTATAATAATGTATTAAACGCATCGAAGGAATTAATAAAAAATTGATGAGATGATAATGTTCAAAGTCTCACACTTTTAGCCTCTCGGTATTTGCACTCGTACGTAGGATACCGTATTAAAGTTGCAATTGTGACTCAAAATTGTTATCCACATTATGTAGGTATCCATTTTAAGGAAATTGCTTTTGCCTGAATAAAGTTTGTTATTAACAAGATCTATATTCTGTGACAATCTAGCGTGTACATCTTAGATAGATTATCTTTACAAATTACACCTCAATTAATTAGAGTGCTAGCTATCAGTCCGTATGTTTACCAATTTTCTCTTTCCGACAGTCCAATCGATTTAACGAGCATGTAAATCGAGAAGTCATGTCACTTATCCTTTATCACTTATCGATCATTTTAGCCTCTGGCTATCCGTCGTGAGCAAGAATTTTGTGGTAAGTGGTGCTCTTTTAATGGGTACGCCACACACCAGCATAAAAAATAAAGCCATTATCTCTTGATGGATGTCTTATTTCTAACATACTATGAAAAATGTACTTTTCACATTTTATATAATATATTACTTTTGTACTATTACAAGTGTTACAATTTCCTTAAACGTTCAGTTATTCAATAAAATTTATTAGTCCAACATTCATAGATTAATTTTGAATTTCAGTCTCTCGATTTCTATTATATTTAATTTCTATTTGTTTTGTAAATACGTATGATGGTATACTCCTTTTTGCCTAAACATTTTGTAACACACAGTGTCGCGTTATGAAATGATGTATACTAATTCTTACAATGAATTATCATGCGATTCGATGAAACCAGGTAAATGGTTAACACAAAATGTCAATAACTGTTTGGCTCGTGGCAATAAAGATAAAAGCAACGCGTTATCATCAGCACACGTCACGATTAAGATCAAAACCTGTCGAGAGAACAAAATGCGGCGCACATCTTTCTACTTTACCGAGATCATTAATTCAGCCCGTCGCACAGTGCAAAACTTTAAAGCTTCGAAATCCAAATATATTACTCCTTTCAAATAATTCTGTGTTCAAAAAAAAAATAAAACTATTTTTATATTAAAAAATACGATTTTATCGATTTCTTGTATGAAAAATATTTTATATCTTCGTTTTAAGAATTCATCTCGGAAATTTGTTATATCAATTTCCAATATCGAACTCGCATTTAAATGCCCTTAATGGGCTAATATAAACATTTATCTCTACTATTATTACTATTGTTGTATTAAAATAATACAAATTAGCAGTACATTATATATGGTGATTCATACATTCATGGCACTTCAGAGAAGAATTTTATACATCAGAACAAGTAAAAATGTTAAATGAACATAGGTTATACATAAATAGCATAGTTTCTGATTTATAGAAGGCTGAAGGAATACTCAAAGTGTTCGCCTTGTTTCTCGGCACAATTTATGGCACGTCTTTATCAAGGTGCCTTACGCGCGCGGAAAAGTACCTATTATCGTTCGAATAATTTCAAATCCATTTCGAATCTATGTTTGTAGATTATGAACGACTATTAATTTGTGTAGCATACGCAATGACATTCCAATACTCCAACAAAAAATCCAACGGATTTAAGTCAGGAGATCAAGGCGGCCATACATATTATCAAGATTGTTTGTTAATATTGAGTCGGGCCAATGTGTGTTCATACTGCGGATTAACGCTAAAGACGAAACCTTTGATCTCATTTCTTTTACTTTTCTATAGTATAAAAAATATGGTATGTGCGACATATATTATAATATTGTTTACTTGACTTATTTAATTGTTTACTAAAGATTTTGCTGAGAATATTGAAAATATACACTTTCGTTTAAAGAAGTTGATAAAAAAGGTGACAAAAAAGTTGGCAAAAAATGTAAATTATACAGAAAAATGTGGCTCCTGAAATACTTCAATTTGACCTAATAACATTTTTTAATATTGCCAATATTTTCGATAATATTTATTTTTTCACGCTTTAGATGCCTCGCCCTGTAGGTATACAATAATTTTTATAATAAAAGGTATTGAAAGTTGGGTGAATACAGAGCTGTGTTTTGGAGATTGCAAATTTACAATTGGCATTGTATCGATATAAAATTTCATGCACTTCAAAGGGGAGAACCAAAAGTGGAAATACAGGTTTTCAATCAATCATACCGTAGATTGTATTATATTTCTACTGATATTTCTCGATGAGACGAACAACATAGTGTTGCGATTTTTCTTTAGAATTGAAGAGGCACATTTCAGACATTTCAGATTTCAAAAAGAAAAAATCGCTGGTTGTTCCTTATTTATGTTTATCCTTGTTATTCAATTTTTCTCTTAAGGGGGATCGAACATTAAATAGCTGAATTTAAGTTACATATATCCTTTTACAATGCCACTCACTACCCTTTATTGTCATTTCAAAGTGTTAGGATTACAATGTATGGTCATTCAGTGTTCGTACTTATAGTGAATTAGTTTTTCAAGTTTATTTGACGAATGGATCATTCGAAGCCAAATGCCCCAATATGTCTGCCCGAGCATTTTTTGGAAATGTATTTTTTATATATATATGCCCTTAGAAGTCGCCATTTGAAAACGGCCGTTATGTTATCTTCATCATTGTTTTGACACGTAGATGACGTGGAGAACACCACATCTTGTGGTTTCAAGCTTTTGCGGAAATTAAAATATCTCACTTCCCATTAATCATAGTAACGCGAGATAAAAATTATCTTTGTAGAAAACAGGAATCTACAGTTCCTGTTGAATACCTCTTTCACTTAAATGAAATTTTAAACCCAATTTGAGTTCGATTGTAGAAAGAATTAGAATTTCAAGTGAAAATTTTACAGAAATGGCGAAAGTGATCCCAGGTTAGAGACTTATGTAATTATTTCAATTCATTTACTCAACCAAATTTTGCATAATTACTCTCTAGAAGCCTGCGGAAAATATGGACTACCATGAAATCTGGTCATCCCACCCCTTCCCCATTATTTCACCCCCTTGACACTCTGTGACAATTAAAGTTTTACGCGGGCAACGCCGGGTGCTTTAGGCTAGTGAATAATAAAAGTAACAGCAAAGGAAAGGGAAGAAAAAGACCACAGTAACTCTGGCCATCTACCCTGGACACATATGGCCATCTCTGCCGGACACTTAGGGAAAGATGGCCCACCGAAGATTTTTTAAAATTTAAATTTTCGATGATTTTATCTTCATTTTTGTTTAACTTTTATAGCTAGTTGTAAAGGTAGATCATTAAACTATCTTGTGTCATAATTGTTTTTATTTAAATCGTAAAACTTTTTGTGTGAGAGCCTTACAAAAAAAGTGTAGCTAACTACCCCGGAATTACCCTATACATAATCATTCAGAACCGGTATAACATGCGTTGCATATTTTGCAACTTAGTTAATAATAAGACAAGTGTGTCGCGTTCGCGCGCCGCATTTTACCACAGATCCACATCCCTTTGCCAAAACGGATTGATTTATTGATTCGAAACACTTGCATGCTCAAAAGGAGGGGAGGGGATAGTATCAGAGAAAGCAAACATTATTGTACATATTGAATAAGACTCATTGGAGCCACAGTGAATTATGTACCTTTGTTTCTTCTTCCTCCAACGCTTTATTTTTTTTACTTTCTACTAACTGGTAATTAAACCAGCAAGCATTCAAAGTGGGATTCGGTTTATTACTTGCAAAAGGATAAGGACCCTATTCCAAAGTGACCTAAATTACCCAGAGAGGGATTTTTTACAATTTGCCAAATTAAGAGGTCCATAAGTGAGATATCGATTCCAAGTGTCGGTTTCTCTGGTGGGCTCCAGGGGCGAAAGTGGGAAGGGCTCAAAGTACGAATTTCATGAAATACATCAGCGGTCGTAACTTTTTACCAAAAAAAGATATCGAGACGTAAGAAAGTTTTTAACAATGGCCTCAAGAATGAGCGTTAGTAGTCTGGGTAAGTGATGGAGTATTAGTTCTAACAAGTGAACATACAAAAGTAACAATCGCCGACTTTGATAAAGTTTGCATAGAAATATAGTTCTCACAAAAATATGACGGGTATTTTTTTATCGGCCGACATTCACGTTGAAGGGGTGAAGCAACCCTCAAAGTTAAGTGTGAGAAAATTTCCCTGTAGGTACATTTATACAGATAAAATAGAATTTTCATTTTTGCATTATAAAAAAGTTATTATATTTGAACTTTTTGTTGCAGTGTTCAAACGTGCCAACAAACTCTTCCTACTCAATTATTCCGCTATACCTTAACCTATATTAAAAACATAAACGACCATGTATCGAATCTTCAGAATACAGAATATCTACTGTTTTATACGTGTATAGACTTCCGCTCACTTCATCATCACGTTTTCTTTTCATTTTCTCGCCTGTCATGACAGACTTAAAAGTAGTTAAACTGATCCATAGGTACATTACGGAAAAGAAATCGTGAAAAAAGCGTTATATATACATCGATATGCAATCGCTTAGAAATCATTATTCAAGAAGTTACATGTCCCTGAAATGAATGTTTCGTCGTTCTGCAGTTGATCGATGCCAGAATAGCAGGTAACTTCGCATTAACGTGATCACTCGTCAATTATTATTCTATAGCCATAATTTGCAGGATATAATAACCACTCGTTATTTACAAAGGATATAATAAACGACAAGTAACGCACTGCGTCTAAATAGCATTTGCTCTGAAACGATACTCTTTAAAAAACATTCAAATGTACTTAATTTTACAACTGGCACCGCGCTTTTACTATCAATTAACTGTATTATTCTTTGCATCTGTTAATGCTGGTGAAGAACGTATAGATTTCGTATGTTTACCCATTGTCTTGAATTTGGAAGTGGTACAATACTGTATAAAACATGAGAGCTCTAAGAAACGTTTAGCAAATGTAACTACAGTGACTCCCAAAAATATTCGGACACTAGACTCTAGAGTGTGACTGACATTATGACTTCATATTTCAGTTGTTTATAAGGTAACAGCCTTGGTTATTTTTTCTAACCTTAAGTCATTTATTAATATTAACACAAATATAAAATTGATTTGAAAAATTCACATACATTGTATAATAATAATTGCTAAAAGAAATAATGCAGTATTTTCGGCTCACAAAAATATTCGGACACATGATATATTTCTGGATTATGTCCCTTTAGGAACTCGGTGTTTCGGAAAATCAGGAGCTTATGTTTACAACGTTTCCCACTAATCCTCAGTAGCAACTCTGACGTTCGTTAAAATGGCTCGCGAAGCTAAAAATATGTCGTTTAATATGCGTCAGCAGAGTCGTCTTAACAGCATTGTAGACACTGGAGCAACGCAATGCTGTGGGACCCCTGCCCACCCACGGGAATGAAAATGTTTTGTATTTGGGGGCCCCTACTATCATGGGGACTCTCCAGTATGCCTATGCCAAAAGACGGTACTGTGCGTCAGCTCATAATTTTCCACCGTGAACAAGGAAACTCCTATCGACAAATTAGTTCCATGCTTCGCGTGAGTAAAGGCACTGTTGCAGATGTTATTCGAAGATTTCGTACTGAGGAACGCATGGAATCTGTTCCACAAACTTGTAGAGCAAGTCTTCTAACAAGGTGAGGTTCCCCAGTGTTCGTCCCTGATTGCTTTGGATTTTGGGTATGTTTTAGAGGACGGAAAAATACTTACATTGTTACGGAATACGGAATTGTACTTACAAAGAGAAAATAAGTATCGTACGAAAAGTTAAATAAAAGTTAAGGCAAGCTAGGTACAATGATAGCCAGAAAGAAAACGTTCATTAATGAGGTAAATAGGAGGCAGTGAATAAACTTCGCAAAGGAGTTAATTCCTATGGATTAATCGTGGTGGGAAAAATGTGATGTATGTGGTCGACAGCAAATTTAACATCTACAATTCCGATGGAAGCACCATGATGTGGCGGAACCCAAACACAGAGCTCCTTTTTACCAATACACGAGATACGATGAAACATGGAGGACGCAGTGTGATGGTCGGGGGATACGTTTCAAGTTTTGGCGTTGGAAACTTAGTGTTTGTTGACACTATTATGAACAGGAATGTGTATTTAAATATACTTAAGAACAATCAACTTTGAACATTTTTTGAGTTCAAACAGTAATAGTTACTCGATTGGTTGTTCCGCCAAATTATTCTATGAACGAACCCGAATACAACGATATAAGTTATTATGGCATTATGAACGTTTAAATATGTTTAAACAACGATCAAAGGAAAAAGGACACCCGAAATGCACCAATTTTTCAGGTATCTTTCAATTTATTTAAAAAACTAAGGGTCTAGGAGAAAATTGCTGATTTCCGGGAACTACGCCATTTTCGACCTTAATCTGCGATCTTTAAGTGTTTATAGCTCAGAGCAACGTTAACCGATTTTTATGAAATTTTAGGCATGTGTACAACTTATTTCAATCTACAAACGGGTTTTTTGAATTTTCATTACAGGTTCACAAAAAAAGTTTAAAAAATGACATTTACTATTTTTATTTGCTATTGCGACCACTTAGCAAACTAATCTGTGTAGCTTCTCAAAAAAACTCAACTCTTTTGGGTTAATTTTATAATTTTATAAAAGTTATGCGATTTTAAAAGTTGTATATTTATTGGCACAATACTTTAGTAAAAGCATACTAATAGATATACAACTTCATAATAGTTGCACACAGTTTTATAAAAAAGCTTCTTTATTATAATTTAACGATAAATAAATAAATACAGAAGTAACCACAGCCACAGTTATGTTATTGTATGTTTAAGGTTTAAGGTAGGTAGACTACTCTCTATTGACAAAGCGTTTAGTTTTTACAATTTGCGTTTTACATACTTACTAAATGCTAAGTGAAAGTTTACTAAGTTTGCTAGTAAAAGTATGAATAATTAACAGTGTGCATACTATTAATAAATTAACAGGCGTCTAAATTTTGTTTCGTTTTTTCTGCGTCATACCTATGCAAAAACGGAAGTGTACAAGGGTGCAATTTACTACATTTACATTTCGCAAATAGTTCTACAAAAACTGTATTAAAAATTCACAATTCCACTTCCGAATGTTTGAATTATTAAAAAAGGTTAAACATCTTCTTAAGAATTTGTAATTATCTTAGAATAAAATAGAAATTTCTGCCTTGAATGGTTTAGTAATTGTAATATCCCATAGAGCATTAGGAATGATTTATTAAATCGTTTCTCCTAAAAATGTAACATAAGCTCCTATATTTCAATGCTAATTTTATGTGCATATCCCACACTTTTCGTTACAACAATCCTTTTATTATGAAAGACGACTCGCACGTGGACTCTTCCAAACAAATATAGTTACAAGCATCGATCATTACAATGAGTCAAACGGTTATGTGCATGATTCGATCAGTAATTATAATCTGACATTGTCGTACGATATATGGAATTTCCGTAGCAAAGAGAATTCAAAGGCGATTGTTCGATGAACGTCATAACGGGGCACGACAGGAAACCCAATAATTAATGTGAAAAGGTGACTCACCGATCGATCTACCGAGGAAGGTGGAACTTGGCGCGCGCCAATTTTATCAGCGACATACGTTTGCGATCCTTGATCAAAATGAGGGACCACTGTGGTTAATGTATTCATTTATACCGTACAATCGTGGCGAATTTCCTGTGCAACAAAGGAACCACCGCTTCCGGCAGAGAAGGAAAGTCGTACAGAAAGAAGCGGATGCGGGCTTCGCTGATGCTTTCGAGCTGTCTGTAGACAAGGTTTTACGAAACTTTTGACCCGAATCCATTCGATAACGCGGCAGCGCACCGCGATAACGATACGTGTCGTATCCAGCATTATCTAAAGTGCTTTCGCGACGAGATCGCAGCACTCGTTGACTCACCTATGGGACGAACGTTTTCGGTATTACCAACATCGTTTTCATATATTGCATACCAATGTTAGCCATTAGCCCAACGTTTTCGTATTCAATCGATTTGGCAAACGAGATTTCATCTTTTCGTAATATTATACATGAAATCCCGGTTATAGTTACGCCAGTCGGGGCTGCTCGTGATACAATAGCCGGTGTGGGCGTATTTAGGATCTACAGTATATCCTCTCGCGATGGCTTCGCTGTGACCCCTCACTTGTAAGCGCTCATTATTACGCCGTCGTCGATATGTCGCTGAGGGCTCGCTTTTCTCCCATCTCGCTTGCTCTCGTTTTTTTTTCTCATTCTTGCCAACGGAAATGACAATACCGTGCTACTTCAGTGTACAAGTAGTTCTGTGTACACGTTATTACAGTAATTTCTCCATAAAGGAATCTCGATCGAAACCGTGTATCGTGTGTAAAACTACATTTTGTAACCCCATTTGTCACGAGCTCTTGTTGATACAATCTACGGACGGCTCGATTTTCTGTTCTGCCGACATCGGCAGTTGCGGAAAAGGACAGAGAATGAGAGAGGAAGAGAGCGAATTAGAAAAAGAGCCAGTCTGGAAAAGGAAGTATCAGCGAAATGCATACAGATTGGACATTTAAAGGCCTTGCAGATGTTACGATTTTTCACACGATTCGTCGTGGCTAAAAGTTATCCAAATCAAATCTCATTAATATGTTAAAAATATTTTTAGCATATTTAAAAATATCAAACTTCTTTTTTCATAGTAGATGACTCATCGTCGACGCACGCTTCGGTTCTTAAATGTCAGCTATCGGCTCCTTGCTTTAAAGGCAACAGCTGGTCCCAAGGGGGATCACCCTACTGCAGAGCTGGGTAACTGATTGCTCACAAGCATCGGCATCTCGCACTACTCCTCCCGAGTTACTCCCACTATAGGGGTCAGGTTTACTCGTGCGAGCTGTAGCGGGAAGACGCGGGAAGACGCCAGTCAACCTGAACCCCATAGCGTGAGCAATTAAGGTCGTGTTCAGATATAGGTATTGGCCGGTGAGTTTCGTGAGGGGTATTCTCCCACCACACCGCTTGCCTGCCTCGGTGCTCCTTTTTTCAACGTTTTCTGACTCGCTCTCGCCTTCGCAGACCAAGAGTGAGTCAGAAGTGGTGGAGATAGCGCCAAGCTCCTGACGTGTAGGCTAAACCGAGTTCTTAGCGTAGAGATACATACATCAGAATAGGTGTGCGTTGGCTCCGAAAAAATTCAGGAGTTTTATTGGTCAGAACATTGATTCTTTCTCGATAGCTTCATATCGATTTTTTGTTTCGGATAAACATGGGCCAGGATATCACCTACACCGTGAACATGCCTCTTTTTTTAAGTGCCATATTAACACTGTAAAAAACCAATTAAAAGAAATTGCAAAATTCTTTTTATTCTTTTTCTATCTAATATAAGAGTAGCTTAATAAATAGCAAAATATTTATTTCATTATATGTTGTATGTACTGAGAAAAATATCTTTACAAATAGCTTAGTGTTTCGTCCAATCAAAGTAAAATGACCCCTTAAAGTAACGATTATTTCACGGATCGCAGGATACCAAAATATTCATCGACGCTACTGATCTTTTTACCAAACAGGCGCTACCGCCCAAAGTGTCGGGCTTACTGTTTGATAAGCGTCGTGCGTACGTACACCTATTAGAAATTTCACGACGGCATCGTAAATCAAATCGTCCGACTTTCATTTCCGATGGTTTCGTGACCACTGTACTACGTCGAAGACGTCGCTGTCTTAAGGTAGGTATCCACTTGTTGCGTATCCTCGTATCGTATCGTCGCACGTCGTTGCGTACTTATCAGTGTGCACGTACAGCGTTGCACCGTCGCGTATCAAAATTTGATACAACGATACGCAACGGATTCGATCGGTCATTGGTCGGTTTATCGCCGTCACATAAAAAGCACGACACGGCATTAGGCTGTTCCACTGTAAACGGATACTCAGCGATAATGCGGGGAAAAATCACACACCATTGCACCGTACCCATCGTATCGCTGGGTGATACACAACGATGACAGGAAACGAGAATATGCAATAAGTGGATACCTATCTTTAACCCTCGTTAGGCGGCACAATTTTACAACGTTAACAGGCGGCAGAGGCACAATTTCACCCTCACATATTTTATATGAATATTCTCACTGTCGGTATAATTTGTACGATAAATGGACAACATTTAGTTTCAATGAAAATCAATAAAAAAAATTCCTAAATTTTGTTTTATAATGTAAATTATCTATTCTTTACTCTTTTTATAATAAAATAACATTATCATTAAAAAAAAATCGTATTCCTTTTTTCTTTCATTATATTCATACAAAATATATGAGGGCGCAATTGTGCCGATGACGCTGTTATGGATGCAAACCTCGATTCGACCCCCTATCTCGGAAGGAGGTAGAGATATTTTTCTGAAATTTAGTCTATATAATCTAGACCAAAAATTTAGAGATGTCGCGAAAATTCAGCCCTCCACGGCTTCTCGAATAAAAGTTATCGCAATTTAAAAACGCAAAAGTTACAATTGTACCTATGCCGCCTGACGAAGGTTAATGATTATCCAAATTTCCGACACCTCTCAGTTGACGTAATACAGATAACCCGTCAATTTATTAAACCATACCCACTTTTCGTCTATCTTATGCAAAGTAATTTTAATATAAAACACTAGTAAAGAAAGAGTGACTCAAGAAATTGCCTCTTTTTGATACTTTATGATGAAACATCAGTCACAACAAATTTTCAAATTGAGGTGTCAGGTGACAAGTAATTTCTGAGATATGGGAGTTCAAAGTAGTGAAAATTCATTAACGCATCAGTTCATATGCTTTGACTTTCATGTCAGTCCGGTAATTTAAAGAATTGTTCGCAGGGATTTTGCTGACTGCTAACAACGAATTTGAACTTGGATTTTAAAAATTCATAACTTGTATCGCGAGAATGTCGCTAATACAGAGTCATTCTATCAATCAGAATCTACAGCGGCCAAAAAATTGAAACTAATTATTATTAAAAGCATAAATATCACTTTAGTTTCGAAAATTCAATTGATAACATTTTACGTTACGAATATTAGACCAAAGTTTTATGAAAATTAGAATATTTTTTACCATACAATCCGTTGTATTGAATTGGCCATTATGAATTTTATAAATCTAAGTTCAACTTCATTGTTAGCAGTCAACAAAACTCCTGAGAACTAAGTGGCTTGGAAGAGTCACGACGTCACTTCGTTGAAGCATAAAGCTGTGCGCGATGATGGGATGTGGTAAATAACATTCAACGATTCTCTCAGAGCTCTCTATTTGGATTAGTCTTTCCTTATCACTGTCACGCGTCATTTCATCGTACACAGTTAAGTTGACGTCGATGTAAAATATAGAATTATATTTTTTTCCTGTCATTTCAAGTTTTATTCAATTTTTTGGTTGTACGGATAAAAGCTGAGATTGACCTACAATACGGACGGTTACACAAAATTAGATTTGCGTTGGAAGCAAGACGGTCTGCATCGAGATGATGGGAATGCAGGTTTCACGTTAAGGCTGCACAGCTCGTCACTCCATTAATTTTCCCACCAACGAATTTCGTAGCTATACCACGGGAAAGTTTACGTGGGTGGCACGAAGATACGTTCACACTTGAATCCACGATAGGATTCCCAAGCGATGCCGTGAATTATGTGTTGCGTTGAAATTTAAATTCCGGCAGCAAATGCTGTCGCTAAAGGCGAGTAGTCTCGTCAGGGTTCTATACATTTTAAATTATAACTGACAGTTTTTGGAATTGTAATTGCACATTAACCCTTCGTTGACACTCTGGGTGTGAGCCACCCATAAACTGATTTTGACGCTCTGTACCTTCTATATGCAAAATAAATACCTTTCCTACAAAGCCGACTTATAAATTATTTTTTTCCTCAAAATATTATATCTGAACAACTACTCTGTAGAGTTTTAGCTTCTAATATTGAAAATTGTAAAAGTTACAATTTTTTGAAGATTTCCTTCGTTTTTTCTCGACATATGGTAATCTACAATTTGTCTACAAAAACTGTGATAAAATTCAATAAAAAAAACTGTTGGAATGCATTCTAGAGACCTTGAAAATGACTCACGATTGTTTTCATAACGATGGGATTCTTTACACGAGAATTGCAGCGTTCAAAAATTGCTTTGGGTGTGAGCCATCCAGATATGTCAAAATTGATCGAAAAAAGAGGTGTGTCAACGAAGGGTTAAAAATATGAGTTAACTTGTAATCCTACTATTAATGTTCAGCTTTATCTGACGAAACTGTTGACACTCGGAAGTAACATAAATAACAGCATTATCTTTGAAATGCACAAAATGAGGCATTATCGATTCTACGGCGTTAAACTTGCTAGCGTATTTGTACGAAATATGCTGAGAAATTTAAATTTATGTTCAAACTTATACTGGTTATTCCATCTAACTTTATCACCTGAAATATTTTTGTTATGTTTAAAACTTCATAAAAATGTTTCCTAAAAAAGTTGCATAGTTTTATGAGAGCCGGTGTATAGTAGAAATAATTTTTTTTTTTTTTTTAAATGGAATGCTATATTTTACTTGTCAGTATTCGGTAGCCACTTTAAAGACAAATTGAACGACTTATAACAATAAGTCCTTCAAGTTCAGTAAAGGTAGTACAAACAAAATTTTAAGTCCAATTTTTAACGCCACTGCGAAGTAATATTCTGTTTAATCTACGACCTTTTAGAACGCGCCACTTGTTTATCAACATGTCTTTGTTCCTGTTCGCCACTCATTACGAGCTAAACTTTAAATACAGCAGAAATATTTGTGGTGATAAAGTTAAGTGAAACACCCAGTATACTTATTTATTTGTATTTCTATACGAGTATCCTTAGAGAACAGTAAAATGTCGAAATCGAAGTAAATCCTTTTACGCAACTAAATTCCTTAAGATACACATAAGACAACCATCGAATATATACATATATTCCTTAGCAGATCTGCATTATTCATGCATACTTGAAATTGTGAAGAATTTTCTGGTTTCAACTGTTTATCGCCAACTTAATTATCTGTACAACTAATCTGGAGATAACGATAACACTGACTAATCGTGAGTAGATTCACAACAGTTTTACACGATTAAATTTAAATGTTAAGCTTGCGTTATGTAACATTTATAACCAGCAGAATTTTCTGAAGATGGAATACAAATAAGTTCGCACCGAGATCGTCAAAAGATCCAACGAGGCAAACGCACGTATTGGAATGCTAGCTGTGTCCAGAATTACGATTATTAGACGGATATTGTTCTTCTTCGAATGATTTAGACTTTAGAGTTTAGACGGTGGTCGCAGCAGGAAACTGAAAGGCGACAGCCTGGAAAGAACCGTTCATATTGTGCAAATAGCGAATCGACGATCGTTTACAGTGGGGAAATAATTGTCCAGATACACAATGCACGTTGCGCGTGACCTTGCACTTGTAACAATGGTGCACATACACCAGAAAAGCTCGCTCTTCATCGCCGTCATGTCGACACGTTTCATGCCGCGGTGACTGTAACTATTTCTATCCTATAAATCCTCTTTTTAGACATTTGTTGAGGAGGAGCAAGAAGACTACTACTTTGTTAAATAAATTTGATTTTAACGTATCTAATATCGTTTGCGATAGTGCGTAAGACTCACTAATAATCTGAATTTATAACAATGATAAAATTATTTGACAATTGAAGATTATTGGAACAACTGAAATTAGTGAAGGAACAGATACAATTTTATTGCTACTTTAAACGAATTTGAAGCGAAGCATAATTTTATATTTAATAAATTAAATCAAAGAAGATTTTTGTTCCAAGCGAAACTATTCGCTGACTACACAATTCCTGCTTCAAAATGGTCGTGCCTCACACAGGTAGAAATGCAATGGTCACGTGGTGAATCATTATGTTATAAACTGTGAAGTACGAGTAGGGGACACCGATAAACACAGCGCGAGTGATACCTTGAAAAAGCGTTAAAACTACGTGTTCTTCTGGTTGTTGTCAGTATAAGTCTCATTTTATAAACAGTTCATGAAAAAGTTTGAGAATAGAAGTCATAATTATACCAATTTTTATGGATTTCCAGTGCTTGCAACTTTGCAAATTAACACGTTGTTATATTTACAAGAAGTGTATCTTAAAACACGTGCATTTTGTAAATATTAAATTGTAGCAATATCTAAAATGTGTGTTACTTGAAACACGAGGCCCTATCGTTAATAGTATCTATAAACATAAATTTATTGGAACTAAAACATTTTATTCTAATCTATCTCAACGATACAGATAAGTAATGATTTTTAAAGAACAATCGTCCAATAATTCAGGAAATTTTTCTCCGATCTATGGACACTCGTTCAATATTCTCTGATGAAACGAACTGGACACTCTCCAACGTTCTTTTGAAATTGTAGAGCGAAAACGGTTTGCAATAAGAGAACAAAAGCATATGTAGTTGGAATGCGCATATACTGACGGTGCGAGTGCAAATAAAACAAACTTGGCGGTTCTCAGAGATAGCGCTACTCTCCACGCGATATAACTGCAAACCACGTGTGTTACGACAAACGTGTGAGGCGAAGCAAAATTCCCCGAGTGGTGTTTAAAAAGCACGCGTTGCAATAGTACATCTCACGGTCACTGTCGTATCTTGAGCGATTGAGAATTATCACGCTTATCCCAGTCGATTCAATGCCGACGAAAAATTATACAGAGCGATTAAAAGATACTCCATGGTTAATGCATGGTATAAATAGAAGCACCAGAATAAATTGGTAGATAAGTTACATATTTGTACGGCCTATCGTTGGGGCACAAGGATTAAGGTACAAATTAGAGTTAACGATCGTTTCGTAAAATACTTCTGAACGAGAAATCGATTCGACGAAAAAGCATTCGCGTTAATGACATCTCCCTATTAGAATTTTTTTAAGTACATTACCATGTGTACTGGAAATAGTAAAGAAACGAGTTTGTGATTCGAATGTGGATGAAGAAAGACTTGAAAAAACGCACGATATTGAAATAGTTTCGTAGAGTTGACGTACCTTTGGGATGAACAAAAACGAGGAAAGTTACGACGAAGTTGCTCCTCGCCGATAGGACTCCGCGTCTGGAAGACCGGATCGACTTTCACGATCAACACAGAATTCCTTCCTCTTCTGTTTCTTACGGTTTTCTCTTGTGTCGAAGGTGTCTGGGTTAGGTCGTCCATGCACAACGCGTACAGGATCGTTTTCGCGGCAGTTCGAATTTCGAAATTCGAGACGCGCCAATTCTCGCGGCACCACGGCGAGAAAGAGGAAGAAAAGATTGAATGAGAAAGCATCGACGCCAATCGCGGCGCAACGACACGGTTCCGCAGCAGGCTGCCGGTTGACTGACGAGTCATATCGCGCCTATTGGCCAGCGCTGAAGCTGCGACACCTGGCGCCCCGAACTTCCAAACACTCCTAATTCCGAGCATGCCTTGCTACGAAAACACCTGTCGCCAAAATTCACCGAACCGCCATAGTATTCCGAAAACTCATGACATCGCGAAATCTTTCGAAGTACATTAATGTTACAGAATTCTGGGAAGTTAAATTCGTGTTAAAGAAAATATTTACATGTGTATATGATTCCTAACGGAACGAAGGGAGTAAAGCACTCGTAAATGCGTGAATACGTGGGTTCCAAAAATTGAAGCTCGGACGGAAATATTACGATTTTCGACTGCTTAATTCTGGTTTGAAAATTTATTAGAGGATATAGTGGAATTTTCTAGAAATTGCGGTGCCATAATAGTTTCATAGTATTTAGTCACTTTTTCAGCAACTAAAAATGGTGTATTGTAATATGGTAATAATAATTTTACTTAAAGTATTTTCTTGGAAAATTAAAACACAAGGTTAGGAATTAAATAACCCGACATGATACGTGTATTTTGACAATCCTCTGGGTGCGTATGAGTAGCACAATAAAGGGATCTACAAATTTAGGGTTCTCTTACTACATTGTACAGTATAAAATACGCCACAGCACGATGACATAAGATTGCACTTTGCTTCACGACAAAATACGTTACAAGCGCTTATATAACTGGCAACATAGGCACTGGACTCTGGCGTGAGAATTAACTTATCAGAACGACTCTGCAAGTAATCCGCCTAGGTGATTAAGTATTCCACGTGTTATACCAAAATATGGGGGCCATTGCGGCATTGAGAACAAAGACGGACTAATCCATTTTGTTTTTGCAAAATTGAGTTAGTAACAGTAATGAATTCCAATAGGCTGTACTAATTATATAAAATAGGATTTTTTTCTTCAATTTAAAATTTAAACATCTGTGTGCAGCAATGGACTAAACTTCGCTTCACGCGAATCGCGAGATTGGCTCATGTTTATTATACTTCATAAACAATTTTGTTATTACAACCTCTAAATTTATAATGTATTCAGATGAATGTGGAAGTGAAAATCGAAATATAATCAGGATTTCGGGTTGGTGGAAAAACAAAAGAAATTTTTTCCAAATATTTTTATTCCAGGAAACGGTTATGGCAGTTCGAAAAAAACATTTAAAATAATTTCCATGAATGAAAATAGTATCTTTTGAACAAAAATACTGGAAATGATTATTACCAGATTATTTGATTATGATTGTATTTATTTATTAATTGATTATGATCAAAAGTGGAATGGCTAAAAATTCAATGGCTGCATTTTAGGAAGGATCAGCTGTTAAAATTCGTTATACATATTTGAACAGCACTGAATTACCATTTAATGAAATTGGCACCAGGTAAAGAAATTCCAAAATTGCAAAATTAGATTTGCTTTTTCCCAATGGAAATAATATTGATGAAAAAAAACTTGCTACCTTTGCTTGAATACATTCCACTCGTTTATCATGATAATTGTAAAAACTTAAAACCAAGTAATTCAACTCAAATTAACTATGTACACACTATACCCGTAATAGATTCCTGTACCGAAGAAGATAATGTATAATACTAATATTTTATATAATGTAATTAAATGTTAATAAAGTTGTTCAGTAAGTTTAAATTTTGATTGCCTATCCCGACATAAAAATAGATTTCACAATGAACTATTCCACAAAAATGTCAAATAGCTCAATGAAAAAACGGACAAATACACAAAAAATTGCTTATTAAAATTCAATGGAAAACTAATTATGTCTTCATTAAGCATCTTGAATAAGTAGTATCAGAAGCTAAAAATTATGACTGCACTGGCAACAACGCCTGCAAAACCAAAGACTGTTGAAACCCTACTTTTTAGATCGCCTATTTCTCCGTTTACCGAGTACTAGGGTTAGTTCGTTGTTGTTCTCAATGGGTCAATGTTATTCATCAACACCGAATATTAATCACGTGAATGATAAATTGTTAGGAATTCTGCTGTTGTAGAAACAATTTAGTACTCGAAAATATACCGAACCTTACATTATGTGACATGTATTGTAATAAAGCTGAAAAACGGAATGAATTCAAATTGTATTATTAAAAATATTCCCTTTATTTGAATTGCAAAAGTTTAATACTTGGAAATCATTTCGAATGTAACCCACATAGCACAGACGTCTGAGAGACGTCAATTGTACGTCCGTTTTAGGTCTGGACGGCTTTAGGATGTCTGTGTGCTATCTGGAATATTCCCAACTACCCAAGACACTTACTTGTAATCTATTTTAATTTTTAGGTACATTTAATCTTAATTGTTTATAAAAAATGCGTACCGATTCGTACGTCATAAATATGTTTCAACACAGTCATCCAAAATATGTCCTCAAAACCTAATTTTTGTACGTCTTTAAAGCCGCGGTCCCACGATTGGTTTTTCGATGGACGTCACGACAATACATTGCAGTATATTCGTGTGTTCGTCAGAATGGACAACAACGTATGCCCCCAGCTTAAGACGTCCAAATAAGGTCGTAAGATGTTCAGACCAAAAATAGACGTAAAATGGACGTCTTTGCGACGTCGTGTTATGTGCTATTCGGGTACCTATTGCATTCGTAAATATTTCTTACTAAATGAACATATGCATGATATGGTTTTACTTCTTATTCAAGTTTCCCTCGTGATTGTTAAGTTGTAAACTATTCTCGATACATTTTGTAGAAATATTTAAATACACGTCTTTAATAAATAAAGTTTTTAGTAATAAAGTTGATACACCTAATTTCAGTTGCGGTGTCATGAAATAATTTAAAATTTTGCTTAGAAATCGATGAACCAAATAAATTCAATTACTAATAATAGACAGCAACTTAAAAGTTCGTACCACAACGTTTGATTGGTAAGAAACCGGCAGGGAAAGTGCTACGACCAATCGCGTGTGTCAGATCCGTGGGTGCTGCGCAGATCGATCGCAAATCGGTAGCGGTGCAGGTCTACTCTTAGGTGATATGGTATATAATTATTCTAGCAATTTCTATACATAATTGGTAATGGGCTTGTCCCGTAAATAAATATTATTATTATTATAATTGCTATTATCGAGTAGACGTGATTTTTTTACCTAGTTGCTAAATAATACAATGGTATGATAAATAATCTAAGATATCACTCGCAGTAGAAATATAATTACAGCTCTGCAGTTGCTTCAATAAACAACTGGCATTTTTTAGAATTTTTTTGCGTATTCTATTATTCACAACTTGGATTTTCAATTTAAAAATCTGAAACACAATTCCCTAGTATGTGTCACAGCATCGACGAAGTATAGGATAGACCTATCACGCAATGTAATTTTGTGTCACACGCTCGGGGGGCTTGCAAGCCCCCTTACCATTTTCATGTCACACCCAACGTTACCGATTGAGTCTAAAATAAGATTGTAACGCTACGCGTGGCAGGAATTAAAATTCAACACGGGTAATAGAGGTAAATTTATTGTTTAAATAAAATTCTGGGTGGGCTGATAGAAATACATGTAATGTTAATGTAGATAGTGTAGTCTATCTATTTATTAAAGTGAGAGAAGAATGGGGCTGGCAGGGGCACAGCCTGGAAGAAGTAAAGGAGTTCAAATACTTAGGGTATAATTTCCAGAAAAATGGGGGCAGAGAGATGCATATAAGGGAAGTCATAAAGAAAGCTAGAATAGCAATGGCGCAGATATGGGGAATAGGACAAAGAATGTTCAAGAACAATTTTGTGAGAAGAATGAGAATATTCAGAAGCATAGTGAAAAGTATCTTCCTGTATGCGTCAGAAATTTGGGAATGGATGGAAGCAAAAAAAGTAGAGAAAATACAGGAGAAATACATAAGGTGGACTTTAGGTTTGGACTTCAATACACCAGCAGATCTAATTTTGGAGGAAACAAAACCGGACAAAATAAGGATAAAAGCGGGGCAAAGAGGAGAAAGCGAAACGGCTGAATAAGAATAAAATAGTACAAGAATGCTGGAGGGAAATAGACGCGAAGCAAGCAGAGAAAAAGTCGAAATGGAAGGAAATGAGAGACTCATACTACAGGCAAAAAATGATGGATATACAAGAAATGGAAATCGAAAGAAGGAGAGGCAGAGAGTCTGCTGAGGAACTAGCGCAAAGAGACAGGGCGCAGCAGGTCCAATGGCAATACGACAGAATACAAGGAGGCAGATACAACGCACATTACACAGAAATCAGTGATAACCAGAGAGCGAATTACCTAAACGGAAACTACAGAGGCAGAGACCAAAGCATGATTGCAAGGTTCAGATGTGGGAACGAAGAGCGGGGAAGCAAGTACTGGAAGGAGGAAAAAGAGACAGTATGCAGACTATGTAATGGGGCTAGAGAGACGCTGGGTCACATGCTACAAGACTGTACGGATCTGACAAGAGAAAACTCAACGATCAAGGGGATACTAAAGCGAGAAGAAAAAGGAGCGGATTGGATTGCGAATGGATCTAGAAAAAAGGAGAAGAAAAGAAGAACAAGATGAAGGAAGAAGTCAAAACGAAAGCACAATCTTGAATTAACAGTCCCAGAACCACTTACACACATAACACATGTAACCCCATTTTGAGGCCGAAAGGCGAAAAATAAACCTATTTACTACAATTTATTAAAATAGATAGATAATTGTAAGAGATTCACTTATTTTAATTTTTGATGGGTAGTTGTTAATTATTCTGGTAAAATACAAAAATATAATTATTATCCCCCCCCCCCCCCAACAATTGAAATAAAGATAAGTTAAGAGAGAAGATTTGGAAAAACTCAGGCGAAAGGGTTCAACTTCAGAAATGTAAATCGTATTTAATACGTCAAGCATCCCGAATGATTGTGAAATTAAAAACAGAATAGTTTAGAATCTTAAAGGCGCGATATGAAAACATTTTTCCGATTTTAAAATTAATTTATTCACGCATTAATGACACTGTTAGCAACTACTAATGATAAGTATTCGTGGTCACTATGCTCGGTACAGCAATTATTTTACTTCATAGCAGGCAGAATGATTGAAAGAATTAAAAGAGTGTCACTCACCGTTCGTTCAGAACAGTCTCACTGCTATCCACGCAGCCAAGTGAAAAGAGTTTTCTCAAAAGTCTCCGAGATTAAGGGTATATCACAGTGATATCATGTTTAAAGGCCTCCCATATAGTCCAGTAACCGATGGAATTAATGCACGAAGCAAGATATTACGAATTAAGATTCATCATGACACGTTAAACTACTTAGTAACTGAGAAAGGAGCAACCGTTTGGGAAATATGGCACCAAGATTGCTATTGGAGTCTTTTTTCTTTAATATTATTGGAGAAATAAAATGTAATTGTAGAATAAATATTTGGAATCGAATCTGGACGGATGGAATATAGATTAACGAAGATAGATGATCGCAGCCAATCGGCTCGTATTACTTGTCACGTAATTAATAATTGTATTACAATGTTACTTGTCATACGATTAGTAATTACAGTTCAAATAATACAGATTGCCCAGGTCTCACCACGAGGAGGCACTGCGAGTGGAGACCCGCCCTAACCGCGGCCCATCCGCCCTCCTTTTATGCAAAATTTTATTTTCATTTCCATAGATCCTCCTGATGCACGGTTGCAAAACGATCCTCGATCGCTCGACAAGCGGGCATCAGAGGGAGTCCTTCTGTAAAAAGCTACCGCGATAAAGCTAAGCCGAATTTAAAATATTTCTTTGTTTCTTTCATTTCAAATTTTAAAAACTTTCTGGTATATTTCTACCATGATAATTATTCACTAATTGCGAATAAAACAAAGAAAAAGGGGGCAAATTTGAGGGAAATTATTAGGGAAAACAGTGATAATGATACATCATTATAGGACATGTTATATGATATATCATTATTTAGCAAAAAGTTTTCCCCTTTTTTCTTTATTTCATTCCTAATTAGTGAATAATTATTATTTCCTATTCATTACTAGGAAATATGCCAGTGTATATTTGCTATGCTTACTTAAATACTAATAATTCCTAGCTATACGAGCGCTCGTATTTAATAATTGCTACTTATATTTAGTTATATGCTACTTATGTTTAGTTATATTTAGTTATGAACACTGCAGTGTTTAATTATTTCCTTAAAAACTACTTAATTCTATGTGGCCACTAAACACATTACCTCATCATATACATATCTACTTAAATTTAAATAATGACCTGCCTAATAAAAATCTGAAATTGTCATGTGTTTCTTACTTCCCTCGATGGACCCACGATGTTACCTGAAACATTCTCAAAAGTATCTATTAATACAAATTCCTTGAGATTTCGTGTCTCAAGGATGATGAATCTGAAATCATATTTCTGAAATAATCTTCACACATAATATATCTGTAACAGAAACTTTCTCAGTGAATTAGTACCTACAATCTATCTTGATTAAGTAATGTAATTTCAACAGATATAGGGTAGATGTAACGTTTGTGGCCATTGCACTGTTTTTGGCCATGTGCATTATTATCTTGTTTTTAAATTGCTTGCAGATCATTATTCTGTGGAGAATTTCACATCATAAATATTTTATTTAGTATACCGCCCGAAATATAAGGTTATATGTATTGCTTAAATGGAAAAATATTAAATTTTTTAAGAAGTGGCCAAAACTGGTACAATACCTTAAAATGGTCACAAATGATGCATCTACCCTAGTCTTTTCATTGAATCACTATTGCCCAAATATTGAAATATCATATTTGAAGCTACAAGCCAAAACTCAATATGGAATATCGATTTGGTATTAAGATGAAAGAAGGAAGAGATTAAAAAATACTGCTTCATTGTCAGCAGACAAAGTAGGCAATCAAAACTTTAGCAATTCGTGAAAAAGAAGCTACTAATGATATTACATTTCATTCCGAAACAATTAATATTCATAATATTAAGCACATTGGATGCTTTGTTACATCAACTCAATAATTTCCTTCTAATTCCTCATTAATTGGCATCTTCAAAGTTGATGTATCGACAATCAATCATAATATACTATAGTTAATCAAAAACATTTATGCAAATGTTGAAAATTGGAATAATTGCACTTTACTGCACAGTATTTGAAGTTACTGTCATACAGAAAATAGCAACAACGAGCACGTGTTAATATTGAAAATTTACTATCAATATAAAGTGCCGAATTGCAGTTACCTACTTTTTCAGTGCAAATTTCGTTTCAATATCATCAAATTAAGCAACAATCGCGGGTGAATTTTGATCAATGCAAAGGAATGTTGAAAATTTATAAAAATAAAAAACTACATTTCTTATCAATCTGAAAATAAATACAAGGATTGACGAAGTTACTATGCAAAAATCGGCAACGCTAATGAGGAATAGCTACTACTACTTTTCAAAGACTCTAATTAGAACTTGAATTGAATGGAGGTGTGTCAGAAGTCTGCGTTTTCGATTACAAATAATGAATTACACCTTTCATCGCCATTCTTTCAGTCACAAAATAAAATTTTTCAAATGCCATTCCATGAAAATTGGGACTTGAAATTTAAAAATATTCTAAAACAAAATAAAAAACATTTGTCTGCAAGATATGAATATACTTTTAAAACAATATTTCCAGTGACAAACACTCGATTCAAGGGTGGGTAGGCGGTGATAGGAGAAGGAGGATGGTGCAGCCACTTAGGGCTGCTGAAAAAAATGATCAGTAGCCAGAAGGGCAGCTGATCATTGGCCACTCATTAATGCAAGAAACCCGTGAGTGGACCGTTTCTATCTTTCGCAACGCTAACTTATTACAGACTAAAATCAACTCCCGAGCACAGTCACTAGGACTTTGGACTACTCGCAGCACTAATTTCTCAAACAACTTCAAAATTCCCGGATGGTGCTTCATTACTGAAAATTCTACTATACTCAATACAAATCCCGAATAGCAAACGAAAAAGCTCCCAAGAAGCTATACTACTCTAACAAATATAAAAATCTATCGAGAACCACCAGATGGGTGGCTTCATTTTTCGCAAAACTAATAAAAATTTAGTGCACCTGTGTCTTGTAATACGCAACTCTAACTTTAATTCGTTGCAACCTTCCTGAAGGCTGTGTAGAGTCCCCTGTGCTGCAAATCCAGCAGCTCGGGACTCTTTTTTCCCAGGAACATGTCTCCAGACATGTCCCAGGACAGTTTCGGGGCATTGGGGTCTGGGGGTCGCAACTCTAATTACAAACGCGATCAGTCATCATCGCAACAATACCTCAAAAAAATATCAAGAATCAAACTAGGACGAGTAATTAAAAAAACGCGATCAGTCGCATCGCAACTCTATGGACATTCCACGCGAAATCGGACACTTTTCGGAGTAACATTTCGAATGTTGCTGGAATTTGAACATGTTGTAGTCTTTAATGATATTTAAACGTACCTCAAGGGATTTTTCAAAATTTTGAAAAATGTCTATTTTACAGCTGTAAGGTAAGGGCTACCTTTTCCTCAATAAATTATAGCTATGTAAGTAGTAAATGGATGGAGATGAGATTTACAGTGCTTACAGAGAAGACATTAAAGTTTTAAGAGAAAATTATTTCCGTTTAAAAAAATAAAAATTTGTATCATTTTTGTGCAATTATTTTAATCAAATGCAGTTTTTTAACATCGGGCGTGATTTTAAAAATCCCCCCAAGAAGGATAATATAGTTCTATCCTTCCTCTGATGGACAAATTTTCAAAAATATGGACATTTTAAAATTGGCCCCGTAAAAATTGTCGAAAGTTGACGTTGCGTCAAATCGCTCCGGCTCGACTGGCTGGGCCGTGCGATATTCGCAGCGATATTCTTATACGGTGTTTTCGAATATGGTAAGTATTTGTAAAAAACTGAAGATGGAAAACTTTTCCTGCTTTTTATACACAACGTAATACGGTAACTCAATTTTGGGTGTTCGCAATATTTTCCTTGAAACAATGGAGACCCTTAGTTTTTTAAATGGAATGCTAAATATTTAATAGCATTCCATTTAAAAAACTGAGCGCCACCTTCGTTTCAAGGAAAATATTGCGAGCACCCAAAATTGAGTTACCGTATTATGTTGTGTATAAAAAGCAGTAAAAGTTTTCCTTCTTCAATTTTTTACAAATACTTACCATATTCGAGAACACCGCATAAGAATAACAGATACCTATAGCAGTCGAGCCGGTACAATTTGACGCAGCGCCAACTTTCGACAATTTTTACGGGGCCAATTTTAAAATGTCCATATTTTTTAAAATTTATCCATCAAGGGGAAGGATAGAACTATATTATCCTTTTTGGGGGGATTTTTAAAATCGCGCCCGGTGTTAAAAAAAACTGCATTTGTTTAAAATAATTGCACAAAAATGGTTTAAATTTTTATATTTTAAACTGAAATAATTTTTTCTTAAAACTTCAATGTCTTCTCTATAAGCACCGTAAAGCTCATCTCCATCCATTTACTACTTCCATAACTATAATTTACTGAAAAAAGTTAGCACGTACCTTCAAACAGCTGCAAAATCGACATTTTTCAAAATATTGAAAAATCCTTTGGGGTACGTTTAAATATCATTAAAGGCTACAACATGTTCGAATTCCAACAACATTCGAAATGTTTCTCCGAAAAGTGTCCGATTTCGCGTGGAATGTCCCTCTAATAAAAAGAATACCATGAATCAAAAGTAATACAATGAATCAAACTCTAGTAACTCCAATTCAAATTTCAAAATACTAGAACAATCTCAAAAACAATCGCGACTCTTTTTTCGGAACACTACAAGCAACCACGATCGATATTTTTTCGCAACACTATGCTGGAACCAAACGCGGGGAATACTTGATTTGCAACGCTAATTCAAACCGTCATCAACATTTAATCGCAACGCTAATTCAAACCGTCATCAACATTTAGTCGCAACGCTAACTAGCCCCGTAATGTTTTTCGCAACCCTAATTGAAAACGCGGGGTGCTCAATTTCAGGGGGCGGGGGGTATCGATGGGTCAGCCTATCGCCAACCAAACTACTACTACTACTACAACTACCGACGAGCATAATGGCAAAGTAATACCTATGAAGAATGACCCTGCACCCGAGGATGCAGGACCATTCTTCGTAGCCCACATGATGTGGCCTCTTTGGCCGGGCTATCTTCGGCTCTTTGGCCACTTTTTTGCTTCGGGCGGTCCGCCCTTCTGAAAGTTAATAGCGTGCCCAAGCCCGTCCTTCGCGACCGCGACCAGCGACAATGTGCAATGTCCCACTGGCGTCAAAAAGTCAACATAGCGATGCTAGAAGCGAGGGCATACCCCACTCGCGCTAGTCTGGCCGTCGACTTTTCTCACAAATTTCCTGAAAGCAGGTCATCGTGCGGGGAACATGCGATCAGAGAATACGATGACCTGCCCCGGCCCTACCTACTTATATTTAAGTCACACATTCGTTCCAGAAGGTAAGTTACCTATTCTACCTAACACCTATATTTTAAAATGGCAAAACAGTCTCTCAAACACAATCATCAGCCAACCCACTCCACGATTCTCAAGCATCGCCGCCCGGGTGCAAAAGCCTACACTAGAGAGACCGTCCCGGGACGGCTCCGTCACCCGAGCTTGGCTACAATCACACTCTAAGTGTACGTACCAGTTTTCACTGAAATCGGCTGACAAAGGCAGTGACCATTGCGTATAAGTATGATTTAAATAGCAATTAATTATTTTCAATTTCAAACAATGGATTACTTGATAATGTGCTTTGTACATATTATGTACATACATCAATCCTTATTAATTTCTCATTTGATTATATGAGATTGATTAAGTTTCATATTCCAAGATTATTTACTAGAATGATCATCGTGTGCAACAAGGAATATGATACATTGGTATCGTTATTGTAATGAATAATAATATAATGTTATAGTTTCGTTAACATGGTCTCTGATGAAAATCTTTCACCGCCGCTAATTCCACCGCCTAACCACACAAACACACAGGTGGAAAATGCGACGTGCATGATACACTAACGCAATGCCAGCCGCCGACATGTAATTATTTAGTAAAGAAAGTCATCGTGCCCCATTGCCTTCACTCACCCAAGTAGCGCATGGGCACGTGGATGAATTAAAAGGCAATGGGTACGGAAAGATATCCTGAAAATCCTCAACTAGAAAATATGATTAGTTTCTATAGTGTCTAGCAGGATATTATTCTTTCATATTACATTATTAAGCAAAATGACTCGACTTTCAACTTGTGAATACTTTAAAGTTCGATAAATAAGTAAGGACTCTACTTTAGATCAAGAAAAAGGACTCTACTCGACATTTAATTAGCGAGAAAAAGGACTCTAAAATTGAATTATTTAAGAAAAAGATTCTAAATCATGAAGAATTTACTTTAAGAATTTACAACGGGCTATTCCATCGTCAAAGTAAATTTCATAAAACAAGAAAGTATGTTCTCATGCTAATTACTTTGAATCTGAAATTTGCCTACCCTCAATTGTCTTCTTGCACATGGAAATTAATTATTCAATTGTGTGCGCAAACGAGTGACCTTTATAAGAAAGGAATTACACTTTTATGTCTATTATCATCATTTAAGACATCAAGTTACTTTTGAACAAGTAATATCAGAAAAATAAAAGAAATTCAAGTCATTAGAATCGTCGCAATGACGAAATCGGAGGGCATCCGATTTTTCCACTACATATTAAATAAAAATGATTGTAGCTGTGGAGTCTGAAATTATCAGACTTCTTCGCTACATAAAAATTAGCATTCAGCTGTATTGATATTCATACCAATACCTTCTGAATTGCTATGCACCTTTACGTGCATTATTTAATAAATATCTACATCAATGTATGATCAATGATAAACATTCGTGTTAGGAACCGTTTATCTTGGAAATTATAATTATAATTTGATTCTATTGAAAAGACGCGGCGTACAAGAAGACCCTAGCCCTCGTCTAATAAATACATACACAGATAAAATGTTACAATTCACAGGCATGGTTACCATGCCCGCGGTCATTATGCTCGCCAAAGCACGTATACAACCAGTCACTCGTGTCGATTCGGACCAAACGTCCTACGACATGATTGAGTGACCAGAGGAACCATAATGCATGCGCACTCACATTTCGCTGTGCCCCGGTGACGAAGGCGCCAACACCCCTGCTACTGCTCAGAGGAAGTCATCAAACTGCTAACAAGTCATCAAGCTGCTCAACTGCGCCCAGACTGTAACGAAGGAACAGAACACGATTATAATTTCTTTCTAAAGTTGCGATTGTTTCAACTCTAATAAAGAACCTCGAAACAATTCAAAACTAACGAAATTTTTTAACATTTAGGCATTTTAAGAAACAAATTAAAAAAATTAAAATTAACAAAATTTTTTTCTTAAAATGTCTAAGTGATAAAAAGTTTCGTTAGTTTTTCATTTCTTGGTGATTCTATTTTAAAAATTAAGTTTTTAAAATTTTTTTCTTTTTAAAATTTGGAAGAATGAACTCTACTTTAAAGGAATTAACTGAAATACATAGATACTTACATCTTTCTATTAAAATTCTGCGCACAAATCTCCTCTTCAGCTGATGCCTGACTCTAATTTCCGATAAGGAGTTTCGCTTTCAAAAGTAAAAAAAATAAAGAAATAATAGACTACCAACGCGCCCCAAAGATCATAATTGGCGAACAAAGTCCTGAATCTATTCTCGCGATTGGAAAGTCAGAGCCGCGACGCTCGAGAAAGAATATTAATTGCGTAGAAAACACTGACTCTACCCTCGCGTATCCCCAAATTGTTAACGACAATCTACTATGAGCAACTGTGCTCTTCAAAATGAAAAACTTTGTACGTCATAAACACTGACTCTATTTGGCCGCATTGCGCGCGGTCACAATCTCTGAAAAATAAGTAGGATAGGAGAGTGGAGGTAGGTGTGGTTTCATCGAGTATTTGTCGCGAGGAAATATTGTTTTTCTTGGAACCAGCCAAGGGACTTTCGCTCCTTGTTATTTAGAATACAAGGTGTGATGCGAAAATAAAGAATGCTCGCCCGATAGGAGCAGCTTTACATTTCAGTAACACGATATTATCCAGAATATACTGCTTCAGAAATAATTATTACATTTAACACGTTCCGTGCCAAGCCATTTTTGCCTGACTTGTCGTTCAGGCCATTTGATATTTTGACTAAAGATCGATATATTATCACACAATATTTCATTATATCATCAGTAGATAAGTAGTTCTCTTGTTTAGAGCTGTTATCACATCGTGTACCACCGGTGGTACACGTGGCCTGACGATCAAGTTTACCGTGTACCACCGGTGGTACACGTGGCACGGAACGTGTTAAATGAATCATAGAAGTGGCTTTCGACATTAAAGTTGTAAGCACGTTCGTGTTATTCGAATAATACTTGAAATTATTAATCACGATCTTTATAAATATCCAAAACTCATTGCAAGAATCAAAATTCGTTAATTATTCATGCTCAAATGGCATGTCCTCGATATTTCTATACATAAAGAAGAAAACTTGCATCCAAAACCGAACGTAAATGCAATTACAACAGCTTCATAAAGATATATTCTTAAAAATCATTGAAATATCATTGAATTCTACGTAAACGCGACCGAAATGCAATAGAATTCGATCATTCCAATATTTCGTAAGCATGTACTGACGCCGTTTTAAAAATTTTAAACAAATCTGATTAAAATTATTCAATTTATCATAATTCAATCTTTTCCCATTTGATCTTGATATTAACCGACTGCAAAGTTACCCATCAACCTCACAGCCAACAATGATTCAATAAAATAACGAGAAAAATACGTATACCACACGTATTGCCACCTTCTTTTTCCAAGGAATGACCAGACGCCGTCCAAGCACCGTTCAAATTAACGGTCAAGTGTCATGGCGTCGCCTGCCCTTTGCTTTCGATTCTCGCCTCAACGTCTGTAATCGAACGATGCACCAAGTTTGAAACAAAAGCATTAAAACATTCGTAAGGCAATTAAACAAGAAATAAGCGTGAAATATACCTGAAAAGGGATGTAACTGAATACCGAGACGCGATATGTGTGCATTAAATGCACAGAAATATCGGTGAAGCAACGAAGGGTATACGCGACGAAAATCTAACGGTTTTCTCGCGATATTTAATCAATTTCGGGACGAAAGTGTATTAATAGTTGCAGCAAGTGACGATAGATAGTAAAGAAGAAGACTAATACCGGTTAGAAGTAATTATGTGACGACAGATAATGTACGCGTACCATTTAAGGACGCAGCTATCGACACGTCTTAACAGAACGACATCCACGGAACAAATGACCCCCGCGCCCGGCGCTGTACCACGGCGAATATTGGCTTTGGTGGGGGGAGACGAGCAGGCCTCGCGCGACGCGAAGTAATACACGCGTACGTATTTCCGAAGTGTTGGGATATCGGTCTGTTATTGTACGCCGAGTGACGTATATATCGCGGCTCGTGATCAAGCCATCTAAACAGAGGTGACTTCCAAAGCTGGAATCGTTTCTATGCATACGTTCTGCTACGGGTAAAATAGAAATATTACACGTAATATATTTCCGTCGTTTATAAAATATGTAGCATCTCCATACAAGAGTGTACTTTAATGAAGCTGGTAAAACTCAACACAGATAGCTTAGTAAGTATGTATTCGTAAATTACTTACGTGGTATACAGTTTCTTATTGGAAAACTTTGTACAAGCTTCGCAATACATTCGAGAATGTCGCGATACCAATCCCGTGTTAGCATCTGTACATAAAATGAATACTCATTCTCTTATACATTTGTGTGAGCACGTAATTAACACGAGAGCTAATGAAAGCTCCACGGAAAGTAGGTCGAAGTAAGAGAAGCAATCGCGAGAACTAATTTTCGTCAAATATTGATATTAAAGACCCCTTTTAGGCGTCGCACAATGGGATAAAACGACCCGGCAGCGATCAAAAATCTATAACTTTGGTTCTGTCACACAAATGTATAGAGAATGAGTATTCATTTTATGTACAGATGTTAACACGGGATTGGTATCGCGACATTCTCGAATGTATTGCGAAGCTTGTACAAAGTTTCCCAATAAGAAACTGTATACCACGTAAGTAATTTAGGAATATATACTTACTAAGCTATCTGTGTTGAGTTTTACCAGCTTCATTAAAGTACACTCTTGTATGGAGATGCTACATATTTTATAAACGACGGAAATATATTACGTGTAATATTTCTATTTTACCCGTAGCAGAACGTATGCATAGAAACGATTCCAGCTTTGGAAGTCACCTCTGTTTAGATGGCTTGATCACGAGCCGCGATATATACGTCACTCGGCGTACAATAACAGACCGATATCCCAACACTTCGGAAATACGTACGCGTGTATTACTTCGCGTCGCGCGAGGCCTGCTCGTCTCCCCCCACCAAAGCCAATATTCGCCGAGGTACAGCGCCGGGCGCGGGGGTCATTTGTTCCGTGGATGTCGTTCTGTTAAGACGTTTCGATAGCTGCGTACTTAAATGGTACGCGTACATTATCTGTCGTCACATAATTACTTCTAACCGGTATTAGTCTTCTTCTTTACTATCTATCGTCACTTGCTGCAACTATTAATACACTTTCGTCCCCAAAATTGATTAAATATCGCGAGAAAACCGTTAGATTTTCGTCGCGTATACCCTTCGTTGCTTCACCGATATTTCTGTGCATTTAATGCACACATATCGCGTCTCGGTATTCAGTTACATCCCTTTTCAGGTATATTTCACGCTTATTTCTTGTTTAATTGCCTTACGAATGTTTTAATGCTTTTGTTTCAAACTTGGTGCATCGTTCGATTACAGACGTTGAGGCGAGAATCGAAAGCAAAGGGCAGGCGACGCCATGACACTTGACCGTTAATTTGAACGGTGCTTGGATGGCGTCTGGTCATTCCTTGGAAAAAGAAGGTGGCAATACGTGTGGTATACGTATTTTTCTCGTTATTTTATTGAATCATTGTTGGCTGTGAGGTTGATGGGTAACTTTGCAGTCGGTTAATATCAAGATCAAATGGGAAAAGATTGAATTATGATAAATTGAATAATTTTAATCAGATTTGTTTAAAATTTTTAAAACGGCGTCAGTACATGCTTACGAAATATTGGAATGATCGAATTCTATTGCATTTCGGTCGCGTTTACGTAGAATTCAATGATATTTCAATGATTTTTAAGAATATATCTTTATGAAGCTGTTGTAATTGCATTTACGTTCGGTTTTGGATGCAAGTTTTCTTCTTTATGTATAGAAATATCGAGGACATGCCATTTGAGCATGAATAATTAACGAATTTTGATTCTTGCAATGAGTTTTGGATATTTATAAAGATCGTGATTAATAATTTCAAGTATTATTCGAATAACACGAACGTGCTTACAACTTTAATGTCGAAAGCCACTTCTATGATTCATTTAACACGTTCTGTGCCACGTGTACCACCGGTGGTACACGGTAAACTTGATCGTCAGGCCACGTGTACCACCGGTGGTACACGATGTGATAACAGCTCTAAACAAGAGAACTACTTATCTACTGATGATATAATGAAATATTGTGTGATAATATATCGATCTTTAGTCAAAATATCAAATGGCCTGAACGACAAGTCAGGCAAAAATGGCTTGGCACGGAACGTGTTAAATGTAATAATTATTTCTGAAGCAGTATATTCTGGATAATATCGTGTTACTGAAATGTAAAGCTGCTCCTATCGGGCGAGCATTCTTTATTTTCGCATCACACCTTGTATTCTAAATAACAAGGAGCGAAAGTCCCTTGGCTGGTTCCAAGAAAAACAATATTTCCTCGCGACAAATACTCGATGAAACCACACCTACCTCCACTCTCCTATCCTACTTATTTTTCAGAGATTGTGACCGCGCGCAATGCGGCCAAATAGAGTCAGTGTTTATGACGTACAAAGTTTTTCATTTTGAAGAGCACAGTTGCTCATAGTAGATTGTCGTTAACAATTTGGGGATACGCGAGGGTAGAGTCAGTGTTTTCTACGCAATTAATATTCTTTCTCGAGCGTCGCGGCTCTGACTTTCCAATCGCGAGAATAGATTCAGGACTTTGTTCGCCAATTATGATCTTTGGGGCGCGTTGGTAGTCTATTATTTCTTTATTTTTTTTACTTTTGAAAGCGAAACTCCTTATCGGAAATTAGAGTCAGGCATCAGCTGAAGAGGAGATTTGTGCGCAGAATTTTAATAGAAAGATGTAAGTATCTATGTATTTCAGTTAATTCCTTTAAAGTAGAGTTCATTCTTCCAAATTTTAAAAAGAAAAAAATTTTAAAAACTTAATTTTTAAAATAGAATCACCAAGAAATGAAAAACTAACGAAACTTTTTATCACTTAGACATTTTAAGAAAAAAATTTTGTTAATTTTAATTTTTTTAATTTGTTTCTTAAAATGCCTAAATGTTAAAAAATTTCGTTAGTTTTGAATTGTTTCGAGGTTCTTTATTAGAGTTGAAACAATCGCAACTTTAGAAAGAAATTATAATCGTGTTCTGTTCCTTCGTTACAGTCTGGGCGCAGTTGAGCAGCTTGATGACTTGTTAGCAGTTTGATGACTTCCTCTGAGCAGTAGCAGGGGTGTTGGCGCCTTCGTCACCGGGGCACAGCGAAATGTGAGTGCGCATGCATTATGGTTCCTCTGGTCACTCAATCATGTCGTAGGACGTTTGGTCCGAATCGACACGAGTGACTGGTTGTATACGTGCTTTGGCGAGCATAATGACCGCGGGCATGGTAACCATGCCTGTGAATTGTAACATTTTATCTGTGTATGTATTTATTAGACGAGGGCTAGGGTCTTCTTGTACGCCGCGTCTTTTCAATAGAATCAAATTATAATTATAATTTCCAAGATAAACGGTTCCTAACACGAATGTTTATCATTGATCATACATTGATGTAGATATTTATTAAATAATGCACGTAAAGGTGCATAGCAATTCAGAAGGTATTGGTATGAATATCAATACAGCTGAATGCTAATTTTTATGTAGCGAAGAAGTCTGATAATTTCAGACTCCACAGCTACAATCATTTTTATTTAATATGTAGTGGAAAAATCGGATGCCCTCCGATTTCGTCATTGCGACGATTCTAATGACTTGAATTTCTTTTATTTTTCTGATATTACTTGTTCAAAAGTAACTTGATGTCTTAAATGATGATAATAGACATAAAAGTGTAATTCCTTTCTTATAAAGGTCACTCGTTTGCGCACACAATTGAATAATTAATTTCCATGTGCAAGAAGACAATTGAGGGTAGGCAAATTTCAGATTCAAAGTAATTAGCATGAGAACATACTTTCTTGTTTTATGAAATTTACTTTGACGATGGAATAGCCCGTTGTAAATTCTTAAAGTAAATTCTTCATGATTTAGAATCTTTTTCTTAAATAATTCAATTTTAGAGTCCTTTTTCTCGCTAATTAAATGTCGAGTAGAGTCCTTTTTCTTGATCTAAAGTAGAGTCCTTACTTATTTATCGAACTTTAAAGTATTCACAAGTTGAAAGTCGAGTCATTTTGCTTAATAATGTAATATGAAAGAATAATATCCTGCTAGACACTATAGAAACTAATCATATTTTCTAGTTGAGGATTTTCAGGATATCTTTCCGTACCCATTGCCTTTTAATTCATCCACGTGCCCATGCGCTACTTGGGTGAGTGAAGGCAATGGGGCACGATGACTTTCTTTACTAAATAATTACATGTCGGCGGCTGGCATTGCGTTAGTGTATCATGCACGTCGCATTTTCCACCTGTGTGTTTGTGTGGTTAGGCGGTGGAATTAGCGGCGGTGAAAGATTTTCATCAGAGACCATGTTAACGAAACTATAACATTATATTATTATTCATTACAATAACGATACCAATGTATCATATTCCTTGTTGCACACGATGATCATTCTAGTAAATAATCTTGGAATATGAAACTTAATCAATCTCATATAATCAAATGAGAAATTAATAAGGATTGATGTATGTACATAATATGTACAAAGCACATTATCAAGTAATCCATTGTTTGAAATTGAAAATAATTAATTGCTATTTAAATCATACTTATACGCAATGGTCACTGCCTTTGTCAGCCGATTTCAGTGAAAACTGGTACGTACACTTAGAGTGTGATTGTAGCCAAGCTCGGGTGACGGAGCCGTCCCGGGACGGTCTCTCTAGTGTAGGCTTTTGCACCCGGGCGGCGATGCTTGAGAATCGTGGAGTGGGTTGGCTGATGATTGTGTTTGAGAGACTGTTTTGCCATTTTAAAATATAGGTGTTAGGTAGAATAGGTAACTTACCTTCTGGAACGAATGTGTGACTTAAATATAAGTAGGTAGGGCCGGGGCAGGTCATCGTATTCTCTGATCGCATGTTCCCCGCACGATGACCTGCTTTCAGGAAATTTGTGAGAAAAGTCGACGGCCAGACTAGCGCGAGTGGGGTATGCCCTCGCTTCTAGCATCGCTATGTTGACTTTTTGACGCCAGTGGGACATTGCACATTGTCGCTGGTCGCGGTCGCGAAGGACGGGCTTGGGCACGCTATTAACTTTCAGAAGGGCGGACCGCCCGAAGCAAAAAAGTGGCCAAAGAGCCGAAGATAGCCCGGCCAAAGAGGCCACATCATGTGGGCTACGAAGAATGGTCCTGCATCCTCGGGTGCAGGGTCATTCTTCATAGGTATTACTTTGCCATTATGCTCGTCGGTAGTTGTAGTAGTAGTAGTAGTTTGGTTGGCGATAGGCTGACCCATCGATACCCCCCGCCCCCTGAAATTGAGCACCCCGCGTTTTCAATTAGGGTTGCGAAAAACATTACGGGGCTAGTTAGCGTTGCGACTAAATGTTGATGACGGTTTGAATTAGCGTTGCGATTAAATGTTGATGACGGTTTGAATTAGCGTTGCAAATCAAGTATTCCCCGCGTTTGGTTCCAGCATAGTGTTGCGAAAAAATATCGATCGTGGTTGCTTGTAGTGTTCCGAAAAAAGAGTCGCGATTGTTTTTGAGATTGTTCTAGTATTTTGAAATTTGAATTGGAGTTACTAGAGTTTGATTCATTGTATTACTTTTGATTCATGGTATTCTTTTTATTAGAGGGACATTCCACGCGAAATCGGACACTTTTCGGAGAAACATTTCGAATGTTGTTGGAATTCGAACATGTTGTAGCCTTTAATGATATTTAAACGTACCCCAAAGGATTTTTCAATATTTTGAAAAATGTCGATTTTGCAGCTGTTTGAAGGTACGTGCTAACTTTTTTCAGTAAATTATAGTTATGGAAGTAGTAAATGGATGGAGATGAGCTTTACGGTGCTTATAGAGAAGACATTGAAGTTTTAAGAAAAAATTATTTCAGTTTAAAATATAAAAATTTAAACCATTTTTGTGCAATTATTTTAAACAAATGCAGTTTTTTTTAACACCGGGCGCGATTTTAAAAATCCCCCCAAAAAGGATAATATAGTTCTATCCTTCCCCTTGATGGATAAATTTTAAAAAATATGGACATTTTAAAATTGGCCCCGTAAAAATTGTCGAAAGTTGGCGCTGCGTCAAATTGTACCGGCTCGACTGCTATAGGTATCTGTTATTCTTATGCGGTGTTCTCGAATATGGTAAGTATTTGTAAAAAATTGAAGAAGGAAAACTTTTACTGCTTTTTATACACAACATAATACGGTAACTCAATTTTGGGTGCTCGCAATATTTTCCTTGAAACGAAGGTGGCGCTCAGTTTTTTAAATGGAATGCTATTAAATATTTAGCATTCCATTTAAAAAACTAAGGGTCTCCATTGTTTCAAGGAAAATATTGCGAACACCCAAAATTGAGTTACCGTATTACGTTGTGTATAAAAAGCAGGAAAAGTTTTCCATCTTCAGTTTTTTACAAATACTTACCATATTCGAAAACACCGTATAAGAATATCGCTGCGAATATCGCACGGCCCAGCCAGTCGAGCCGGAGCGATTTGACGCAACGTCAACTTTCGACAATTTTTACGGGGCCAATTTTAAAATGTCCATATTTTTGAAAATTTGTCCATCAGAGGAAGGATAGAACTATATTATCCTTCTTGGGGGGATTTTTAAAATCACGCCCGATGTTAAAAAACTGCATTTGATTAAAATAATTGCACAAAAATGATACAAATTTTTATTTTTTTAAACGGAAATAATTTTCTCTTAAAACTTTAATGTCTTCTCTGTAAGCACTGTAAATCTCATCTCCATCCATTTACTACTTACATAGCTATAATTTATTGAGGAAAAGGTAGCCCTTACCTTACAGCTGTAAAATAGACATTTTTCAAAATTTTGAAAAATCCCTTGAGGTACGTTTAAATATCATTAAAGACTACAACATGTTCAAATTCCAGCAACATTCGAAATGTTACTCCGAAAAGTGTCCGATTTCGCGTGGAATGTCCATAGAGTTGCGATGCGACTGATCGCGTTTTTTTAATTACTCGTCCTAGTTTGATTCTTGATATTTTTTTGAGGTATTGTTGCGATGATGACTGATCGCGTTTGTAATTAGAGTTGCGACCCCCAGACCCCAATGCCCCGAAACTGTCCTGGGACATGTCTGGAGACATGTTCCTGGGAAAAAAGAGTCCCGAGCTGCTGGATTTGCAGCACAGGGGACTCTACACAGCCTTCAGGAAGGTTGCAACGAATTAAAGTTAGAGTTGCGTATTACAAGACACAGGTGCACTAAATTTTTATTAGTTTTGCGAAAAATGAAGCCACCCATCTGGTGGTTCTCGATAGATTTTTATATTTGTTAGAGTAGTATAGCTTCTTGGGAGCTTTTTCGTTTGCTATTCGGGATTTGTATTGAGTATAGTAGAATTTTCAGTAATGAAGCACCATCCGGGAATTTTGAAGTTGTTTGAGAAATTAGTGCTGCGAGTAGTCCAAAGTCCTAGTGACTGTGCTCGGGAGTTGATTTTAGTCTGTAATAAGTTAGCGTTGCGAAAGATAGAAACGGTCCACTCACGGGTTTCTTGCATTAATGAGTGGCCAATGATCAGCTGCCCTTCTGGCTACTGATCATTTTTTTCAGCAGCCCTAAGTGGCTGCACCATCCTCCTTCTCCTATCACCGCCTACCCACCCTTGAATCGAGTGTTTGTCACTGGAAATATTGTTTTAAAAGTATATTCATATCTTGCAGACAAATGTTTTTTATTTTGTTTTAGAATATTTTTAAATTTCAAGTCCCAATTTTCATGGAATGGCATTTGAAAAATTTTATTTTGTGACTGAAAGAATGGCGATGAAAGGTGTAATTCATTATTTGTAATCGAAAACGCAGACTTCTGACACACCTCCATTCAATTCAAGTTCTAATTAGAGTCTTTGAAAAGTAGTAGTAGCTATTCCTCATTAGCGTTGCCGATTTTTGCATAGTAACTTCGTCAATCCTTGTATTTATTTTCAGATTGATAAGAAATGTAGTTTTTTATTTTTATAAATTTTCAACATTCCTTTGCATTGATCAAAATTCACCCGCGATTGTTGCTTAATTTGATGATATTGAAACGAAATTTGCACTGAAAAAGTAGGTAACTGCAATTCGGCACTTTATATTGATAGTAAATTTTCAATATTAACACGTGCTCGTTGTTGCTATTTTCTGTATGACAGTAACTTCAAATACTGTGCAGTAAAGTGCAATTATTCCAATTTTCAACATTTGCATAAATGTTTTTGATTAACTATAGTATATTATGATTGATTGTCGATACATCAACTTTGAAGATGCCAATTAATGAGGAATTAGAAGGAAATTATTGAGTTGATGTAACAAAGCATCCAATGTGCTTAATATTATGAATATTAATTGTTTCGGAATGAAATGTAATATCATTAGTAGCTTCTTTTTCACGAATTGCTAAAGTTTTGATTGCCTACTTTGTCTGCTGACAATGAAGCAGTATTTTTTAATCTCTTCCTTCTTTCATCTTAATACCAAATCGATATTCCATATTGAGTTTTGGCTTGTAGCTTCAAATATGATATTTCAATATTTGGGCAATAGTGATTCAATGAAAAGACTAGGGTAGATGCATCATTTGTGACCATTTTAAGGTATTGTACCAGTTTTGGCCACTTCTTAAAAAATTTAATATTTTTCCATTTAAGCAATACATATAACCTTATATTTCGGGCGGTATACTAAATAAAATATTTATGATGTGAAATTCTCCACAGAATAATGATCTGCAAGCAATTTAAAAACAAGATAATAATGCACATGGCCAAAAACAGTGCAATGGCCACAAACGTTACATCTACCCTATATCTGTTGAAATTACATTACTTAATCAAGATAGATTGTAGGTACTAATTCACTGAGAAAGTTTCTGTTACAGATATATTATGTGTGAAGATTATTTCAGAAATATGATTTCAGATTCATCATCCTTGAGACACGAAATCTCAAGGAATTTGTATTAATAGATACTTTTGAGAATGTTTCAGGTAACATCGTGGGTCCATCGAGGGAAGTAAGAAACACATGACAATTTCAGATTTTTATTAGGCAGGTCATTATTTAAATTTAAGTAGATATGTATATGATGAGGTAATGTGTTTAGTGGCCACATAGAATTAAGTAGTTTTTAAGGAAATAATTAAACACTGCAGTGTTCATAACTAAATATAACTAAACATAAGTAGCATATAACTAAATATAAGTAGCAATTATTAAATACGAGCGCTCGTATAGCTAGGAATTATTAGTATTTAAGTAAGCATAGCAAATATACACTGGCATATTTCCTAGTAATGAATAGGAAATAATAATTATTCACTAATTAGGAATGAAATAAAGAAAAAAGGGGAAAACTTTTTGCTAAATAATGATATATCATATAACATGTCCTATAATGATGTATCATTATCACTGTTTTCCCTAATAATTTCCCTCAAATTTGCCCCCTTTTTCTTTGTTTTATTCGCAATTAGTGAATAATTATCATGGTAGAAATATACCAGAAAGTTTTTAAAATTTGAAATGAAAGAAACAAAGAAATATTTTAAATTCGGCTTAGCTTTATCGCGGTAGCTTTTTACAGAAGGACTCCCTCTGATGCCCGCTTGTCGAGCGATCGAGGATCGTTTTGCAACCGTGCATCAGGAGGATCTATGGAAATGAAAATAAAATTTTGCATAAAAGGAGGGCGGATGGGCCGCGGTTAGGGCGGGTCTCCACTCGCAGTGCCTCCTCGTGGTGAGACCTGGGCAATCTGTATTATTTGAACTGTAATTACTAATCGTATGACAAGTAACATTGTAATACAATTATTAATTACGTGACAAGTAATACGAGCCGATTGGCTGCGATCATCTATCTTCGTTAATCTATATTCCATCCGTCCAGATTCGATTCCAAATATTTATTCTACAATTACATTTTATTTCTCCAATAATATTAAAGAAAAAAGACTCCAATAGCAATCTTGGTGCCATATTTCCCAAACGGTTGCTCCTTTCTCAGTTACTAAGTAGTTTAACGTGTCATGATGAATCTTAATTCGTAATATCTTGCTTCGTGCATTAATTCCATCGGTTACTGGACTATATGGGAGGCCTTTAAACATGATATCACTGTGATATACCCTTAATCTCGGAGACTTTTGAGAAAACTCTTTTCACTTGGCTGCGTGGATAGCAGTGAGACTGTTCTGAACGAACGGTGAGTGACACTCTTTTAATTCTTTCAATCATTCTGCCTGCTATGAAGTAAAATAATTGCTGTACCGAGCATAGTGACCACGAATACTTATCATTAGTAGTTGCTAACAGTGTCATTAATGCGTGAATAAATTAATTTTAAAATCGGAAAAATGTTTTCATATCGCGCCTTTAAGATTCTAAACTATTCTGTTTTTAATTTCACAATCATTCGGGATGCTTGACGTATTAAATACGATTTACATTTCTGAAGTTGAACCCTTTCGCCTGAGTTTTTCCAAATCTTCTCTCTTAACTTATCTTTATTTCAATTGTTGGGGGGGGGGGGGGATAATAATTATATTTTTGTATTTTACCAGAATAATTAACAACTACCCATCAAAAATTAAAATAAGTGAATCTCTTACAATTATCTATCTATTTTAATAAATTGTAGTAAATAGGTTTATTTTTCGCCTTTCGGCCTCAAAATGGGGTTACATGTGTTATGTGTGTAAGTGGTTCTGGGACTGTTAATTCAAGATTGTGCTTTCGTTTTGACTTCTTCCTTCATCTTGTTCTTCTTTTCTTCTCCTTTTTTCTAGATCCATTCGCAATCCAATCCGCTCCTTTTTCTTCTCGCTTTAGTATCCCCTTGATCGTTGAGTTTTCTCTTGTCAGATCCGTACAGTCTTGTAGCATGTGACCCAGCGTCTCTCTAGCCCCATTACATAGTCTGCATACTGTCTCTTTTTCCTCCTTCCAGTACTTGCTTCCCCGCTCTTCGTTCCCACATACCGGCCAACAGACTGGCCAAGACGCGACGTATTTCAATGTTTTGAATTTAACAAAGGCCGACTCCCAGCTAACATGAAATTCATCAAGGCCAGAAATAATATTATATAGCAATGTCCATTGCAAAATGTTCACTTTTCACAACTACGGTCGTGCACTCCGTACATTCTACACGTATTTTTATCACTGCGATATATGATCAAACAATATATAGGCAACGCTTCGTCAAAAAGTCTCTAGATGATAGATATATTCAGTAAAATGTTGTTAAACGGTTTCCTATTTAGTTCAGTAGTCAAACTAATTGGTGTAGGAATCGAGAAATCAGGAAATAACACTGTAACATTCACAGATATTCACCGATCCAATCACTATCGCGGATAAAGTCGAACTGATAGCTCACATCTTTCGTTAATGTGTCACATTGGTAGAGGTTGCCATTGACCTCAACTGTTTCCCATGCAAGTTGAAATTTCTCAATTTCTAATGACTCGAATGTAATAATTACTGTTAAGAGAGAAGATTTGAAAGAACTCACACGAGAGAGTTCAACTTCAGAAATGTAACTCGTATTCGACACATTAAGCATCCCGTATGATTGTGAAATTAAACAATGCTCGATTTGCAGTTGCATCCATGCACCCTACGACACTCATGCATCATGCACCTTTCTGCGAGGCTTATAAGAATTTAATTTTGAGCGCCATAGTGTCTTGATCCCCGAAATGGATTATTGAAGAGAAATCCGCATGAGTCGTTGACAAACCGAGTCAAAGCGTAGCGTAGCGAAAGCCTATGTCAAACTCACACTTTAAACAAGTCACACGTATACAAGCACGCAACACACCTTTCAGCATTTCAACACATTTCAGAGTATTTGTTGAGTTGGACGCTCTTCATGGGCAGAGGTCGCTAAATTCGGTCCTCAAATTATGGGTCGGTAACACAGTTCGGGTGGTGACACAAAGTTCCATTAGGTGATAGGTCTATTCTATACCTCGTCTGTGGTCTCAGTAACAAAAATACCTCTGATTTTTTTCAAAAAATTTCATGCACCAGTATAGGAGAAATTCAGCAAAAACCTAACTTCCAATCGTTGCTGTTTACTAGTCCTCTAGTCGAGATACAAAGTTAAAACTTGCCACAAATTATCTTTTTTTATAAGCTTGCGAATAACTCTCACGGGTCAAATTCGGTTTAGGAGCACACCTGACCATCTTAACCGGCTGTACCCTTTAATAAGATCATATAATAAGTTATATATCCTGCAGATGACAGCACCAGCGTATGTTTTCTTTCATAAAAGCACGTAGAAGCAGTAAATGACGTTTGGCGATCCATTAAGGCAGAAGCTCAATGTAGGGCCTATGTATTTCGGCGAAATATTATCGTTAACGTTTATGTAGTTTGTAGTTACCAAAAGTTTCGTTCCATATCTTTGACATAAATTATCAGGGGGTCTCTATGTTGCTGTAACGTAGAGTCACATCAGAATACTTGAAGTCGGTAGCGTCGTTTTCGTTTTCTTTCGCACAGCTGATGTCGGTAGTCGGTAGTGAAATGATGTTTGCACAAACAAATGCATCGGAGCTTTTTCCGTACCAGTAACTCAAACTGGATCGAACCGTTTTACACTGGCTTTGTTGAAAGCTTCGTTGAATAGCTGAAATGGAGTCGGCAGGACAAGGTCAGGTGCAAAATACCTCCAATAATACCGACATCAATGAAAACAAGGGAAGGTGAGATCCGCATTACATCAAATTTATGTCAAATTCTTACGATCTTTCGATTTCACAGTATATTTTGCGTGCTTCGATTATAGAACTTGTGTAGAACTTATAAATAATAAAAACACATATATGTTTTTGCTACAGGAATAATATTTGTCATTTTCTTCTAGTTGTTTGTTACTCCGATATGCTAGTCAGAATTCTTTGGACGAAAGTTCACAGAAACATATACCTCGTGAGAATGGAAAAGATAAACCTCCATATAGGAATCATCACCATACAAATCGAGCCTTTGATGTTATTAATGAAATGCGGAAGTATGTTATGTAAACTACCTTTTGTGTTTTATATTAAATTTTCTGTTACATTTTAAAACGATAGTTTGTGCAATTACAAATGCATGTTATTTGTATGTCAATGTTGTATATATATATATCCAAAACAGAGAGAATTACCTCAGAGTCTCGTTGTGGATTACATATATGATTTAGATTTACGTTTAATATTACAAAAGAGATGTAAAATAAAATAATCGTTTGCCCAGGAAAAATTTATTATGCGATGTAATTTTGGTGGCAGACGGTGGCATGGAAGTACCTGCGCACAAAATGGTTCTTGCCGCCTGTAGTCCTTACTTTTATGCTATGTTCACAAGTTTTGAAGAACGAGATCAAGAAAGAATAACACTGCAAGGAGTAGATTATTCTGCACTTGAATTACTAGTAGATTATGTATATTCCGCTGAGGTACATGTAACCGAAGATAACGTACAAGTGTTATTACCAGCTGCGAATCTTTTGCAACTGACCGACGTACGCGACGCGTGTTGCGACTTTTTACAAGCTCAGTTACATCCATCGAATTGTCTGGGAATTCGCGCATTCGCTGATATTCATGGCTGTTTAGAACTATTGTCACACGCAGACAGTTACATTGAGCAACATTTTTCGTAAGACAATTAAACGATGCCATTTTCACTTATCGAAATATTTCTAGTCTTAGTAACATTTTGCTTATATGTAGGGAAGTAGTGGACGGTGAAGAATTTTTAACTTTAGCGCCGCAGCAAGTTGCTAAATTGATTTGCAGCGATCGTTTAATGGTACCTTCGGAAGAAAAAGTATTTGAGTGCGTGATATCTTGGGTGCACCATGATTTAGAAAAGAGACAAGCTCATTTAGCTCAATTAATGGAACATGTACGCTTACCGTTGCTGTCACAGGAATACCTAGTACAACGTGTGGAGGAAGAACCACTTCTTAAAGCCAATTTACAATGTAAATGATGATAGATATGTCTTTATATGTCGTATACTTTCTATGATTTAGTCTAAGAGAACTGAAAATTATCTTTCTTGACGTATTCAGGTAAGGACTTCTTGATTGAAGCTCTGAAGTATCATTTACTTAAAGGAGAACAAAAGTCGTTATTTAAAACACCTCGTACAAAGCCTAGACAACCACGTGGTTTACCTAAAGTGTTATTAGTAGTTGGTGGACAGGCCCCAAAAGCAATTAGAAGTGTTGAATGTTATGATTTTAAAGAAGAGAAATGGTATCAAGTGTCTGAATTACCTACACGTCGCTGTAGAGCTGGTAGGTCGTATTCATATTATGAATGGAGCTTTTTAAGTATTATTAATTCTTTCAGTATACTATTATGTCTTAAATTCTGTTGTACAACTTGTGGTATATAGGTTTATCTGTCCTTGCTGGTCATGTATATGCTGTTGGAGGATTTAATGGGTCGCTCAGAGTACGAACAGTTGACATTTATGATGCAGCTACAGACCAGTGGTCTCCTTGTCCAGAAATGGAAGCAAGACGATCAACACTTGGTGTAGCAGTCCTTGGAAATTGCATTTACGCTGTATATATTACGTCTTTTTCTTTCATATATATGTATATTGAATTATGAATATTATAATATTTCATTCCCTTCTGTATGATTATATTCGTGTAATTTAGTTTCATGATATATATAGGAACTGTACTTATATTTCTAGAAATACTTCTCTTTTGTTATCGAGTATGTGTCTGAAATAGGTTGGTGGATTTGATGGTTCAACTGGTCTGAATTCTGCTGAGGTGTACGATCCAAGAACTCACGAATGGAGATTAATTGCACCAATGTCAACACGTAGAAGTAGTGTTGGTGTAGGCGTTGTTAAAGGATTGCTATATGCTGTAAGTTTAATAATATAATATGAAAGATTATCCTAGGATTTTTAATATATAAGTATGTTTGGTGCAGGTTGGTGGTTACGATGGAGCATCTCGACAATGTTTGTCCAGTGTTGAGTGCTACAATCCAGAAAAGGATCAGTGGAAACCAGTACCTGATATGTCTGCACGTCGTAGCGGCGCGGGTGTCGGCGTTCTAGATGGGATTTTATATGCTGTAGGAGGGCATGATGGACCTTTGGTTAGAAAAAGTGTGGAAGCTTTTAATCCAGATACTAATCAGTGGACCCCAGTCAGTGACATGGCCCTTTGTCGCAGAAATGCTGGTAATTAATTTTATTTCTGTTCAAAATAGAACTTTTACAATTTCAAATCTAATTCAACAGGAAATATTTTCAGAAAATTATATCAAGTATTATTAAGTGTTAGTTTTGTTTAACTACAGAGATAAATTTGAAATTACTAGGTGATTGCTGACAAGTGCTGTAAAGATTGTATATTGTACATTTAAGAATCATTTCATAACTCATAAACTAAGTCAGGGTTGACTAACTGGTGGCCCGCAAGCAACCGGGGGCATCCCCGCCTTGTTGCAACGTTGAATAACCTCCTCCATGCCTACCAGACTCTGACGATCGCAATCGAATTCCTCCTTCTTTCCTTCTCTTTTCGACTGCGATCGCGGGCCAGCAGTTAGTTAACCCCGAACTAAGTATAAAGGAATCAATCTTTTTTTATAGGTGTCGTGGCTTTAAATGGACTTTTGTACGTTGTGGGGGGTGATGATGGCTCCTCGAGCCTAGCGTCTGTAGAGGTGTATTCTCCGAGAACCGATACATGGACAACCCTCCCAACTTGTATGGGAGTTGGCCGTAGCTATGCAGGTGTGGCTATAATCGACAAACCAATGCCCAGTACAACATCAATGTGAGGGTTGCAATCCGCTGGGCATATGACAGAGCAGAACACGGATCCGAGTGGCGAAACGTCGGATCATTCACGAGAAGCCGGGCCCAGCGGTGTGCAAGTCCAGAATGCAGACCAGAACGTACTTCAGCATTATCGCGGTGCTGGTCACAACTGTCAAGGCTCACGTTGTGTATGCCAAAGGTATGAAAATGGAGAATTGGCAGCTGTAGTCATGAATCAAAACAGAAATAATCAAGAAAGAGACGAGAGCTATCAGGATGCAGGTCGTGGTCCGCGGGGCTTCCAAAACCGACCTGGTGGTTCGGTGCAAGCGTACCCAAACCTTAATCCAAATTATCAGAATCCAGTGGATTTGGTACATAATTATAATCGTAATAGACAGGCGCAGGAACCGGACGAGAATATTTACGAGAGATTAGACAATGACGACGACGGAAACGATGAGAATAATGTTCAAGTTGGTCGTAATGAATCCCATAATAATCAGAATAATGTGGCTGGCCACATGTACGAGAGAATAGATGATCGATATTCTTACAGTGGCCGAACCTATTCTCGTTGTTACAGATATCACATTTTGAATAACATTGCTGTTTCGAATTTTTTAAATGACACGGAATCTAGAAACTTAAACCACTACGACCAACCTAGACAAATTTACTTAGACTCATCGCGATTGTCAAACCAATTCTGTCAAACTCGATTAGGGAGATTAGGTCGGAATTGTTTTTCTTCTGTAAATATTGCTTACGCATCGAGTGGTCGTACAATTTATCCGCTTGGTTACAACTGCATGTGTTGGTTCTGCAGACATTTAGATACAAGGTATTTGTGTCATCATTGCCATACTTTACACAACAGATTACGCTATCAAGATGAACTGGCTGGTAATTCCAGGCATTATATATATCAATTACCAAGAAACTGCAGGTGTCCATTTTGTCGTGGCGAATACTCGTACGTAAAACTGCCATTTACATCGTGCCGGCATACCGAATCGTTGCGAATGGAATGTCAATGTAGAAATCCTAATAATTGCTCTTGTAGATGTAAAGTTCTGTCTAACTGTAATTCTGCTACTCCACTCGGTCGATATCTCGATTTGATTAATAGAACTGGTCCATCGGTTAATAATCCACTTTACGCTACAATTCATATTGGTAGACCTTGTGTCTCGACTCTGGGAAATGCAGCTGGCGGAGGAAATCTATCTAATAGTGTAGATCCTGGCGTTTCAACGTCAAATGCGTCAGCACCTACGCCTGCGAATAACGAACCTAGTACATCCTCGAATGCCAGACCCATGTTTTCTGCACATAATCCATCCACTTCGCACGCTTCTGTTTGTTCTGCTAATCGCTCGGCGGAACGTCAACACACGTGTGACGATTCCTGCATCAGAAACCAGAGTGGAAGTGTTGCTGGCACCTGCCAATTTCTTGGCAGATGTGAAAGAGCGGAATGTAATCATGGCAGATTATCTGTACATTGGTGGTTTGTAAACAAATGGTTGTCACCTTGGAATCCACACCATTTCGATAGAAATGTGGACGCTGTTCCTTCAATGGAAGAAGAGCCTCGAGATCAGCAGGAGAGCGATAGTGATGATACTTAAACTCGAAGGTTCATGTATAACAGTTTTTAATCTGGAATGCGTGATGTAGAGCATGATGTTTGCTGAAATTATCATAGTTGTTCAGGCACCAATAGTATTTCCTAATCATGAATTTTAAAATGATACAGAATTCAATATCCGCGTCCTCGTGTTTTTCACTATTAGATCGTAATAAATTGTTGCAATGTGTGATATCTGATAGAGTAACATATTTCTTCCTGTACAATAGATAAGTTAATATCAGTAATAATATATTGGACTGTTTCCTTAACTGATAACATTCATTTTATTAGGGACTAAATGAAAAATCGCCAAGCCAATGATTTGGAGTCATATTATTTAACATTAAAATCCTCACTCGAATAATGTTATACATATTTGAAAAGAGTTCATGCATGCAGTGACAATAAGATTGATTTATATATGCTCTGATATTCCTAGATATTTACAATACTTAAACATTTTGTAGATGTAAGTTTCGGTCACATAGTTGAACTGTGGAATCGATTGAGTGTAAGAATAATCAAAGTTCTTAATATTGCCAATGTGTTCATAAACAAGCATAAAAACTGTTTAATGTAATAATTTTATATTCTTTCGTAATGATTTCTAATTATTTTAGTATGCAATAAAAAGAATACAGCAATTTTATCGCGTTAATCTTCAGTATAGGTAATTATGTGTCTTATGGACTATGTAATATTAAAAGATGTGTATTTTACTCTATAATGATATATAATGTATAGAAATTGTAACTTTTATAATTCAGTTTTCTGCTGCGTACCATTTTCGGGCCATCACTGTTAGGCGAAAAGAAGAGAGTGGTTTTGGCTTATTTTTATAAGTTTGGCAATAAAGGTGTGGACACGAAAAAACACAAATAAATAGTTTTAAAAACGAGCCGCATAGCAAATATTATATGTATTGTTGATCGATTTTACGAAATACATATGACAAATTCATTGTTAGTAATCTTTTAAATTACGATTGAATACGTTAGATGTAAGGAGTTTTTATTTAATCTTAACAAGTAATGTAAATACAAATTTGTAGCACTTACCATTTATAAATGATGATATTAAAGATTAATTGTCATGCTCCTTTCATATATTATATTCGATTTGTGTTCGAAGATACGATCAAAATTTCATATTAGTTTATGATATATATATGTATTACTAAGTAGTTAGTATTAACTTGTCCTTATAAAGTTGGACATTGAACCATTGCATTGGAAAAGAGCAATTGATAAAGTGATAAGAATTGAGGATGAATATGTTCAAAGAAATTTGTTGTACAATTTTTCAAATTTTATAATAAATACTGGCGATGATAGTGAAGAAGAAGAAGAAGGAGAAGAAGTTTAACGGATCCTATAAGAAAATATTAAATGGTAAATTTTAATTAATTCCTACATAATTATTATATTGATTCATAAATTCTCCACTACTGTTCTAATGCAGTACATATACCTTACTAAAGCGTATTTGTATTTAATATGAGACAATTTTTAATAGCCAGTAGCGAAGCTTAATTGATGTCTTTTAATAATGATAAAGCGCATCTTCAATTTCTGTTTTATTTTCTGTTAGGGCCCCGGTTTTTTCCTGGTCTTTCCTAAATACAGTCCTGCAAGAGGTAGTAGGGGAGCACGTTTAACGGCCAGTACGCAACAGGATGTCGGGTAACACCCCGCTGAGGGACTTCACACCTAAGTCACTATATCTCGGGTTGGCACTATACAGAACCAGGCAGTTTGGTGACGACGGTTATTAATATATAGAGTTTATGAAGATACAAGTAATTTTTTCATTAAGTCATAATTAAGTGATGGAGATGGTGTAGGCGTCAGGGATTGTAGGAGGAAGCGCAAGAAAGAATTTGGTTATCATTTTCTATGCAAAGTCTGAAAATATCGCCGAAAATATTGTTTTGTAAGTTTTATCAAGATTAGCTCGAGTTCACTTAGTTTTTTTTAACTCGGATATTATATTTTTATTTCAAAGCAAATAATTATTTATTTAAGTTTATACGTTATCAGTTTGATTATACTAAAAAAGAAAATGTTTATGGAATCCATCGATTATTTCGCGAAAAATTACTCAAGTCTAAACAATTTATTTCAATGTCATCTTATCTAACGTACTTAAAACGGGACGGTCGAATTTTTTAAAAAAATATAGCGTTATACATTAAAAGGGACCCAGAGATAGTGACCTTCAGATGTCCTTGAAAAACTTGAAAGAAGATTTCTCACTCAGTTGAATAAGTATTACACGTGACACTCATGGAGAGACATTTTGTATGTAGGTAATATCAGAACGTGCCAATGGTAATCAATGTATTGTATCAGTTTCAAACCGTAATAGAATTTAACGTAGTGGGGAATACTTTTACAAGAGCAAATGGTTCCACTATCGATACACATATACTCACTTTGAGAAAAGTTGATCACTTCCCCATGAGCGAAGGCCAACAGCTATCACTTTGGTGTTACAATGGCCCTCATATCAACGAGTTGTTGCGAAGTACATACGCATTTATGTCGTTAAATTTCTTTATTGTCATTTTATCCAATGTATTAATTATTCTGTAGATTCAGTACAACAATTTTGTTGATACCTACTGTTTGCGCATATCACATTAGAGTCAATTCTTAGAGTCAACTCTTATAATTTTTATAAAATAATATAAATAGCACAAGTAAATTGGAAAAAGAACTTTTAACATAGCGAGATTTTCTTCTCTTGAGGTACTCCAATCCAAACTCGCAAAACTTGAACACAGCGTGTAACTAGCGACACCTCTTTTCGGTACTGGATTATTCACCCTCCTCTCACTCTTTCACTCTTCTCGCGGTCACAGAACACGCGCTTCTTTCGCGCTCTCTTTCTTCTTTCCCCCTTTCATGTGGTCAGTGATGCCCCCCCCCGTGGCCACAATCCGACTTCTGACGCCACTTGTAGAAGCCGCAGAAAAATAGTGTGCGGAGACACCGCCGAGGGAATTCGAAACTTGCAATCTTCCGTAGTTCCGACTTGTGTCAACCTGCTTCAATCAACTTCGTCAGCGTTGATTCTCCATCTTTTGGCTCCTCTCTTATGTATTTATTGGAGGTCCCGAACCCACATTCGAGAGTATCCTATTTTAATCAGATATTATTTTGAAAGGCATCAGTGGCTGATTGAGATGAAATTTCAAGGGTGATTCGAAGAATGTGAGATGAACCCAAATTTAAAATTGTAGCTTCAGGAACCCACCCGTTTGGAAGATACAGTTACTTTACATTTATGTTTATTTTCAACGAAGACAGAAAAAAACAATTGTTGCACGCCGCGGCGCGATGCTTGTAACCACAGTTTTATTTTTAGCATCCCCAAACTCACATCGGTTCGGTATCATGCTTTACGTACATGCTTTACAATTTTTGTTTGACATGTTTTTTTTATGTAATCAATAACTGGGAGGATATTATATAAAATCGACTTTGTGAGCTGTTAAGTAATTATTAAAATGTTCAAGGGCTGAGGGGCACCTTTTCCCCTTATCCAATCGGGCTCAAACATTACATAATTTTTTTTTATTATTTGCAACTATTCTGGGGGTTCTGCGAAGAAAATTCGAAAGTCGAAAATATAAGCCACCCATAAGTGTCGTATATGAACCGATAATCGAATATTGTGTTTCCTGAATATGGACGTTTGATATTTGCAGTAACATAAAAAAAGAAAGAGAACACTCTTGCGTCAGAATCGTTAATTCATTATGATCTATGGCTGGAACGATACTTGAAGTATGTGGGCGTTGGTCCTGTGCTTGTCACCTTCGAATTCCAATCGGTCAGAAATAATCGAAAAAAATACTGATCGATTTACTATGAATAGACACAAAGAAAGCATAAGTAAGAGAACGTTTGCAGGAGGAATGGGTCACACGCGCTCCTACAATATATAGCTACCCATACAGCACACTTCGTTGCGGCAAAGTTGCAGGATGGTTGCAGTAACCTTGCGATGTTGCATGGTTGCAGCGCAATGTCGATGTATGGTTGCTGCGACGTTGCCGTGCAACATTGCACGGGGCGGACATAGAATTGTTGCTGCATAGTTGCTGCATAGTTGCGCCGCAACTACTTTGCCGCAACTATGCCGCAATTTTTCCGCAACTATGCCGCAACTATCCTGCAATTATGCAGCAACTTTGCCTCAATTATGCCGCAACTTTGTCGCAACTTTGCCAGAACTTTGCGGCGTTAGCAAATTTTAAAACATAATATCTCCAAAACCGGTTGAAATAAAGTGTATACATTATACTTTATTGAATTCGTCTTGAAACGCACTATCAAGTGATCTGTTAAAAAAAAAGTTCCGTAGTAAATTTGCCCCCTCCAACCATGCAATTTCATGTAAACAATTTCTTTTATATCTCCAATACGTTAGGCAATATCCAGGTGTTTACTGTTCCCGCGGACATTCTGTATAATGAACTAAAATATAAAATATATGTCGGAGAAGGCAACCATTTAATCAGTTCCAAGCATAAGTCAGAATCTACTTTACTGGTGGCACGTGCCAAGCTGATGTTTCCGTGAACACAGTGCTTTTGGAACGACAATATATGGGGGTCGTAGTACTCATGTAGTATAAAAGTTTTTAACGTACGGAGTAATCAATATATATATCATTTACAGTACTATACATCCAAGAAGGTTCCATGGCCACAACAGTAGCGCGTCAGATTGTCATGCGGACGGTCCGGAGTTCAAATCTGTCGTAACCGATAACTTTTTTATTTTTTTTTAACAGTTTTTCGTTGCCTCAAAGTTGCCGTGCAAAGTTGCCTCAAAGTTGCTGTGCAACTTTGCAGCAGGAGGACATAGAATTATTGCTGCATAGTTGCGGCAACGTTGCGTGAATCGTTGCAATCTTGCACCGCAACTATACTGCAACTATGCTGCAACGAGAGTGTGCTGTATGGGTACACATGGTTCCACAGAATTTGCTGACTGTCTAAAGTTGTGATATGGGATTTTGTATAGCGCGGGAGTCTCTCCCTTTTATCCTAGAAACGATTGTTATGGGATGAAAGAGGTGTAAAGATCCTTATGCATTGATTAAAATCAGGTAGCGAAGGATAATAAAAGGTCCTACAGCTATAGCATAATAATTTATGGCTACCGTTACGCGTGCATAAGCATGCGTGAATCACGGAATTGTCGTGCATGTGCAACATGTATCCATGGAATTATGAAATCTTTCGTCGTGCCACGTGCGCGTGCGCCTTCCTTTTTTTTTATTCTCTTTTAACGAGGCTCTGGTTCCGGTTACATTTACTATCGTCTGCTGACCGATTAATTGCATTGAGATGGGATATCTAATTGTAAGTGGGAAATTTAAAAGTGTATAGGTAATATGGATGAGTTGGCGATTTATTTTTCCACCTGTTACCATTTGAGATTGCTGCTTGGTTTTGTAATTTTCTACGAAATTTTCTTCGTTCTTCATATTATATGACCTGATGTGTGGTCGCATATAAGACACAAATATCCATTTTTATACATATTTACAGATATTTTAAAATGATCAATCTAAAATATAGTCTACGGCAATCAACCTTCATACTGAATTGTATTATTATTATTATTACGTATTATTAATCATCTTTACGATAAAGTGCTATAATTATCATAATAATTTGTTTTAATAATTGTTGACGGCAAGAACGGCTGTCAAGTTCACGAATCGCATGTTTTCTTGTTCGTCAATTCTTTCTTTTCTATTTCCGCATATGCCGTGCCAACGCGACGCGACGTTGTAGTAATAAATCACGACACAATATATTTTTAAAAAGTATTACGTTATATTATATGCAATCGTATTTAGGGTTACTTACGTTTGATTTTTTCGTGTTCATATTTTCATTTTATTCCAGTTGCGAAACCAACAAAAAGTATGCGAATGTATGTACGTTCGAATGCGTTCACTATTATCTGTGTAGTTCTTGATCTGGTTAGAGGCTTCCTTCATCCAAGGTTAAGGAAAGGTGGCTGCACGTGTCCCCCGTTACTATATACGTTATATTGCAACCGTTTGCAACTTGTTCATTGTTAACTGCAGGAGGAACCGAGAGACGTGCAACCTATCACGGACCTTTGTACATAGTACATATGTACGCAGAGCAGGCATCTGGTTCCCTTTCAGCCTTTTCTGCGGGGTTACCGTTGCGTGTATCGATACACATTTCTCAATCTGAGGTTTCACATTGCTCTTGGCTCACTGATTTTTTATGTTTTTACCGGTTTTCGGGAAAGTGGTAAATCATGAAAGTGAGATAAAAGTCTTGCAACGGTGGTCATAATTACATTTCTATATACATATACATTTAATGAGGATCATTTTGAAATCAGTTTTACAAAGAACAGTTGTAATTATGATGAAATGGTCACATTGTGTACATGTAACACTTAAATGATATCGATGAAATTTATAAACGAAAAGAATTTTTTTCTCAACATGGAATTCAAAAATCTAAAATTTTAATTTCATCAGAAGCATTGATTTCCATCATCTCAGTTATTAAACCACAATGTAAACTTGTGGTCCACTTCTATGACACTCGATTGTACCTATAGGTTTTACGGTGTAATGACGTAAAACTACGCGAAACCTTGGGCATAATATTAGATTAGTTGTAATATTAGATTGGTTGATATTGTTGACATTTTTCTAATGGCCGTTTAAACCACGCGATTTTATAGCATTAAGTAATGGAAGATGTCGCGATATCGGTTGTGTAACTTTGGATGAACTTTGCAGTTCCATACAGATGTTTCAGCTCTCAGGAAATTAAGGAAGGATTACATTAAAATACACTTTAAATAGTCACGACACATACCTTTAATCGCGATTTTTACAAGAGAATAGATTAGGCAATAATGAAGTGGCCGTTAAACAAATATCAAATATTTGTGCAATTCCTGAACGAGTATTAATATTACATCAAATGTGTTTGGCTTATTACAGATTTATCGCCTAGTTAATTATTCACTGAATCAGCAATAGGAAGTTAAAAGGCAAACAGCGCGAAATTATTCCGCGTTGCGCGTGTGCCATTCATCTGACCCCCTTTCATTGTCAGTCTTTTCTTCGGGTTCACTGGCGTGTGTCGATTCACGCGGCATGCACGTTCCTGGTTCTGACGTTTTCGATGCATTTGACACATACCGTATTTAAATCGTATTTTATCGTCGTATTGTTGCTGCCATATGATTTGTAGAACCAAAACATTAATACGCATGGCATGAATGAAATAAATGTTAACGACGGATGAATTTTTAGCACGACGATTTAATAACCTGGTAATTATTTACTTTAGGTTTTCATCACTGATTTCGATGACTTTGAAATATGTTATTGGGGCACAATTCTGAATACCTTTTTTCTATACATATTATAGCCGCTCGGCTTTAGTTTTCGAGATATTCATAAAAATAGTTTGGTATTTATTCGGAATCTGTGTTGATCGTTTCTAAGATATTGGTATCGGTATGGAGCTAGATTTGCGGATGAAGGGGCGGGAGAGCTACGGTTGTGCAATTAAAAAATATTTTTAACAAATTAATTCTTAAAAATTTGCAGTCCACACTGCATATACCCCCAAATCTAGCGCCATACAACCACAGACGAGATATTTCACGAGTTTGTTCTGTATTTACAATTATGTCTAATCAATCTAGTAAATCTAACCCAAAACTAACTCAAATTATAAAACCAAAGCAAGAAATTTAAAAATGATTTTTGGGAGTAACTTGGAAACTAAGGCGGAGCGGTGATAATATGTATAGGAAAATGTTGTTCAGAATGTAGAGTTTTATAACATATTTAAATTTCATCAAAATCGGTGATGAAAATCTAAAGTAAATAATTACCAATATTCTCGACCAGTATTCAACAGCTTTTCATTATAGTATCCTAGACTACTGTGTTAATATTAAATCACTGAAATGCCGTTTTAACAAACCACAACTTAAAATTACTTAACGTCATTACCCCCTTCTGTTCTTTGATCAGTAACAATTTGAATTATCGACATCTGATTACTGAAAAGATAAATGACCGTCGCTTATAATTGCTGGAAATACCGTCTTATCTACCACTTCGTATCTATTAGTGGAGTGAACGGTAGGTATAGGTACGTTCGCGATCAGGGTGGTCTGCAACTGTGGTAGAATTTCCAATTTATTCTACTTTCAATCAGTTAGAAACGAATGTAACTACATCACACGCTTATATTCACCCTCAACGGTCACAATATCATTTCTTCCCGCTACAGGCACACGTCGGTTAGCGTAACCCAGAATATTTTTTTGCCTACATCTCTGGATGTGTTGCACTGTTTTTCAAGTTTTTTCTTTTCATCGATTCGTAAGACAATGCGAAAAAATCATATATATATATGTATGTGTGTGTGTGCGCGCGTGTGATTTAGTCATAAATCATTTGGTATTCGAGACATCATGAAAATAAAGAGATATGAAGAGAAAATAAAGTTCTGAAAACACTGTTTTTTTCTTATAATCATGCTTTTTCGGAAAAATATACGAGGATTTAATTATTACATAGCTATTGAAAAACAATGCACATATGTGGCACGCACCTATTGTTCCACAGACGATCAGAAATTTCACTGGGACATATGTTTAATAACAGGGTCGAAAGGGTTAAAATCCCCAAGACCATCCATTTTTGAAACACACTTTTTTAACAAATCTAGCCCCAACCAGCTTTCTACCGATCAGAGTTTTTTGCGAATATATCGAGAACTAAAGCCGAGCGACGGTTATGTATATGGAGAAAAGTTGTTCAGAATGTGGTCCTTCACAACATATTTCAAGGTCATTGAAATCGATGCTGAAACACCTTTTCTGCATAATTACCGTTCAAAAAATTAATTGCTATAGAAGTTAAACTTAAACAAGTTCAGGCAACTTTTATAAAGTATTTAATCTTGTTTTACTTGTCCAGCAAAAAACTGTTTGTGAAATTCATGCAATAATGTCGAGTTATTAATACCTCCATGGGTGACATAGGAATACGTGATGGAATAGCGATCGTTTTTTCTGTATGCATGTTCACGGCTTCCTATAATAGATATGCCTAAGGCGAATCAAGTCCTTGCCAAATGGGTGGAGTAAGAACTGATAGGAAGTCCTCTGACAGAAGTCGATGTTTATCAATGTGTCTTTCATAGCGTACCTCGCCCAAAAATGGATTTTGCGATAAGACGGGTTACAAAGTTTTTGTCAAATAAAATCACGGAAGCAGTAATAATAAAGGCAACTATGATCAGATGCAAAAATATGATATGAAACTTTTGTAATATTGCAATAAACGAAATTATGAACAGTTGAAAGTAATGTAGAAATTTTAAAATTAGTTCCACAAATAAATGTTAATATTCTATGACTGTTCACCGCTTCAGAAACATTCACAAATTGAAGTAGATGGATGAATGAGTTTAATGTATGTGAAGCAATGTTTAAAACTCTAAATAAGTGCAGATAGCTACTTCGAGAAACCAAAAAATTCATGTTTAAAACAAATTGTCACTTAACTGTGATCATAGTTATAAGTGTATTTGAATATTTAAAAATTAAAATTTTTGGATATTTAAAAATTAAAATATATGAATATTTAAAAATTAAAATTTTTGAATATTTAGACTATTTAAAAAATTTAGAAATAAAAATGGTTTTAAATTGAAAAAAAACAAAGTACGTTTGAAATCATTGAGGAAGAAATAAATCTCGATCGCCAACACTCCTAAACTGTGACTCGAAGTTCGCTGAAGGGTGTATCTACCAAAGACAGAACTAAAAAATGAATACATTTTCACAATACCGTATTTAATCGGCATGAGCAATATGTGAAAAAGATAGATACCAGGAAGTTCATTACAGTTCACTAGACATGACATTGTCTACCGTTACTGCCTGTAAAAAATAAGCTAGTAACTAAGAGGTACCTACATACTTTGACTTTCAGTTATCCCACTATTCTCCAGTTATTAAAACCCCAAAACTTGTACATTTAATATCATCACAACATTCAGAAGAATTGTGTTTCTCTAAAAACGTATTTTTGCTATTCGCAGAGTGATTAGAAAAACCGATTGTGTGTCGGAAATGAGGCACACCTAAAAATACGAGATTTCCTTGAATATACCCACATGCATTTTCTATGTAAACTTTAGACCGCTAACAATGTTCTTGGAACGTACAATTGCTTGAAAATATTTTAAAACCAGCAAAGATCATTAGCATCCATGGATCAAGGTACGTACGTATTTCTTGACAAAGAAGGTGAACGTAGGTGGGCCTCGAAGAGATTCCAATACAGTTATAGTATTGAACGTGTAGAGAAATGAAAGGGTTCTGGAGCACGGTGTATCCAGGGATTCGAGCGGAGAAGGCATCTGTGGGACAATAAAAATGTCCCACGATAGAGAAGAGCCTCGTAGATGTAAAAGGAGGGGGATAATGATGGAGGGCACGTGATAGGAGCGTAATAATTGCTCGTTGCGATACAGTTCAACGTCGTGATTTCATTATTCTCCTCTTTATCTCTCTTTCTTCTCTTTCATCTAGGTTACGGTGCAGATGTACCTTTCCTCGTCTTGCGTACACGAGACAGCCCGTGAGACCGAATTGCGAGATAGAGTACACGCGAGAGAGTTGTAATAAGTATATGTACGTGGAAACGGACCCATGCTTTCGAACAAGCCGATCGCTTTTAACCGCTGCTACGGCTGCGAGCAGAAGCACGACGCTTTTATTCACGCTAGGTCACGTAATGAAGAGCGAGGTATACCTATGTAGGTACTATCTATAATTTTGCGTGATTGTTTTTTACAGTACCTAAGTATTCAGCAGTTTGGTTGAATTAATTCACATTTTTCACTTTTATGAGGAAAGAACTTTGTTTCAAACAAATGCTGTGAAAGAATAGTAATTATAATAACATACCTGAAAAGAAAGAATATATTTTTATTAATCGGGTAAACCAACCAGTAATTGACCGCATACCAGTGAATGACCATTAGGCAAAGAAATGTCAATTATAAATTTAAAAATATTATACATATGTTTATAATTATAAGACACTTTTACTTAAAATGAAATATTGATCATTATTTTTACTAACATAAAATATTATATGCTCATGTTACTCTGGTAATTAAAACAAGTAGGTATCTTTAATTTTTATTATTTTTACAATAAATTCATTTTTAATCAATTTAAACTCATGCCCTTTGCCAATAATTGATAAGCTCCATTCTTGGTGACTGCATCGTTGTCTATAGTTTCTGTCGAATGATGCACATGTTGTATGGACCACCTTATTGTTCATATCTCGTGTTCTAAACGATATTGTGTCGCACTATTAATCCATGTACCTACTGAAGCTGTTCTTCATCCAGCAACGAGATACATACATTGATTGTCTGATAACATTAAAGGTTAGTAAACGTTATTTATGCCTGTGATTATGAATGTGACATATATTTTTAATTTTCAGATATGTCGAATTTTATGTCTGTATGTATTAGAAAATATGAAAAAATGTGATTAATTCAATTTTTCAAGATTTTTAATTTAGGCCGTTTTCATAATTATTAATAGATTTGTATTACAAAAGTTGTTGAGTTGTCTATGTCTACATACAAATAATACATGTTGTATAATATATTTGAAATTCTTGACGTAATGTTTACGAAAAATCGTGGTGCAACCAGTTAGCACTGGTAAAAATAGATTCACACTATCCGTCAGTGTGGACGGCCGACGCGTCCGTCGAAACATTCTTCAATGGGTTTTATATGGTGACATTCATTCACTTTGTTCCGTTCGACGACCGTCGAATAGTGTGAATCTACCTTTACTTTGCAAGTGTTAACATCGAAGAGATAGGAAGTCCTGAAAAGTTCATAAGAATTTAATACGAAAAGCATAACTTTATTTGCAACAATATGGCCTTTCCATAGTTTGATATGAAATATTTTTTTCAAACTTGTAATATTATTATGAATTATACCTATGTTATTATATCACAGTATTATTTTGTAAAGCAAATCCGTATCAAATCTATTGTATCATAGTTGTCACCTTTTTCGAAGATTATGCGATCAATGGAAAAACTGTATTCTAAACTTTTTATTTGCTTTTTCATGGGGAATCATTTCTGGTCGGTTGCATCACAATTTATCAGACATTAACATAAACATCGCGTGGATCTACATAAGTATATTTTCAAAAATGGGTGCATTTCGTGTGTCCTTTTCCATTTGTCGTTCTTTAAACATATTTAAATGTTCATAATGCAATAATAACTTACATCGTTATATCCGGGAGGGTTCGTAGAATAATTTGTTGCAACGAGCAACCGAATAACTATTACCGTTTCGACACAAAATATGTTCAAAGTTACAAATTTGCATTTTTTTTCAAAATCGAATTTCTCAAAAACTAAATGCTGATAAAGTAAAAAATGAAAAATATGACGAATCTTCTATTAAAATGATCAAACTCAATATGGAAGTTGTACGAGGCAAATTTTTCTTTTTAAGTACAAAATAGTTTCGACGATTCTTGGGAACAAAAACGTAACGCAATGATTGGAATTAAAGGTAGTAGGAAGAGAGAGGGGAGGGACATCGAGGAGCGAAAAGTGAGAGAGGACCTGCAGGCCGCGCTACTCTTCATGATCGGGGGACACCTCTCCTTTATCCCCATTCTGTTCAGTCGGCTAAAAGTTAAAACGCTTCTCTTTCAGTCGTCTCTCGTTAACGTAGCGTTTCGCGTGGTGCGACGCGCGCGAGCCTCCAGCGATTTCAACGAGCCGCTCATATTTCGTGTACGGGCAAGCACGTGCATCTTCCTTGGCGAATGCGTTTTCGCGGATCTCTTCCTTTCCGATCCTATCACGCAACGAGTTGTTTTATTTCTTCCTCTTGTGCGCTTCATTTCTTCCTCTTATACGTTTCGTTTCTCCAGACGGTTCAGTTCTTCCTATTGCAGGCTTCCAACTGTTACTTTTCGCCCGAACGTCGTTGAATCATCGAAAGTGAAAGCGAGAGAAGAGATTTTTGTTTCGGTGTGTCATGTTGATCGTGCTTCCGCTGAATTCGTCGACCTTGCGTGACTAAATGGATCGTTAAATCAGGTAAGCTTATAACTATATACTGTAATTTACTAAGTTGATGCAAAAGGTTTGTCGCCTAATTTAAATTAAATTGCAAAGTTCCATTGAATAATGATCGTTTGTATGTAACTCGATGTAGATAAGCGGAGATTATTGAAAACCGACCGCTCTTATAGACTTCAAGGGGATGAATTTGGGATACTTCTGTTCTTTCGCCCTCCGATTTCCATTCACTTAAGCATTTCGATCAGATTTTACACGGTCACTGAAAATACTATTAAAGACATCATAACTTTTGGAAATTTGAAATTCTATGAAAATACGGATTAAGCGATTGATTTCTAAGTAGTAAGTGTATCGAGGCTAATGACAATTACTTGACAAATACGACAAACCTTTTTCGTTCACCTAGTATGATATTTGGATTTAAGTGATCAGTTTGATTTTAATATTCTGTGGAATTTTTGAACTAAATAATAATAATTAACCCCTCTAATGATAATAATAGTAATAATCTACTAATAATCGTAATCTACGTAATAACGGAACTAATGGTAAGTAATACTCGTAACATTAACATAACGAGCACTGAAGATAATTACGAGGAAACGTGACACGTCAAAGTTGCAATATATGTAGCAGATTGAGATCTGGTTCGTTAAGGTTTAAAAATAAGTTTCAAGTACGCCATGAAAGACAACTATGTGGAGAATGAAAATGCTGAGTACTTACCAATGCCATAAGTTACCTTTAGCCCAATTACCAAGGTTAAACATGTAGATACATACTTTCAAGTTCTTCCAGCGTAGTATAATCTGCAAAAAGATTATACTTCGAACCAATTAACTGCAGTGCAGATCACACTCAAATTAAATCGACAAATTGATGGCTTTGCGATACTCTCTATTAATTATTGTAATTACAAAACTGTTAATTTAGAAGAACAGTGATCCATTAATTTTCTTCGCGTTAGTCAACAATTTGGTAAATCTCAAAACATGTAATATACCAATATAAAAGGGCAACCAAACTTATTTATCGTTGTTAATGGGTAGGACGGAAGGAACTCGATTCGTTTTCGGTGAAAGTGCGCTTTGCATACTCGAATTCCAGGAAAGTAATTCGGTGGGAGAAAGTGACGGGTGGCCGAACATGTTCAACTAGAAATGAATTTTATCGGTTCGCGGGAAGATCAGCACAATCATCGTCACTTTAGTATTACATGGATATCTTTTAGAGACACGTGGTACTTATACGCGCGCGAATTTGTTATTCTCACTTGGACGACTGTGTCCACGCGAACACCGACGCTTCTGCATAATTTCGTTTTATGAAGACATCACTGCCTCTTGTTGAAAGCGCACATGTTTTTGAATGAGATTCCAAACGCTTATTACATACAACAAATTTAATATCGTCTGGTATATATTTCCATGACAGTGATAGTTATCACTTACAATGGGAGTGCACAAAATGTTGCATGTATGTAGTTAGTTCATGGCACTTAGATATAGTAACCTGTTAAATGCATGGGGTGCATTATTCTAACTTCTGTCAAAAAATCAGGTTCAAAAATCCACAGAGTTTTATGCAAATTACAGCGTACACCGTTTCGGAGAACGTGGTTTCGGGAAAAACGCATTTAAAGTTTCCGGAATGTTCTGATATTTGAAAAAAAATTGTATATATTATTCAAAGATGTCTCTATCTCCATTGAAAAATTTTTATCGATAAAAGTGTTTCTGTCACTTAGAAATAAATTCCCAAAAATGCGATATTTCTTGACCTGGCCAAGGTGGTCGGGTTTAAGGTCACCTAGTTAGGTGGCTGAAAAGAGGCGAATGTTTGAGAATTTTTTTGAAAAAGCGGAAGCATATATTTTTACAGAACTTTTTGCACTTAGAAGAGCAACATTTAAAGAAAATTTGGCAATTTTTTCATAGAAAAATGTTTACGTTTACAATAAAATAACAACCGACATCCTACATGCCTTTTTTAAGAATATAGTTTTGCGGTGAGCACTGCCATTCAGAACCAGATTATCTAAAATCAAAAAACAAAAAGAATTCGTTAATATAATGGAGAGAATTTCCGAAATATTGATTTAAAACCAAACGGCGGCTATTATATAGTTGAAGTCCTGATATTTTCGCGTGATTTTTGCAAGAAAAAATCAGGACCTCAACGAAATCTTTTTTGTTTTTTGATTTTAGATAATCTGGTTCCGAATGACAGTGCTCACCGCAAAACCAAATTTTTAAAAAGGTTTCTTGGATGTCGGTTGTTACTTCATTATAAACGTAAATATTTTTCTACGAAAAAATTACCAAATTTTCTTTAAACGTTATTCTTTTAAGTGCAAAAAGTTCTGTAAAAATATATGCATCCGCTTTTTCAAAAAAATTCACAAACATTCGCCTCTTTTAGGCCGCCTGACTAGGTAGAACCCCTTGAGGCAGATGTACACTATACGGTACATACCGGCAACGGCAAGTTTGTCACCGGCACGACAATTTTATGCATACATCTAAGTACACCCTGTGCTACAGTTGCTGTGACTACCACTGCTTGATCCCTCGCCTGACTTGTCCCGCGTGCGCCGGTGCACGCGGATTGCCTGTTTTTAGGCATATCTTTAAACGCTTATAACTAACAAACGAAGCTTCAACCGCAATATCGTTACTCTTGATTTTCGTCTTATTCTGATGTCTAGAATCACTCCTTAAATTGATTCCCACGTGTAGCCGAATACCCTATATACACGCACTGCCATACGACACGAAAAATATAGCTTTCTATTTAAAAAAAAAGTCATCTTCACTGTGCGAAACTTACTGCAAATTTTAAAAACTGCTACCAGGACACTTCTAAAAAGTCGTGAACTTTCCCCATTTCTATTTTTTTCCTATGCCAGTGATGTCCTGTTGAAAGCACGCCGCTCGGGAGACAAGACAGTCTCTTAACGAAACGATCGTATTCTATTAATAATACGATGCCGCTGCTATTTCGAAAGAAATTTATGGCTTGTCACTGTCGCGTGACACCGCGGTCATTCTCAGTCTCTCACAGTCGCCGCGATGACTATAGAAGAAGTAGTGGGGATAGAAATGTGCTCTTAACAGAACGGAGGGTTTGTGCTCTCAACGGGACAACACTGTACCTGTCATTTACGATATAATATACGAAAGCTTGGGCACCTTGAATAGATTGAGGTTTACAAAATAATATTCGATTTTCAATATTCTTTATGATACTTTAATATTCTTTTGTAGAGACGAAAGTAGAAATGTCGCTGGTCAACTTCAGCTTGCCGTATCAGTCGGCGACACCTACACCGTTCTTCTATGGTGGACAGAACGGAGGACATTCCACAGTGAACAACCTCCGTTTGAATGCGGTACTTCCGCCTGCACCCGCTCACAGTTTCAATGAACGAGAACCGTTTCAAAATGAGCCATATGTACCGCCTGCGAGCTACCAGCAACAAAGACAACATCAACCAACTTTCAATCGACAGAGCAGCCCAAATTCATTCGTCGAACATTCATCTTTTTCATCAACACAGGACACTAGATACGCGAATTACAACCAGGACTTCAGGAGGACTCATCCACGGCAACAGCAAATGAGACCTTCCCCATCACCGCCACAACAACCACAGCAACCACAGCAACGAATCCATGTAGAGAGGGATGAAGATAATCTTCGAACATCAAAAATATCGGAACAGGAAAGCTATCCTGAGAGACCAAATGGGTAAATACTTTTCTAAGTATTCGCTCACTGCATATGTGTCACTATCGCCCGTAGCTCAATCAACAATTTATTCCGAAAAATAACCGTGAGTTTTCTCGGGAAACATTCGAGAAAACACCGTTTTGTGTCTTTTGTCAAACTTTTTCTTTCAGCGCCAATTTGTTATTTGTCAACAGAAGTTGTTAATTAAGCTACGAGCGATAGTAGAATAACTCCTTAAGGAGGGATTGTCGTGTCACAGCCTCAAAAACAGAGTTGGGCATTAATTAGTCGAGTAAAGTTTTATTCGTCTAAATGTTTATTCGATTAAGTTTTAATATCTTCTTTTTATTCGAAATTTTTAATCGATTTTAGTGTCCAACACTGCCCAAAAGTAACTGATATTTATGATCTTTTTTTTCAAAGACTATTGTTAATATTGGTTTAAACTCTTTTGGGATATAAGGAGGCATCGTTAAACTTGCAGAAAATATTTTTTTTATGTCGATCCTACTTATTATTTATTAAGTATTGTGGAATGTTGTCAACCTCTTCGACAATGTAACTCCTGTTGGTGGGACGTGTAGCACCCATCACAGTCATCTGATTACAAAAAAAATTCTTAAAGTTAGTTTACGCTGGAATTGATCCAATTTAAAGAAAAAAAAATTGAAAATTTGAAGCGTTTGAAAGAAAATGTAACTTTTTTCCTTGGATCAATTATTCATATTATTCTTTATATCGATGAAAAAGTATTATAAATAACAACTAAAATTAAAATTTTAGGTCCAGTCCCATCGTAAATTATTTAACTTTAAGAATTTTTTTCTTTTTGCAATCAGATGACTGTGACAGGTGCAACACGTTACGCCAACATCTTCGACGAGGTTAATACGATTCCACAATAATTTATAAATTATAAAAAGGATCGACATAAAAAAATCTGTAAGTTTAAAGATGCCTCCTTAAATCTCAAAAGAGTTTAATTCAATATTAACACTAGTCTTTTAAAAAAAAATCATAAATATCACTCACCTTTTGGGGGCTGTTACACGAGAATCCGGGGATGTACTGAATGTTTGGACAGTAAGGTTGCAACAGCAATGTCAACCGCGCGCTTGGTGATTTCAATGCAATCACCTGGTCAGGTCTGATGACATTGTCCAACAGCCATTTTGATCTGTAACATTCAATAGCCGTTTTTTATAGACTTTTGTGCGCTGAAAACGAATCCGCACATCGTTTGTCATCATCACCCTCAGTTTTCGAGAAATTCGATTTTGAAAAAAAAATGCAAATTTTGAACTTCGAACATCATTTGTGTTCATAAATTAATAGTTATTCGGTTGTTTGTTTCGTCAAATTTTTCTATGAATCCTCACGAACCCAATGATTTAAGTTATTATTGAATTATAAACATTTAAATATAATTAAACAACGATCAAATGGAAAAGGACACCCGAAATGCACTAATTTTTGCAGATATCTTTTAATTTATTTTCAAAACTTATTGGGTATCGAAGGAATGCTTCTTTGAATGAAGAGATAGTTTAGAGATGGCAAGCGGCCAGGTGCCGTATTGCTAAAGAATAGGACTCAGTTCCTTAAGGATTTGGCCACGTGGGGCAGAGTAGGATGCCTTCTGGTAAGAAGACTGCGATGAACCACACGGGAGTTGCTCCCAGAACTGATGTGGAATTCCTAAAGTAAATCCTACTCGTAGTGTAGTTGCTCCCCTCCACTACGAGTAGGATTTATTTTAGAAATTCCGGACCAGCCCTGTTTACTCCAGAACCTCGGAATTGAACAGTCGTTCCCATGTATTTGTAACATATAAGATTGATGTTTGAAAATTCAATTATAATTTGTCAAATTAAATCATTATTTTGTTAAAGGTACACGCGAGTTAACGGTGGAAGTGGTCCAGATACAAAAACTTCAGTCCACGCTGTCCTAGATTACGATGATGACTTTGAAGACTATTACGATAACGAGGAGCAAGCAATACCAAGGGACGCGCACGTTACACCTATTCAAGGGCCGATCTTGTTAAAAAATGGCTCAGTTCCCGTAGTGCCATTGTACTCTTATCCTCAACTAAATAATGGTACATTTGTGCAAATACCGGTAAGTCTGATACAACATCTTTTACGCTAGCTATATGTGTGTTGCATCCGTGGAAGATTTCTCTGACAAGGAGAAAAAAAATGCAACAATCGTTTAAAAGTCGCGAGAACAAAGAAAAGTGTTTTGAAGAGAAACCGCGTAAAACAGGTGATCTTTCAATTTTTCGGACCATATCGCATGTTTGATCATTTAGATTTTAGGACATACGGGAAAAACTGACCGATCCGGCATTCTGTACAGTGTTTAAGGGTAGATTTAACTCGCAAAAAACGTAATTACTTGAAGGATTCCATGATTTTCCTTGAAGTGGCATCATGTTTTGCAAGAGATAGTAAATATGCAATTTTTGGGATCATTTTAAAATGAATTTTGTAGGATGAAAAAATCTCATTACATTGGAAATTGAAGGCTCTGAAAGGAAAATTTCTTAGCTTTCCAAACTAGTCATGAAATTTTTTCTACAATCATGCGTTCGCAAGTGTTAGGCGTTCAAAGTGAAAAGCATCTATTTTGTTTTGATCGAATAACTCGGTCAATAAAAATCATACAACAAAACCAAAAAAAAACGAAATCAACCAAAAACCAAAGAAACGAATTGCGTTTATTTGTTTTTTTGAAAATTATAAAATGAGTTTTTAGAAAAACTCATAAACTCAAGTTTACAAGGTAGTAAGTACATATTATGCCTTGACAGAAATAAGTAATTCGGACGTTGTAACACATTTATCTTTTCCACTCCTCTATTAAATATTTTCTCAAAATTTATATTACATTTATATTAAGCGTATATGAATGAACGTGACGAATGACCTATTAATTCGAAATTTGGTAGACGAGTATGAAGTAAGATGTAATTGTAATCATTCAGTGCCATGACACTGTAGATTCTTTATGCTATTTCGTTCATGCAATTCTTACAAATGCTGAGTAACAATGGCGTGACTCATAAGCTGTTAGAGCGGAAGCATTCACTGTAAGTAGAAAGTATGTATGTATACTGATTGTTAGCTGTTCGCACCGAGCTACAGTCGTAGAATATACAAGTAGATTTCGTCAAGCTTAGACACTTTGTATATGAACATCTCGTTTACTTTAAAGAACTTTCAACATATCTATTGGACAATTGTGCTCTTGAAAGTAGGTATATACACCTTAGCTTTCATGACATGCGTACTTGTTTGAATCTCAATAGAGCACAAATATGACGTCTAGCACCTATCGATTGAGACGATGGAAAGAAAACCACAGCCCAATTATAAACGTATAATTCAAATTACTTGTCTCGTTTAAATGTATATTTAATTGATGGGATACAAATATCTGTCCTTGTTAAATAGAAACTTAAGAAACCCATTGATCTAAAATTCTCAAAAAATCATATTTAAACGTGTATCTACAATCTACAATCTCTTCGAATATTAAGGAAGTACCTATACATGCACATACTGACGATTATTTAATGTAGTTATTTAAACTACCCAAATTTCTCGTATTGGTACACTTATCGTGGTATCTAAATTCGAAGATTTCCTAGCCGAAATGTCGTACTTGACAGATCGTGGCACGCGTTTGAGAATCGTTGAAAAGGTAACCGAACGCGGCCGTGGCTGTAGGAACATTCAGTCTATGTACAACATACTATATCACCACTGTGACATTTCCGCGCAGCACCCATGACCCCGAGCGTCTTCCCTAGGCTCTCTAAATGTACGATAGACTAAATACATAAATGCATATACCATACTTACACTTGCCCAGGTATTTTGCCGTGTCCGCTTTTCCCCTGTTGTTGTCCATTTTTCTTGTCGTAGATTCACGCGCCGTAGAATGAATTCTCCTCGCAGAACATCGCTGCTGAGATCAGTCATTATGTATAGTACCATAACCGATAATCCTTTGACTACACCAACCACTCCATCACTCATGAAATTTTCTGAGATCGGTAGAGTAGCGTTCAATGTTTGATCATACACTTTGCATATAGGATTTTTTATTACTTTTACTGTACATGTTTCATTTGAAGAAAGAAGGTTACTGTAGTTCTCACAATAAATAAATACTCTATGCTTTAAATAGAGATTTCTTTATGGTGGTTTTACAGGATTTGTTTTTTTCTTCTTATTTCTGCGCTCTTCGCTTAAGTATTTCTAAATTGGACGTGTTTGACTACTGTTTTTTCATTTTATTTATTGACTTGTCTTGATGGAATATGTAATAAAATTTTCAAATCGCGGTAAAGAAAACTGATTATGAATCAGCTGTTTTGAATTTCCGGGTTGGGGACCCTTCTGCGAAACTGTAGCAGGGAATTTTGTAAATATATATACCAATGGATTTGGAATAAAATGCCAGTCATTTTTGTTATTATGTATATTCGAATGAGTTGTAAAATAAAGTTATAAATTTTTTTGGTTGAAACAAAATCTGCTTTGGACAGTGTGTTGGGATCGTGTTATTGTACATAACAAACCATGAAACTTTCCAACTCGAAATTTTCATGTATCTCCTCTGGTTTTCGAGATAACACTTCTGGGTCGAAGTGTCTTTGCGGGTGGTTTCACCCCTTAAAGCCACGTCACCGCCGATAAAAAATACGTGTCTCTTATTTTTGTCTCCTTAATAAAAAGCGCGAAGTTTCATCACAATTCCGGGGTGTTCACTTCAGAAGGGGGGCCTTTCCTTGTCAGGATAGTGTCATTGACAACATATATCAAGGTCAAGGTCATCGGAGATGCCTCCCATAAAGTAAACATATAGCCATGGTTTCAAAATATTAAGGAATAGCTTAAGCAACTAGAAATGTAAGGTATGTGAATCATGATGGTACGAACGGATAACGGCGCGGCTACGGATGAGTCAAGCACACGTGGCGATAGTTTCGAACGGGTATGGGCGGGTAGAAATCGACGCAGACCCGTCTACCAGGCAGCGGATACGGGTGGGTCAGACTCGTGCTAGGTACATCCGCCCGTTGCGGACTTCTAGTCTTCTACCCGCCACTGTATCAATTCTTCAAGATAAGAATTATTCAGAAATTTAAATATCGTCAAAGATTGCTGTTGATTGGATAAACTTCTATCGTGAATTTAAAATATTAAATTTTCAAGAATTCAATTATCAAGGAAGAGTGAATGGAGTAGGTCTGGGTTATTTTTCTTGGCGGGGGAGGGGGTTTAAACAGTACAAGAGTTTGGACTTGAGATGGTTCAAATTGGCTAAAAATTAAACCATTTCAAGTACCTAGAATCCCGTCTATTGCCGTGAATTCTCTGAGAATAGAATAGCATGTACTTACATACCTATGTATATACGTGCTATAATAATTGAAAATTAATGTTCAGAATTTACGCACCTGTGGACTTTTTTAACATTTACTATATAACGTTGCAAATGCCGATACATTTTGTATTTCAATTTAATTGTATTAAACACAATAATTTATGAATACCAATAAAATTACAATAAAAATCCGCAATTATTTATTATTATGTAATTAAAAGAAAGTAATAATTATTTTGAAATCAATAGCAATTTTTAAAATAATACAGTATGTAATAAAATATTTGCATGTTGCAGATTCTTTGGACCGCGCTATCTGTTGCTTTAGGTGTCGAACTGAGGGGAGATTTGGTACGTGGTGTACCATGCATTAAAAAATATCATCAGCTGTTTTGTCCAACTGCCGGAAACTCATACCCAATGTAATAGTTGTAATTATAGTGTAATAATATATTATATGATTATCCTAATATGTTAATGTATCTAGAATACATTATTCAACAATTTATTCTTTGTTACTTTGTAAATACAGTAGTATTCAATTCTATTTCCCCGTTTATTCATTATTATGAGGACAAATTTTAATGCGCAAAATACGTGTTTTACCAAAGATTCTAGTATTAAACATCAGGTTTAAATATGGTCACCTATATATTTGAACACTACAACAAAATTCTTAGATATTAACTTTATTCTTCAATCTACAGTTTCTGCGTTCGGAGATGTATTTGGATTTGGCCATTAAGAAGGAAGATTGCGAGGGAAATTTAGCTTAAAATCAACTTGATTTATTGTTATTATATGCAATCAAATGCATATGTAATATTAAATATTTTAATACGGCTGAAACGTAGTAAACTGGAAATAACAATATGGTTTCAGAGAACGGATAGAGCGTTTTATCGATGAGAATAAAGCGTTAATGAAAAGAATGTACGGTGATTTCGAGATGACTTCAGGATATGGTTCGTCAAGCAGAGAATCTGGTCATCGAACACGTAGGAGAAGAAAAAGCAGAGAAGCTGTAAGAGAGGATATCCCAGACGGTGGACCTAGTCTTCAGAGGGAATCGGAACCAACAATTGAGCCTGATGGTGACTCATTCTTTGCTAATATCAGGAAGACTAGAAATCCAAGGCAGTCTGCAGGAAAAAATCGAAATAACGAAAGTGGCAGGTGCATAATTCTAGAATTGAATTCATTAAAATTAAATAATTGATTACTTTATAACATTTTTATGTAACATTTGGTGTAACATTTTTATCCAATCTCTTCGCAATTGACAAAAACTGCACCATACCGCAAGCAGTAGCATTTTCGCCTAATCAACGTTCTATTTTATCCAAAATTGTTTTTCCTTTGATTAATTTGCAGCTATATCGTGTTTAGATATATGTATTTGACTTTTAACTTTTATTGTTACTCAACTGCTAATAATTGTATTTATTGTTTTTAGAGTTGATGCGTGCGAATCTAAAGTGGAAATCGTGACGCCTTACTGGGCTAGCAACAGCGCTGGTAAAATTCGTGCCATTGTAAACACACAGCACTTTGAGCAGGCCATTCATCAAGAAGTTTGTTCGTAAGTATACAAACCAAGCATCATTCCACACATAAATAAAGTTTCACTCATGTGTGAATTAGTATACTTAAAATATATGGTACGTATGGGGTGGGCAAATGCTTTTGTGAGTAGCTGCAGATATGTATTCCTGTTTCGTTTCAGAAAAACACAGACGAATCGTTGCAGCGGAGACTGTGGCTGCGAGCAGAAGTACAAATGGCACAGATTACTTGCATACGACCCCGATAACGACTGTAAAGGTATCTTCATGGACTGGTTTCTTTTCCCTTCCTGCTGCGTCTGCAGATGTGACCCGGTTGCTAACAAATTTTCTACGTCGAATAACCGAAATTGAAGTGATTTCTCAGGGCGTGAACGTTTCCTAAAACTGTCTGGTTGAATTTCAAAATCAATTGGAAAGGAGCTGCAGCACTGGGAATTGATTGGCACTTCCTTCGAGTTGCTGGTTTGTATTTCGATTCGCGTAGAATTCCCGTGGCAGGAGATTGAATGTCACGTAAATCCTGTTACGCTCTTATTTTCAGTCTGTTTGTTCCGTTACAACGCCATTATCTTAATAGAGTACATAGGTTTTTGCCATTTTTCTAATTACAGTCTTTCATTTTAGCCAATACGAGATACAGTTTGATGAAAAAGTTTAGTTATTTATGAATTTATTTTTAGAAAGCAGGGATCGCAATAAACAGTTACCTTTCGTTTTTAAAAAGATTCTGTTAGAACTTATTATATGTTTCGTTTAAGAAAATATCTATTCGTGTGGAATTTTTATGGAATGAAATCCCTTACGAAATCCTTCGAAATCCATTAGGAACTTTTTGAAAAGTGTTCTCATCGAATAAATATTTTAGAATCTGAATAATAAAAAATAAAAATTCCATGGCAACAAGTTTTTTCAGAACGTTTATTAAAAATGGTTCCATAAGATAAAGAAAAGTACCAATCTATTAGGTACTAGTTTTATTTAACATTATAATATAATATTATTCATATATTTGTTTAATAAAAGGTATGAAAATCAACATAAGTAATTAATAGTTTCATAAGAATTGAAATAGAAGAGAGAACAGAAAAGAGAATTTGTCACGTGTAATACCTAAATAACATTTTGTATAGTTTAAATGAACTGAAATGCATAGAAATTTTATAATATAATATATAATATGTATATTTCTATAATGGAATATATGAATATACATCTACGCATTATTATACTATTTAATTTTTGCTATTCAGCGTGATAGTATTATACCTAACTACATATAATAGTATTATCGTATTTTTTATATTTTATAAGTTTTATTCAAACTGAACCTTTTATGTTGAAGGACTTTTCTTGATCTATTCTCAGCAGAACTTATAATGTGAGAACGATTTTTAAAAGAGTTTCACGGTCCATGTTTTAAATAGAACCTATTAAAACTTTCCATAACTCTGTCGATCCCTGTTAGAAAGTATTATGGAAACACCTATTACCTTCGTTGTAATGTATAAGTTAATAAGGAAATCATTCAGAAATAAAAATAATCCTTCTATATTAATGATTAAGTAGGAAATAAAAGTAGAATGAACGCTATTGTTATAAGACTAGAGCAAAAGTTATTATAATGCAATTGTAAGCGCCAAATGTTACCTTGTAGTTGTTGTTAAGGAACTATACTTATTGTTAGGAAACGTATACGACATGTTGTCTTCTTTCAGATGTATGCTTACGATAGTATATAGAGTGTTTATAAATATGTGGGACAATATTTCAGGGTCGGTTCTACTCATCAAGATAATACGAAAAAAGTTGGTATACGCATATGTCCTATAAGGCTTAGTTTTACAGTTATAAACATTTTTATATTCCGTAAAATACCGGCCCGAATCGTCTATTAAAGGGCAAGTGGCAGACTGGCGCATTCGACAGGTGGCCTAATATAATATACATTACGTACTCGTTATAAGCCTGTTTCTACCACACGTTTAAAGCTCGGCGACTATCCCCACCATTTCCTAGAATCCTTCGAACGAGAGTGGGGAACCCGGGAAAGAGCGAGAGGCTCTTTCATTTCCTCTCGGTCGCTCCTGTGTTTTCCCACTCGCGCCACTGGCCGCGCGGAATAATGTCCACAACGCGCTATGAGCCCGCCGCCAGCCCCGTTCGTCGGGCTCATAACGAGGATTTAGTATATCTCGAAAATGAAGCCCCGGATCCCAAAATGGTAAAGGGCTTTTCGATATCTTTTTGCATCAGGATATTGCATGTTCCGGGATGTCCCTCAATTCTGAGACACCCTGTATATATGCTACGTATATTTTGTAAATTGCTATTTTGTAAATTGTATGATATAATTTACAAATACCAGATTCTGTTTTTCTAGAAAGGTTGCTCACAAGGAAAAATAAATTTTATGAAGTAATTTTTTACCACCATTTTTTAAGTCGTTAAGAACAATAGAATTTTTAATTTCGTTGGTTATAGTTTTTTACGGTGTTGTGAAAATGCATGACAGTACGAAAACGCACAACTTCTCTGACGGTGTGTTTACATCCTTAAGCCACATTTCATTGCAGAAACAAAAAGTAGGTATGTCTTTTTTCTTTAATTTTCAAGTTGCTGAACTTTCTTTTCTTATAATTAGAATTTTTTAAATCTCGATTGATCACAATCTGTGTGGATGCTGTTTACAGGTTCAATAATTCTAACAGATATCATTTTAAATGCTGGTATTGGAAACTATTATTTAGAAATATTTATTAACAGGAAAATTTGACAAATTTGTAGAAGAGAAGAGGGGGCAAGATGGGGTTGCGTGGCAAGACGGTGTTATTTTTTTTTCTATGGAGTACTTCCACCTTCCTGAAAACTATGAAATCTAGGAAACACTTAAAGTTTGCATAACGTCATGATCTCAATCAGTTTGCAGCATTCTCGTGCGTGTAGTGACAATCTTTCCGGTTCTCACGGTTGTGATCTTCTTTTTCTTCAGCTTTTAAACTTCAACAGGTAAGCAATAATGTCTAATTTATTCATTCTTGAATATTATGAATTAGACAGTTTCTGAAAGTATTTACTTTTGTACTTGCGGAACCTTTTTAGAAACAAATAAAGCTATTATCATTAAGTTAGTCTCGAATCTCAATATTACATTTCCCACCCCCTCTTCTCTACTTACTTTTTTGCAAATGAAATAGACATAGTAAACGACAACATTATATCATAATGTTACTTTTGAAAAACAAGTGCACGAATGAAAATGTTTTGCGTCAGGTATGAAATAAAAACACAGCAAAAGATTAATAGAAAGATATCAATATAGATGTACAATAAATTTATAATAGCTATTGAAGGTTACATATGGTGTGACGATTGTTCTTCATTCTAAGATGGAAGAGGCTAATGAAGCTATTTTCTTCACAATCGGGAAGAAATCTAATCTACAAATTTTACAAATCAATAGAATTTAAAAAAAATTACAATAAAACACTGTTTAATTATTTAATAAAAACGTAGATTTTCGCTGACCTTGAAGTAAGAGAAAAATTTACGTAAATCTAAGTGCTGGACGGATATCTGATAAGCTATATTTTTTCCTTGTTTCTGCCTCTTCAAGTACTTCTGTTACAAAGGAAAAGTAACGTCTAATATAAAATTCGGAAGTCGAACAAAGAAGAAACTTAGATTAAAGAGTGCATTAAAATTAAGGAAGGGCATTATCTACAACAGCGTGCAATATTAGACGTGTACCTATCAGTTAATCAATCAAGAGCCCATTACTCATGACACGAGAGTGCAGTTGCGAAAACCGTGGCTGTTGTAATTAGGAAATAACTCAAATTAACAGTTTCACTTTATTATACAACCACGTCACATATATTAAATCTATATACATATTTCATACAAAAATAGTCATCTCATAGAATAGTTTCTTCTGTACGAAGACATTGTGAATCATTACGCAGTCAATTAGGTTAAATAAAGCTTTTAGCGTGTAGCGTAACTACGGTAACGTACATGTGTAGGATAGTGTATATCGAATATTCTTATTTAATGCGCGACTAACGACGTGTCTATCTATAAACCTCTAATGAGCTCGTCTCAGCCACGTGGCACTATATTAAATACCTTGTTACGATAACGAAAATTGGCGGCGACGTGGTTCTAAAGTAATAATTTTATTAATGTAACTACTAAATAGTAGGTTTAACTGGTAATCCGGCAAGAAGAAAAACTAAGAAAAACAATACACAGAATGTTAATCACGTTTCGATTAACTTGTAAGTGATATTTTGGTCAATTTTGTTTATACGACAGTAGTGCCGCGATTTTAAACAACATTATACTTTGTTTGGTAGAAACGGTAACTGACAGCGGCTAGTGCAGCGATGTAAAGTGGTTGCATAACCGATGCACTGGTCGCAGAATTGCAGAGATCGGTACTGCAAATGTGGCAGGACTCGATTACATTTCGACCTGAAATTGCCATTGCGCTGCAAGGACCATCGTGGATATCTACCTCATCGACATTCGGAGTTGAGCACTGGCGTATCACTACTCGTTCGTTATTCTCTGGGGAAAAATTTTGCCGTTAATTCGTTTAGCAATAAACAACTTTTTAATTGAATCGAAACATTTTTAATGTCACTTATTACTAATTTAAAAATAACCAGGTTAAATGAAAAATGAAAATATTAGGTACATTCAAAATGGAACAGCAGTTGCCTAGTTTCATAAAAAATGAAATAATATTATAATGTGAGCAGAATTTAGTGCCACATTACCTATTTTCATGATGTACATGTACATAATACGCACATTTGCGTGCGTATTACTAATTTCTAATATAATCATTATTTTTATTGTGTTCATTGTTTATTATGAAAATAATATTTCAATTATACTGTTTACTTTAGTTAAAAAATATAAAGATAGTTTTACAAGATTGCAAGGAGTTGAAGAGAGGGAAAGTAAGAAAAGGATAAAAGGCGGATTCGGGGAAGTAAGAGAGTCACGTGAGGATGAGAGAGTGTTAAGAGTTTATTTAAATTCAGCCCTTTTTCATGGCTGTGCTGCCAAAAAAATAATAAAGTTCTATTTTTCTATAGGTAAAGATAGTTTTACTAATCGTAGTTTCATTAAATTATAGTAGATGCAGTCTAATTAAAAAACTTTTGTCAAACTTTATCTAAGTAGTTTATCAGTTTCATCTCCAACGAACTTTAAATCAAATCCAACCATTCTAACCACCTTGGAAATATAAATGAAATATTCATAGGTACTTAATTATTTTACTTTCTCATTGCAAATTTTAATATGATAGAGGAGTAATATTCAATAATAAATTAATTTTTATAAGAAGGACTGGTTTGATTCTTTTGATCAATGAATGTAAGAATGTATAATGAATTCAAAATCTTCAGTTTTAATCCACTTGCTAATGCTAAAAAAGTTTCATTAAAAAATCTGATGGAATATCAATCTGTAATCAGAGCACAGAAGGTTAATTGCGATTACACTAATGCATAGCACAATGTTTGCTAAAATGAGCGCGGCGAGTCACAGTTATAATTTCCGGTTTACGAGCATAATCGACTGCGCCATGTGAAGCTTTTCTTATTTGTCCCAGCGTAAACTATTGTTTGGACGATCTAACGCAATAGGTTGTGTAACGCTCATGATCCGAACTATACCAAGAATTTCCGGATGTATGGCTTTGTGAATACGAATAAAACCAGGTTCTTTTATACGATAATTACTAATGTACATAGGTACAATACGTGACACGCGGCCGTCGTTGGTATAAAATCCAAATTCGTACTCAGACGTAATTACCATAAACATCATTATCTTTTTAGAATTTCCAATGTGCATTACATATCTACAATTATTAATGTACAGTTTATAAATATACTTTACTTAACAATAATAATACGACGAGGAATAACGCTGGAGATGATATTGAAAGAAACAAAATTAATGTACCTACAGGTTGGTCCGTTATTAATTGGATAATCGAAATATAAAATATTTGTTATTCACACTTTGTGTGGCGTCGACGTGTTTTAACGCCAATGTCACGCAGGTTGGATTTTCACGCAGTTTTAAGAAAAATTGATTTTGTTGTGCTTTCTGAAGGAAATTATGATTCCCTTTTTCCTAGATATTTTTGATATTGCTGCTAATGGGGTCAATTATAAATACAAATAGAAAAGATTTGCCAAGCGATATTTTAGACCAGTGTTTGTATACCCGACAAGTTTTTAAAGATTCTTTTCTCAAGAACGAAGGTTCATTTACAAAAATGTAGTTTTCTAGTTACGACGTGAATAACGGACCCTGTATGTGATAACACACAATAATATACCCTGTATATGACTTAAAACTTTAAAGCATCTGATGAGTCCAATGTGCGCGTTCCCAATTATTACCTGTTACGTACTCATTGTCAGTCTCATACAATTGTAATAATCTGGGTCAAAGTATTTAAATCATTCAAAAAATAATAACAAAGTGCGTCAATATTAAAATTTTGTTCATATTCGTAATTACATACAATGGGGCAAAACTATATGTTCTCCCATTATTAGGCACTGTTAACGTATTAATTTTACTGTTCGTTTTTGTCTGTAATAAATGTTTTAATACTTCTATATTATGTGGTGTTATGCTGGTAAACAGACTAAAACATACGTATTCTTGCGTTGTAAAATTATCACTACTAAAATTATGCAAATCTTCATAATCCTGCACTTATTGTGCACATACATACTCATACGTATAATCCTGGAATTCTAGTCACTTTACTACGATTAACCTCAATATTCATGATTCTACACCGACGACTGATTTTTCTCTAACGCGGGTGTGGTTCCGACCTTGCCAACATATAATTACCGCAATTATGGCACAGGAGCACGTGCCGTGACTCACGGGTGCAACATGGTGCGCCATCACGATCAACTTGAAGACCATGATCATCGGGTGACGTTACAATTCCACGCAACGTTCAAATGCGTCATGGTGTGTAAGGACATCGTTCGTAATAGAGTAACGTATCGTTAAACTTATAACTGTGACCAGATATCGTAAACGCTAATATATTTACACGAATAAGTATGAGAAATATTCATCGTTTTAAAATAAAAATGACACTGTAACTAAGTAATGTATGTCTTTAATCTGAAAGAACGTTTTCAGAAAACTGTTTTTAGAAAACTTTTTTGGTCCCATCTTATTTGAAAGGTAAATATATTAACTACGTTACTTTAAATCAGCGTTTCCCAATTGATGTTCCTTAATATGAAGTTTAGAGTGGACAGTTATCTTACAATAAAATTTAAATATCAATTTAAAAAATGTGTAAATTATTCAACGAGAAACATACATATATGTACCTGACTACAAAATTTGAAACGGCGGGGCGTCGTCAGCGCACTGTTCGATTTATTTCGATGCTACGACTTTCTGTATTAAAAAAGAACTGGAAGTTGCGGGACCAGCCAAATTATAGTGAAGTAGCTTTACTACTCGGCTTCGCCCGAAATTTAGATTCTGATTTTACAAAAAAAAACTTTATTACTTTTTGTGAAAATAGTCACATTCATCTGGATTATTTAGGCATAATGAGCTGGGACACATTTTATGACCTCAGAGTTTACCGTTCAAAAGTTTTTAGACGACAGACAAACACACACTTTTTGCTTTATATATTAAGATTTGAAACGGTTCCGTAGCAAAATTTAATTGGGAAACGCTGACAATAAATGTATAAGAAGAAGTTAAGTTAAATCCACCATAATTATATACCTAACTTACATAAAAGAAAACACAATTGCAAAAGTATCAAAGTATGTCATGTGTGGAATCTCTGCTCATGGTACAACTATGTATCAATTTCATGAAAAATTCATTCGCACTAAAAACTACACACATTCTTATTCAATGGAAATATTTTTGCTACATCCTTCTACTTGCTTTTAAAATTCATTACTCTTGCCAAACATACTCATGTAAATTTAATTGAGGATGTAAATATTTAGGCGTTCAATATTCAAATGTTGTATGTTCGTAGATGACGTCACAATTACGGTTGACTAAAAAAATTTGTCTTCATTAAATGTTATCTGTGTATATTAATTTTTTGTTGTCCTTTATAACTAACCAATATATATAAACTAATAAGTTTATTTAAATTATAGCGTAAATACTTACTGAAATATTTCTGTAAAGAAATACCTAATATAAAAAAATTGATACCTAATGAATTTGAAAATCCTAACAAGATTTCGATTGAGAAACGTTTGACAAGACAATAATAATAAGCACTCTATACAAACTAAATCTCCGAAATTTTGTTGATTTAACTCTCTTAACTGTATGAAAGTTTATTAGTTGCAAGTTCTGAAACTTTTTTTACCTTTCTTTACAATTTTACGGCAAATGGCTGTCGGTGTTTGATAATGGCCAGCTTCGCAGGTTTTTGTGTGGAAGGTCGCTTGATGTTCCGTGACGTTCATTGGATCACCGCATAAGGTATTCATGTTGGAAGCGCAGTCCCAACATCGTAGAGCCGAACCTATTAAACGCATTGCGATCCATCAATAAATACATGAAACGTAATAAAATCCGTCATTACACAAGCAAAATCTTGACCAACACTACTGATTCCATAATTGCTTCGAATTACGCTAACATTCCATTATTGTTGTTATTAATTGTTTATGTTATGTATTCCAGGAAGTCAAGAATTGCGTTTGTGCATGACGTGTCTCGTTTTGTAAGAATTACTCATTTTTCTTTCCGCTGCAAGTTACGGAAAACTGTAGAAATGGAGTAGTTACGTAATAGTTTATATTGTATCGAGATTCACGCAATGTGAATGAAAAATTACAGTATTCCTAATAACAATCGAGCAAAAGATACATATACATGCATATCGATAATTTTAGTAAAAACCAATACAATTTATTTGAAACTCAATAAAATTTTAATTGGACAATTAGTCTGTACTTATGTAAATTACTGCAATTTCGTAGATTTAATATTTATGCTGAAATTATGTGAGCAAATAGGCGGTAACAACAAAGAGCTTAATACGTTTGATGAGAGGATAACAATGAACGGCGACATAGCGAGAAGACAAAAACAACAATAAAAACGATCATACGTGATGCAAGGACAAGACAATAAAAATGCAAATGTTCGAGGTGGAGATTTTAATAAGGAAATGATGTGCATATCAGATCATATTCTTTTTTCCTCATATGTGCTCGTTTTGGTATTCGAAAATAATTGTACATGTAAGTAGTTTACAGTTTTATAATCGTCTCATTGAAGAATATAACGACAAAACAATATAAGTACTTTCAGACTTATAGTTTCAAAAATAACTGATAATAAGATATTAAAAATGTGTACAAATCATTCAAACGACTATATTTATGTAAAAAATAAAAATATGTTAAATAAATGTGAATAGTTAGTTTTTAGCTAAATTCGACAAATTCAGATTCTCGCTCAGGCTCAGTTTACAATCGCCGGTGGGGAATTCGAACAACCCTTGTTATAGCTCTAAAGTAACATTGTCAAGCAACATAAATAAAAAAAATGTTAAAGTATTTCTTTATTACTTATTTAGGTGCGATTATGTGTATATGTATTTATAATTTTAATTAATTAATTAATTTTATATTCAAGTCTTTCGTGAAACTCGTGTAAAATTGAAATTTTCCTATGGATCAAAATAAATCTGCATTCGCCTTCCGCTACCGTCTAAAACCATTCGGATTCCGAGGATTAATGGCTAGTTGCATGAAAGGAAACGGATGTTAGTAAATCCACTTTTCACCTTTTGAATACATCATTTCCCAAAATAGCAGCCACATAAAGAAATCACGGATATTTTTCTCTCTTGTTTTTCAATTAATTCATCATATAATTTCTTATTCTTACTAACTTTCATAACACACAAATTATTCAAACATCCAACACATGAAGTTTCTATTTTTTTTAAATAAATTATTTCTAGCGAGTTGCAACAAACATTTAAAATATCCAAACTGACTAATAAAATAACTATCGAATACGGAATTGAAACATCATACGAACAAAAATACCACATGATCTATAAAAAAGATTTGTACTTCAATATCGACAAACCAACTCACCTGAACGTGCAAGAACGATCAGACCGACGATCATTAGTATCCAGTCGAATCTAGAAGACATTCTGACCAGTCGTTTCGAGATGTTGATGCTCGCCAATTCCAATTGAACCTGTTAACACGGGTCGCAGGTAGCACCTATTTCCAATGTAGCGAAAATAATGTCACGAGGGTTTTGGAATTGATGGAAGACACTTCTAGCGTCACGGGACGTGTTCACTACGATACTGAAGAGGCAACACCCCCTTTTTGTTGAGAGCATACACGCCGTCTCCTTTTTCCTTCACTCCCTCTCTGGAGTCCTTCCTCTCCTCTCTTAGGCACGCGGCTAGTATGGACCGGCGTAATAACGTATCGTGTGTAATAATTCCGAAACCCCTCCGTGGACGATGCAACTGCCAGGAAGTAGGAGTCAAGAGCAAACAACCGAAGGAGACACTCCAAGAGAGCACAAGAGACGAAACAGTATATAACTGCGGACGGGCAAATAGCAGAGAGAGAGAGAGAGAGAGAGAGAGGGAGTGGGAGAGAGAGAGAGAGGGAGAGAGAGAGACATTGCTCGTAAACCTCATTGGACTCATTAGGACAATTACGGACCCGTTCAACACACTGGGATCTTTCGGATTTTATGCTGGAAACTGGAGGCTTGACGTTCCATCGTCGTTCCCGGATTTTCAGATTCGAGTCAAGGAAAATTAGACAGATTAGATTAAGCAGAGTTACCATCTTCCTATGTTTGTTTGGGTAACATTGGAGTATCTACTAATTGATATTTCCAATGTTAGCGATATAATTAATTTCTTGGTTAGTTCATTTAGAGTTTAGAGCATTAATCGTTCATTATTTTATTATTACATGACATGAAGGAAAACGTCCCCAATCCGAAAATTCTGATTTCAATGAAACTTGTGAATAGGAGGGGACCAGTACTAGATGATACGTTATTCAGTTTTCATTTTTTTTTTACTTTTATTTGAATTGATTAATTAATAACAAATATGCTAAAATATACTTTGGTCCTTCCTCTTTAATATATAGTATACGAAAACTTGAGAAAATTTATACAAAAAGGAATAAAAAAATGTTATTTGGACGAAGGCAAAAATGTATCATTTACCTCATTGCGGGGCAAGTTGATAAATGATCTGGGGCATGTTGATATATCCGTTTAATTGATTAAAAAAAATTGTATCTTCTATAGTTTATAAAACTGCAATAAAGAGTTTGAATCCTTGTTACAGAGTTTCATTGAAATCAGGGGCGTCCGCAGACTTTTTTCCAGGAAGGGAGGGCAACTTTGGGATGATGGTAAAGAAAAATATACCTCTCTTGCTTTTTTTAACCCATTTTTATAGTGTCAATTTAATTAAAAATTTAAAACCGAAATTTAAAAATATTCCCTTTTTTAGTAATAAAGATGATAAACTTAATAAAGATGAGTTTGGAAAAATAAGCGAGTTTTCTCAAAAGCCCCTTTTGAACCCCCCCCCCCCCTCCCCTGCAGACGCCCATGATTGAAATATATGTCGAACACTTTGCGAATGTCCCTTATTAGTTCGTTTTGGCAGTGTAATTGCATTTCATCGGACTTCAATGTACCTATGTACAAACACTCGTGTTAGTTATAAATATCCAAACTCAGAGATTACAAAGTGGGGCTTGCCGACTGGTTAAAGGAGACTTGTCAGAGGTCAGGAGACCAGTTAACCTCGCGTGGCATTACCAAATTGACTCGAACGTTTGACCCTTTCTCCTCGGGCATATGCGTGTTTATCCACGTACGTGTGCATTCATACACAGACGGTTTCACGGATATTAGTTAGAAGTTACCACCATTGATGCAAAGCTCACATCGAATAGGCTCTGTCTCCCTGTTCATTCATAAAGCCATTTAATTTCTGCCTTGGAAGTCAACAGCTTTTTCCGGTCGATCGACATCATCGTCTTCCTTTCTGCAGGCCAGACCCGTTCAAAGCAGAGAATAATTTTCCTTGAGCATATTTTATTTGTAATCTTAAATCCTCAAACTATATAAAACCAAAGTACTCTTCTACTACTTAACTGCGCCCGACACTTTTATCATCTTACGTTTATTTCGTGCCCAAATAATGTAGTGCTTAAAATTATGTATAATTATCCTGGAAACTGTGAAATACAAATCTAACAGATATTACTGTATGCCTACTTATACAATATTCGTGTTTTAGTCAAAAATTGCGTTTGAACGGTGATTAACATGCTATAAACTGTAATTTACTGTAATTATAGCATATGCTGTGTAAATCTCATATAGTTTCTAGCAATAAATAAATAAATAATTTCGCATACAATAAGCTTTAAAGAATAGTATAAGTACTTTTATATAAATTGTAATATTTTATTTGTTACACTTATAGAGTTGTCTGTAATGTTGTACAATAAATTTAGTTACAAAATGCATAATCTTATACGACTAGAAATTTGAATTACATTCATATTTGTTTATACAAGTTTTAATACACTGAAATTGAAAAACTGTACCTATATCTCACCAATTGAACAGTAGGGGAGACCGGGGCTAGTTGGCTAATGAGGTTAGTTGACTAATTCCCCATAACTATTATATTATAGAATAGATGGTGCTTTGATTAGCGATTTTAAAACATATGAATGACTAGCCAGCCATTCCATGTGTCGCCGTGGTAGAAACTCGCGTGTTGTATCAGTGGGAATAAAAAATCTAAAAACATCGACGGTAAGTAAATATTTCAGTTTTGACTATTTATGTATTTTTGTCCAGTAAGTACAGCTTGATATTTTTTTCATGAATATATTGTGTAAGTGTGATGCATTGACTATGATTTACGGTATTTTATTTTATCGGGTGCTTGGAAGTTTGTACGTACGACACCTAATATGTTAGCAATGTCGGATGGGGTTACTTGACTAAGCATATGTGGGGTTATTTGACTATTAGTCTAGTAACCCCGGAAATTATTTTTTTGCCTTTTTTATCCAGGTTTGCTCTTATTAATATACATTTGTTGCAGGAATCAAGATGAGAAATTACAAACGAAAATCTGAGAATGGCAAAGCATCTGCTGATACTATTTTACGGGCAGTCCAAACTGTCATAAATGAAGGCAGGAGCGTAAATAACAGACACACCTATAAAAGAAGCATTACAGCAAGAAAAAGAAAGCATTCAAAATAAGAAACGTTCACGTAAGACCAAAATGATTCAGAAGAAAAATACGAAAAAGAATAAAGCCAAAAACGGTCGAAAATTTCTTTTCCGAGAAGAATGTCCTGCACCATCCACGTCATTCAAGAAAAATTGATCGTCCTCAGTGTCAGAAGATGATGCCAAATGCTTAGTATGCAATGAACCTTATACTGATAGCGTTCGTGGTGAGAACTGGGTGCAGTGCACACGTTGCAGCAGATGGGCTCACGAAAAATGCAGCAGCTCTAATATAGACTATTATGTGTGCATTAACTGTGACTGGGATGATGATTTATAGGCCTAATTTGACGTAATTTTGAGCAAATAAATGTTTAATTTCTGTTAATACCGCTATGTTTTCTTACAAACTTAAAAATAAATGTCAAGTCAACTAGCCCCACCATATATGTCAACTAGCCCCGCAACCGGGGTTTGTTGACTTACTGGACTCACTCTTATAAATATAATAAAAACTATAACTTAGACTCAATTAAATCGAATTTCAAAATTAAGCCTGTATACCCAAGTAAATTTGTGAACTTTTGGTATGCGGTAAGTCAACAAAATACCAATGGTTGATTTATAAAAAAATAGATGTTTAAAAAATTAGTCTACTAGCCCCGGTCTCCCCTACCTACGTATAGCTATTACGATTAAGTGCAATATGATGTGTGCATTATTTAAAATATGTCAACATGCAAATTAAAAGTGTCAAGAGTCCAAAAAATATGAAATGAATATCCATGAATAAATGCACTGACCCTTGACCGTTGCAAGCGTAGGTATCACAAAAGGAACACATAATGCTGGACTCTGGGAAATATTTCTCTTGTTGGCAGTAGCCATCGATTTTGTGTGACGGCACGCAACCTCGTACTGTCACCAAGATGTCCCTATCTGCATCATTAAAGGAAATTGTTGCATCAAAGCCTTGCCAGTTTCAAGGTAATGTTTCAATTGCAAAAACATGAAGCCATAAATTGTATTAATTTTAATGTGACAATAGATGCAGGTGCGTGACAAGCCAAGCAAAGAATTTAAAGGAAAAATTTTGTAATGTTTCCTGGTATTCGTATGTCATAATAATTTAATCCTTCCTCATAACATAACATACCATAAGTGAGTATAGTATATATAAAATCAACAAGACCGTAATAAAACAGCGACAAAGATTGCGAGAAGACCCGTAGTTCTGTTACTAAAGGAATGCTTCCTTGCCGTTCCTTTTTACTTGTACAGTGAAAAGTTGTAATGCCAGACAGAACGTACTGATTTAGTATGTGCGTACTATCAGTTGCCTGGCATAACTTTTGACAGTACCTACAAGTAAATCGAACAGTAACAAGGAACGTGATATTAAGGGACATAAACCTACCATTTTAAAAAATTGATCAAATTTATTAATGTTGTGAAGAAACATTTATCCGTCGTCAGTTTAAGTTTCCATGTTTCCTAATTCGTCAAATAATCGTTATATCGCTATATTAAATCAAAAGTTTTTCCAGACATCTGTTACTCCAGATTTCCAAAGTTACTAATTTCGGTTAGCTAATCATATCCTAATATAAATTTTAAATGAACTTCTATAACATATTCGTACACTGTGTTATAAAAGTACAGAAGACTCTTAATACTAACAATAAGATATTTCTTGTCTTAGCGCATGTACGTGTGATGCGAGAACATAATGGAGCTTACCTAGATCACGCAAGAGTAATTTACAGATAGTTACACATTATACGTACAAGTAATGACGCTTTTGAGGCAATGATGAGACTCGTTTTGAGGACAGAGGACCAAGTAGAAATATGGTGCTTGGGTGTAGGGATCATTGCACTCCGTTGTATGGCCACCCCTTAAATCGGTATTGCAATCATAACACCATAACTTTTCTCCTTTGGTATACTCTGTTAAACAACATGAAACGATTTTGGTATATTGAACAAAATATATCCCAGTCAATTTTCCTGGTGTTTTCAAATTTGGCAACATTTTATTAAACAGAAATATTTAAATGTACGGTAAAGATAGGTGGTATAAAATCCGTTTTCGAGAAAATCAACTCTGAATACTCGTCTCGTACACACGCACTTGACTAAAAATAACAGAATTTATCATTAAATATAGACTAAATATAATTCCAGAAATTTTATAAGGGCACCAATTCAAACAGAAATACCAAATCTATTCTTACGATTAGTTAAGTGTACCTACGCGTACTTAACAAATTATGCAAACCCGGTTTTTTCAAGTATAAAACCTTATACAAATTCAATGTTTTTGATTAATTTTGGGATGAGGAATCACCTTATGCCCAGTTGTACCATCATTGTACATACCATGTACATATTTAACGACTTCTTTTCCCTGATTCTTAAGATATTACACAATTACTTCACAAACTGAAAAAGACACTATTTCGATGAAATGGCTTTTGCTACGAAAATTTTGTTTTAAAACATGCCTTAACACACACGTATAATTCTATATTATTTTACAATGCAGATAATATACGAAAACTGATTAAACCTTCTCATAATTCAAGTAGTCAACGACCGAATTCAATTGAATTAATAAATCAGTAGGTACTTCTCCATAAAAGTTTCACAAAAATATTAATGAACGTAAGAAATCAGAAAATCTACTTACCAAAACTGACTAAAATGGTTACTATCGTCAGTCTTAACTGTCCAACCATGGCGGTTCCACATTGAGATGTGTAAAGACAAATCTCCTCCTTACCTGTTATCTTATCTCTCGCAATAAAAGTAGGGACTAGCATGCCCCTGGAGGTGTTCAGTAAGTAGACAATATGCATACGGTCTTTCATTTGTGCAAAGGAAATCTAAATGATAAAGTGTCGGTATACGTCGTGTTCGCCTTACCACAAACGAGATATACACGCTGGTTGGTTTGAAAGGTGATTCTAAACATCAAAATAAAACAAAAATGAAGATGACGAAATTGCGATTGAAGCTTTCCTTTGTAATTATAAGCGTTTAAAGATTTGGTATGTTTCACCTCAAAACGGAGAACCAGCACCGGTGCACGCGGAAGAAGTCATTTTAATTATTCGACTATTCAAATAATTTCGAATACGAATAATTTTTTAGAATATTCGAATAATTACCTTGGACAGCGCTGATCCGGACGATTTCGCGCCTACTAAATAGTAACGTCATTTGTTAGCGAACACTGTTATTTCGCGTCCACACCGAGGCAAACAGCGTGTTGGCTAACATCTTCGCGTAAAATGTTTTATCTTCGTGTCTCCTTTGCTGTGGACCAGGGGTAAAGAAATCACGGATATTATTATAACGACAACACTTCGAAGTCGTTCAAGATACATTTTATTGCTCGTTACAACTTTCGTACGATAATATTGTATTTGATCTTGAAAAGCTCGATTTAACATTTCACAAACCCGTTTGTTTGTATAATACATATATGCAAGTATATAATTGTATTAATTTATACTGACAAAGTCGACCTTCAATAAATATCCATGGATCGCAAATACATTTGATAAACATAGTAATATCGAAATTTTCATTGTGAACACCTACACACGTAATGATCGTGATACAATCGTACGTGGTTATCGATCAATATTCGATGTATGCAAATATACAGACCTCATTTTTTACAATACAATATACCAACTTATTTTTCGTAATCGTGAGAACAACGGTTCAACAAAAATCTCGCAACATACCTATTTCGTAGATTTCCTTCCGTTGCCGTGAGAAACGACACATAAACTACCTTGAATCAAATTTAAGACTATGACATATTAGGATCTACATACTGGAATTTAATGAAAAAATTTATTCGTAGTCTTTCTTGATATTTTGTTCTAGAAATTTAATTTCGTTCACTGTGGTTCGTAAAAAATTCGACGATTCATTCTCTAATATTCTCTAATTTGTAAGTTCAGACTTCCTTAAGATGTAATAGAGAGAGAAATTCCGATAAAAAATGCGTCGCTTTTCTTAAGAAATGCATAATGTGGGCATACACTCCATTTGAATCCGAGATAATAACAGAAAATGTCAAATTTGTTCCTTATTCCCTGTTTCATACCGCAAAGATATTACCGTACGGTTTTGTGGTCATGAACGAATGTGGGATATTAATGAATTTTTGTGTATACATGTATGTGCTTGAGATTTAGAATGCGCTATGGATTAATTGCAACGCGTCCTTGTTGACGATTGCAATCAATTCTGTAATTTTGCACGAAAAGGTTAGGCGCTGTTATAAAGAGCACCTAGGACTACAGTTCCAACAGCTGACAGTAAAATGAAGAGGATCTTGGGCGAGACTCCCATAGAGCCATTGCAAGCATCGTGTGAACAGAGCTCGCAATGCTGCAGGCTGAAGAAGTTATTGGAGAATTTTCCTTCGATTGCTCTACAGGGATCGATAGTCTCCGTCTTCGCTGTTTGGCAGTTTCTCACTATGACATCTTGCTTGTTGACTGATACAAAGAAAGTTTGCGCGTTAACAAATATCTGTATAGGCATGGTAGAAATTTTAGACGAAATTCTTTTAAACTATTTGGAAGCTTCTGAGAGGGTCAGAAGCAATTTTTAAAAACTTTGATTTTTTGCCATACATATAAGGACCACACTAATACCAGTACCATTAAACACAAAGTCAATAAAAAATAAAAAAGAATTGAATTTTTTTCATCAACGTCTTACTATTATATTAAGGAAACAGTTAATTTGCCTCTTGAAAGCAAGACTGGTGGAAAAAACTTAGCGATACATTTTTCAGAAATTAGATGCATAATTTACCCTTTAGAACCATTTTAGCACAGGCCACTGGCCCAGCAGTCGGGTGGTACTGTGAATTGTCGACATCGAAAATATGGGATATTGCGCTTAATCCACTGTGTTGCTGAACGGTTCGTTGCCACTCGCCCATATGGTTTAAGGTACATTCGACGGGTTCGATGTTATGTGCCTTGGGGTCAGTGTCGCAGCCTGGATTTGTCAGCGAAGTACACATGTAGCACTTCAAAATCTCCACTATAAAATTAAAGAAGAAAATCCATGTCAAAATTTCAACTATTAGAAGTATACGCACACTACCGACCATAAGTTACATGGAAATTTAGATACAGCCTACAATTTTCATAAGGGATATCATTTATAATTCATTCTGTTCTATTTACTTAGTTTAAGTGATTATTTTAATAAAATTGCTTATGTATAGGTACCATTTTTGAAACGCACACTAAGAAACTGTATATTTTCTAAAAGGACTCTGTCATATGTCACTGTGTTAAAATGCATCAACTTTAATTAACAATTTCTCGATAACTATGTGGTAAATCGATTTTAAACTTTGTACAAGAGTTTCTTCTATTCCAAATTAGTTTTGCACAAAATTTGACAGAATTCTTGAATTTAGTAAATTATTCAGGAACTACCTTAAGTGGAATGCAGTATAAATAAACAATAGAGACTAATCGCATATTCAAAAAACGTTTATAATCGGGGTTGCGTTTCCAGCATCCCTTCTTATTCGCTGTGTAGTGGATGCAGAAACGCATGACATTCTACGTAGTTATTATTTGGGTCGCAGTTTCATGGCGCCAAAAGTCTCGACGCTACTCACACCACCGAACCATCAGCCCCCGCAGTTCGACAAACTGCAGTTAACCTACTATCCCTCTGTTTTGAAGCTATTCAGAATCGTCGAGAAATTCCAGTGATCCTTAAAACTACAAACACTTCGGTTGTAACTATAATTGATCGGATAATACAATATCGAAATATTATTTGGTTTCATCGATAAGTGTTAAATCAGTGTTCAAATTAATCGTGATTATGTATATTTCAATTGCTAAATGACTGTATCTTCAATGAAAGTACTATTATGTTTGCAAAAAATGATAAACGAACAAATGTCATGAGATTTGCTCAAACATCTTTTTTAAATAAATTCCTTGTTTATTACGTAAGACTGGCTGTATATACACGGGGTGTTTCGTGATTGACAGTCTAAGTGTGGGTGAGCATAACGTTCATCAAAATAAGCAAACAAGTGTTATCTAGTAAACATGGGTCTCGAATTCAACAGTTTTCAATAAGAAGGCTGTTGGGAATCAATAAGAAACTGTTGATTTCTAGACCTACGAGTATGTTTACTAACACTCCTTTGCTTATTTTGATGAGTAGGTTGGTACTATACGTGACCAAAGTTTGGACCATCGATTTTAGAACACCTATATGTATAGGTCACACATAGACAGCCCAGACTTCCTTTATTTTTCGATTGACCTTGGATAAAGTCAATTTATTCATCTTGAATATTAGCGTTAATTTCTAATAAGCGAACATTTCTGTTATCATCATTATTCATGGAATAATCCAATCGGCGATGTCAGATTCCACAATGAAAAGTTTAATAATGATAAAGTGCATATTTGAAAATTTTTTGGACAGATAAAAAATTCTGTTATTGTAGATAAACAATATTTTAATAATAAATGCAAATAATAGTTGAGTAATTGAAATAGTTAATATTAATAAGTCAAATTTTCATACTTTATGGTAATACTTTGTTTGTAAATATTGTTAAACAACAGTTCCTAATATCGCACACTTTTAATAGAATATATAGGACAATATATTTCCAATTATTATAATTATATCAGATGAACCGGTATCACGATAGTGAAAATGTAGTAAATTTGCTAGCGATGAAAGTAGTAAAACATTTAATAAGTCAGACGGTCGGTAACTTGTTGTGTGAACACATCTCACGTACAATATTTCTTTGAAAATACGTGTAACATATAAATCATACAAAAAAATTCCATATTGTGCAATTTTCTAGCGATTAAACTCGTATATAAATGTATGAAAAACACAATAATTAGTTATAAAAAAAATTAAGTTATTCATTAGCAGTTTATTTTCCAATTCCATATATTATTTAACATTACTTACAGTGGTATTTCTAAATTCACTTTTTTTTTTAATACACGCGCACTTTTACGTTATTGATACGGTATGTTTACTGAATCTTCTGATTACTTATACATATATGTATTTTTCTGTAGTGATATTCTAAAGTATACTCCAAAGTATTCAACCGAAAAATTTGTTTACGTGAAATGTCGTACAAAATAATTTCCTTCCCTCATTCTACTGTTGAACAATATATTACTCATTACGCTATCCACGCTTTTTCATTTGATATAGATCGTAGCGTAAAAAGTCATATTCGTTAAACACTACTATTAAAATTATAGATATGTAAATTGTTGAAAGCTAAAAAAAACACGATACCTATATAAAATATATATATATATATATAATTAAGCTGCCCGCTACTTCTGCCACAGACAATCTCTTCGAATTTTACAAGGTCACTATAACAGTTTGTAGAAAAGTCAACATAAATACGTCTGACCATAAACATTCTCCGATCACTGAAAATCAAGTCTCCCAAGAATCCATCACTCTAACCGACAAACGCTTTTTGTTTCGTATTTTCAGCGATGTATCACATGTTGACAAAAAAAGAAATTCCCTTTCAGTCGGTATTTCCCATACTTTCTTGCGGTATATGTAGGTATTCCTAGGGTATTCACCTGAACGAACCACTGAGACGAGCGCGAGGCTGACGATTAGCACTGCGATCCTTCGATGCATTCCGGAAGTTCTCCGTGGAGACGTAAACTTTCTCTCAAAGAAACTCGTTCTCGATGAACTGAACGCAAAACTGCAATGTGCGACGAAGGGTAAAACACTAGCTCGGGGAAGGGTTGTCGTCGAGTCGACAGCCTGATCGCGAGTATGAGATTGCCAGATCCGCCACTCACCACGCCACTCCTCTCCTATTTTCTCCACTCCGTGCCTCTCCTCGACTCTTCTCTCTACCGCAACTCGCGTAATCGCGCAAGACGTGTAGATTTCGCCCGCTCTGTGAATCTCTGCTAGATCGTTGGGCGTGGATCAACGCGTCGCGACGCATCCACCGTCGCCAGTTTTTCATCAATTCTATGGATGCGCACCTATATACATGCACTCATGTTTATGTTTATGCTGGAATAGGGGGTGGCAAAATATACTCCTTCTAGAAGAGAAATGATGTTATTGGTACATATTGGACATAAAACTCCTTTTGGGTCTTCGTACACTGGAATTGATGTTTTTATAGTTTCATATCTGATTAGTTATTTTGTGAATCGTCATATTTCCTTTTGTGGTTCAAAAGGAAATATGAAAAATGTACACATTATTTACTTTCTTCTAGAAATTTATCTGTATTAATTCCAATACCATAGGCTTCCTGTAATAAAATTTTAGGTAATAGACATACCTGTTTACATTAGTATACTTTTTTATACCGCCTTACACTTTTACAATTCTTCAGTCTACTTTTTTATTAGAAACTAAGCAAACGAACATTAATTTTCATGGTTTGGGTCAAATATTTACTGGAAATTTAACCTGAAAGGAAACAATGCACTGAAAATTTTGTTTAAATCAGAAAATTCGCACTAAATGGTGGTTTTCCCTCGAAAGAAACACTTTCAAACAATATCTTTTATCATAAATTGAAGCAAGTGTACCTAAGCTTGTTTTTAGCAGGAGAACAAGACACATGTAATATTTATATTACTGTCATCAACGTTTCGGCCTAATTATGAAGTCCCTCTTCAGGGATGCGAAGCTGTATATATATAAAAACATACGTATATCAAATAAGTTGTGCATGCAGATCGTTATTCCTGAAGAAGGTCTTCATAATTAGGCTGGAACGTTGACAGCAGTACTATACAAACACACGTCGAGATCACGTGTACCAGAAGAAGGATTTGTTTTAGCAGTGACAACCGCACGTTTCAGAGCAAATGCTTTCAAATTCTTCCTTCGTCACAAACTTTTAAATCTAACACAATATTTACCTAATTTTATTCATTCGTATCAATATTTTCACAAAGTATTATATTACACAATATTTTTCGAAATACTCGACCATAAGTAGAGCGGGATGACTACGAAACGTCTAAACCAATAAATTTTCCATTTACATTTTACATTCAGTATAATGAGTACCTATAGAGTATGATAACTGAAATAATCAACGTCATTTTTGTATTCCAAATTTTCATTGTGACGAGAGAATACAACAGATACACCACCTCGAACTACTTATAGGTAATTAAGGATCAGTCCTCAGTTGCAAATCAAATATTTCCATCATAAACCCAATGAACTTTCTCCCTTTTCGCTTATCGACAACTAAAGACTGATGTAATACCAACATTTATTTGTTTTATATCGTAACGATGTAGACATACCACGCATGACATCATTTCTGTTACCGTACAACTCTACGCTGTCTTATCTCTGACGTCACTTCCGTTACAATCCCGCGCGACGCTGCGTGACGGTCCGCCGTAACGTAAGAAACTGCGGGGGTGAGGGTAGGTCGAACCTAATAACATGTTAATAGACACGCACGATGTTCTCAATTGTGGAGTTCGACAAAAGATATAAGATTAACCCTTCGTGGTCACGTGGGGTGTATCGCACCCCGAGAACAATTTTTTAGTTAAAATGTCGCACCTTTACGACTTCCAAAGGGGATTAATGGCAAAAAAAATATATAAAAAATAAAAAATCGCTTTTTCCCACAACCGTGGAAAATCGCTCATTTTCAACTGCAAATTTTGTCATATCAAAATTTACATTTCTAGAAAAAGACCATGCTTTATCTCCTATGCACTTATCTTTCCATGCACTTATCTCCTAACGTTTAAACGAAACTCAATAAAAACATCTTCACCATACATCATACATATCTACCATTTGACCTGTCAATGCCCAATATTTACTATTATATAACAGGAAAATATCATTGGAACGTTTCGAACTACATACGTACCACCCGTAATGTATAGATACATACATATGTAACCAAAGAACTGTTCTACTTTTACATCTACACTTATACTTTATACATAATGTATACGTATATTGATCGCTTCCAGTCAACAGTTCAGCGAAAATTCGTTGAATTACATGCAATTCGCCTTCCTATGACCTCTTTTCTCCATATGGGTTAAATTTGAGAAATTTCTGAGAAACGTTCCCTTCCAAATACGCAAAAACCTGACTCTTATGAAATGGTATCCCCATTCCCATCAGGCAGCATCATTAATCAGTCATTTTGCTCATTATATAGAGCAATAGGTACATGCTTCCGTACATATATAGGTACACTCCGCTCGTCGGGAAAATCAGTATGTTACGAGAAAGAAAGGGGAACGAAGAAAGAGGAGGATAGAAACGGGAGACGTCCGGCGCCGTGGCGCCCATCCAGGACGCCAACGACGCCGTCTAGCTTTATAGTCTTCAGTTTAGCAATTACTAAGAGAACCCATCACAGTATTGCTCCTCCAATTCCCGCGGTTATGTCCTCTATGTACTGTATCTGTGTTAATGCGTTTCCTTTTTTTATTTCCTTTAAATGCTTTCTAATAAAACGTGCTGATTCATTTGATACTTTCTTCATCTTTTTCTTAATTAGATTTTTGCTTGCCAATCTTGCTTTCCTTTTAACAAATCTTTTTTTTTTACTATTATTTGTACTGCGTTAGCTGTATAACGTGGAACTTCTATTGTATTTCCTTGTTCTATATTCTATAGGTATTATTTTTAACTTAACCTTAATAGTTTTAGTCATGAAAAACATACATACGAACCAAAAACTAAAAAATAATTCTTTCCTTGTACTACAGTTTCGATGGTGTATTTTCACTTTAAATAAAATCGTGGAGCAGGATAGATATGTCATAACAGAATATGAATCAATTTAATACAGCATCAAGCGTCGAAATGAATTTGTTGTGAGATATAGGTACTGCTCATTTCATTTAAAGTGAAAACATACGATCGAAATTGTAGTACAAGTAAAGAATTATTTTTTAGTTTTTAGTTCATGTTTGCATAATGAAGTATAAATTTCCACTGTTCGACACAATAAAAAAATCAAACTTGTATTAAATATTAAATACCTACTACATTTATGATCCAATGTCTCATTATCAGTGTAGGAGTCTTTAATATTAATTAATACCATGTTTCTTTTGCTAAAATTACAATCGATGCGTATAACATAATTTATAAGAAAAAATCTATATAAAAATTTAAAATTGTTTTCTCATAGAAAAGTTGTCAATAGAAATTGAGTAATTTCCAGAATATAAATTCATTTACGAATCTCATCAATAATTAGAAGTAACTACATATACGATGAATTCAAAACTTGAATCTATATCGTATAAATTTGAGAACATTAACTGAGTCTATTTATATATAAATAATCAGTAAGCGTTAATAGTAACTCGACACTTTATAAGACTTAAACAGATGAATATATTTTGAATAAACACACTAGGTGTGAGGTATCATAGAAAATCAATGAATGCTATACTAAAAAAGTATCAGCGTTATGGTATCTATTACTGTAATATGTAGCAGGTCATCTTCAGAGGAACGAGGCATCCTCTAATGCAGATAATAACCTTGGCATACGTTCAACACACGTTAAGTATTGTTTTAGCACGCAGTCAACAAAACTTGAAAGAAAAAGCGTTTTCGTGTGACTTATTACCAGCAACTAATCGCTGGAAACTTTGGACGCCAAAACTAAGTCTACTCTAACTGCGAAACTGTGTGACCGAATGTGCCAAATAGAAAACGTTATGATCATGGATGGTTAAAGCGGAACGTTTCGTTAATACCAGCAAAGTGGTAGATACTAATAACTTAGGACTCTGACAGATCAATTAATATCACACAAAATATCGCCATTATGTCATAAAGTTATTTTTGTGCTTTAGAGTTTAGAATCATTTCACAATCATTTTAATGAGAACATGAATATAAAATGTTCACAGTCATTTCGTTCATTCATCAAGTATTTACAATGGGAACGAATGCCTTATCGATTAGTAGATATTTTACAGTGGCATTTTTTAGAAGTTTCTCTAAAAAGATTACTTATTTGATCAGAACACAAATTGCGCGTACTTATGAACCTTTCAGTATTTTAGAAGCAAGGATCGTCGGTGCGCAATAATGAAAGTGTAGCTAGTGAAAAGTATCCCGAGAGCGTCAGATCCTCGGCGCCACATTGCCTCGACCCAAATAATAATAATACCATCGGCGAAGGCGGGCAGAAGACGCTGTTGCGAGTGATGAAGGACGAGGAAGAACGATCGGACACCACCTACATTTGCAAATCGTGAACGCAGCCAGAGCCTTCTGTTACATTATTATCTGCCATGCGAGGCATAAATTTCACGACAACTGCCTCTTCTTCTAACGACTTCTTCGTATCCCCCTATACCTTCCCGTTTACGATGTTACAAAACATATCCATCCACTGAAGATGAACGAACCACTTTGTTTCATGTACACGTGCATATGTATCGACGATTATATCAGATCTGTTTGCGTGGGATCCCGTTCAGAGTGAGAAATATCCTGTTTTCGGGGAGAATGTCATATCGTGAGAAACATTAAGGGTCGGGGATAGAAACTTTTCTCATACTGATAAATCAGCTGATGACACCCATGGATGGTTCCCGCGGAAAACTTTGGCCATATCGATGCTATAAAAGGATGACGCGGCTGGGTCAGTAGGGATGTCGTTTGTCAACCGACTACTCGTGTTAATTTGCTGTAAATTCGGTAGGAATAAACTGTACACTAAGCTTGAACTGAACTTGAACAACTGTTTTACCAAATTTTTGTACTAAAATTTTCCAATCCTGCATCTTTCAATTCTCCCACAAACTTCGATATCCCTAATATTGTTAATAGCATCGGTAAAGTATTCTGCAAAGTTGTAAACATTGACGGTAATACTGTATAGGTATCCAAGAATTTCAAAGTATGTACATATTATATGTATATGTATAAATCTATTACCTATATCTATTATCTAAAACAGCGAGGGCCAGTTGGACCATTAAAGAGCCCGACCTCCATGATGTTTACCAGAGCCGCGCGGAAGGGGAGCTCGAAAGCTAACGATAACGTGGACGTGCAACGTAGAGAAAACTATAGTAGTGTGCGGTGCACTGTTCGCTGCCACTGGGGCTCCCAAGAGGGCCAGCTATTTCAGCCTATGGGTACGAGTCTGCACCGCACACTACTATTTACACTTTTACAATTTTCCCTGTAATTTTTCATGTAATTTCCTTCATTATGATTCGAATTGCGTCGTTCTTAGTGTTATTTTCGTCGGAGGAACATAAGGAATCGATTGACGTCATTTTCGCAAAGATCTGATGAGAAATACGGAACTTGAACATTTCTCACTTCTTAAAGGGACTTAAGGGGCTGTAACAGCCCCCGAAATTTATTATTTTTTTTTAAGAAACTATTGTTAATATTGCATTAAACTCTTTTGGAATATAAGAAGGCATCTTTAAATTTATAGAATTTTTTTTATGTCGATCCTTCTTATTATTTATTAATTATTGTGGAATCATGTTAACCTCTTCGACCATGTTGGGGTCAGGTGTAGCACGTGTCAAAGTCATCTGATTGCAAAAAGAAGACAATTTTCTTAAAGTTAAATAATTTACGCTGGGAGTGTAAAAAAGTTTATTCAAACGTATGATAATAATAATAATCATAATAACGAAACGATAAGACGTAATTGAATGAATTGTTTATTCAACTGAAAAGCACAGTTATACATTTCTATTGTTTATTTTCGTAGTCGACGTTAAAATAGTTACATGAAATAACCATGGCTCGTATCAAATAAATAAAATAATTCGTTTTATGTTACATTCAGTTCTTCGTGAATCGAAGGAGACATCTTAGAAAACAAGTATGAAGATAACATAGTTTCACTGTCCATTAACTTTTTCGATCTCATTATGTACAAAAACTAGACTGTTTCCTTTTCATTAATATTCTCTTTGTACATCCAGTTCGTTGTATATCAGTTTTATGTCTCCAACTGCTTTGAGGTTATTAAGTTTCGATGACACATGCATATACCCTTGCCACTACTGCTTGTCTATATTGTACGTATAATCGATATCGAGTAACTTTAGTTGTGAGCATAAGTGGGACTCAAAACAAGAAGGACAACGAGTCGATACAGGATATAAATTAGAATAGTATTGTTAGACGAAGATCTCGTGGACCAATTGCATCCCACACCCTTACACTCACAAACGAATTGATAACTGTCGCGCGTGTAACGACCTCTATAACATTCCCTGTCAGCGTTCCGCCATTTCGCGCATTCACGCACAGTTATATATTCCGGGGAATCCGTGAAGTAATCTGAAAATCCACATTGCTATTTTGTGAAAAATCAGGATAAATCAATAAAATGAAAAACTAGAGCAGATAAAAATGTTTTACTGAAATAAAATTTCAACGATGCAGCTATTATCTTAAACGATGCTATAGGTGAAATTTAAGGAACACATTTAACGAAATTGAATTTTCAATGAAAGAATAGTGAAATATGATTTTCGTATTGTAAACTTGCTCTTACACATGTATACGGCTTTACGGCAAAATGCATGAGATCGTGGGCAATGTTTCAAGTACTTTATGTCCACTTTATTCACTGTGCAATCCCTGTCTCTTTTGCTATTACATTGATAACACTTGATGGCTCTGCATTCTTCTTACGCACAGTGACAATAAATTACATGCAAACGTGGAGCAAAATAAAAGTATTAGGTAACAGATTTATTACGTTCTTTCCTTTACACATTTTTTTTATTTATACTTGAACACAAAATTTTGGAGAAAGTTAGCAATAACAATAACATTAATGTAAAACATTTTCATTTTTAAGTGAATGTTACTAACAACCAGTATAGACATTTACGTACTTGTCAAATCATTGTTCGACTACAAAATGTTCTACATTACCGACGACCGATAAACGGTGTACCAATATTGTAAAACTTACCCCTTTGAAAAACGAACAGGAATAACAATATATGCAGCGTGTTTAATTTCATCTGCATTATTGACTTTTGCTTTAATAATGTCTTCAACTTTTTATCAACTTCAATTTCCAAATTCTCAATGATTGGTAAAAGGAAAAAACATTAATCTTAACACCAACTGACTTTCATCAATTGTATATCCTCGCTAATATATAGTAACTACGTTAAATGTTTTCATCCCATTGGCCTTCATATAGATTCGAGATAATGAAACACATACCGTAAAAAGAATAATGATACTGCGCGTTAATTTATCAGAAACCATCATATTGTACGAAAGGTTATACAGTACCTTGGGATTCGATGAAGTTATTTCCTTTTTGTTTGTTGATACAGATGAATATTCTATTTAATTTAATGTTCTAACAAATTTGCAAGCATACCTTAGAAGGAGATTAAAATTGAATTTATTAATTTCTTACTTCGTCTCGTCACGAATGCTCCATCCCCATGAACATGACAAATAAAATCGATATATCGCTATTTCGACCAAGCGTAAATAATTTGTTTCCAAATTTTCGTCTTTTAATAACATGACCTAACTATGTAAATACTGTTGGTACCTATATACATTAGTCTGTAGAATATCACAAGGAGAGAGTAAAGCATCTAAAATAAATAATATGTATCTGTAACTTGGAAAAGCAAACATACCCAGTGAAATCTTATATAAAAATTAATACATATTCCTTAAACTGTCTAAAATATCATGCTAAACAAATGATGAAATAGAAAATTTGCAAGGCTTCTTGCCACTAATCAGTAGCATACTGTTGAAGCCATGGATGTAAAGGACAGTGCATAGTTGCAGAGGGTTAAAACAAAAAACGGAAGCGGAATCACCTGTTTCAGCCATCTTGAGCCGGTCAACGTGTGGCGCACTCTGTAAGCGAGATTATTTATTAGTATTAGCGTGGCTTGGCGTTTGGCGTAGATTGGTGTGCAATCGACGTGGATTGGCGTTGTGTGGTACAGACGTACACAGTAACTATTTGCGGCGTCGGTTTTTGTGCAATCTATATCTATATCTATACTATTATATAAAATTGAAGTTGCAAACTTTGAAATGCGGTTTCTCGGTAAATATGAATTGTAGCCACAAGTGTGTTACATCACTTTGCTCGTCTTGATGAGAAGAAAGTTCTAACGGTTTTATTTTTTTTTAAATAATAGTAGTTCGCCACACGACCGCCAGGCGGCGACCGGGCGAGCGCTTCATGTTTGACAAATAGCACCGCGGCGGGAATAAGTGGTCGAGCGCTCGATCCATAGGCACCCACTAAGGAAGGATTTTTGGAAATTCCACCCCCAAAGGGGGTGAAAAGGGGTAAAATGTATTTTCGTGGAGTCCTCAATATCTCTCTTAGGCCCGAAGCGAAGCACGGAGATATTTTGCTAGTAATTTATAAACCCAATCGTAAAAATGCCAGAGTTTGCATTGTGAAAGGATGGCAAAGTAGGACCTCCACGAAAAGTTTGAAACAAGAGGACATAGATGGCAAGCACTATTTTGACCGTCACAAGATGACCAAGAGAATACCGTTACTCCCCGCGGAGAGCTTCACTGTCCGCGTCCATAAGTCTACTTTATGCACCGTCCTTTAGTTCCATGGTTGCAGCGCTGTCCAGCGGTGGAGCCCCTCGCGTGCCTGCCTTGTTGGATCTGCCAATTAGAACCGGATTAAAAAAATTTTAATCCGTATTGATGCGGTTTTCTTCCCGTAAAATCCAGATTGAACCAGATGAAATATTCTATCAGTTTCAAACCGGATATGCATGTAAAAATCTTAATGGTAACTATCTGTATTTCCTAGTACAATTTGTTGTTTGAAGCCCAAGATGAAAGGTCTTCGAATAAACATAGTATCTTTGGCCCTCGGATGAATTCCCGTCGAATAAATTGCTTCATCCGTGGCGCTTCGAATAAAGATAAATCATCTTATTCAAATAACGGATGAACGTAAAGTATCTTTTATTTGAAGTTTTCTAGATATTATCTTTGCCCATCTCTGTATCATGGGTAGGTCCCTACGGTTGCGAACGTATATAATTCGTGACTTAATGGCCTACCCTATAGAAAAATTCCTTACGGTGATCCCATCGAGTCAAGACGTGGTCTCTCGGAACTCACTCTTCTTTCCGTCCTCCCTGTGGCCTGCACGGTGGTTCGCTAGAAAAGTATTGAAGCTCACTCCATCTTGCCTGGTTTAAATGTTGCTATAGAGGAGACTCTGAGGCGCAGCGCGTCAGTTGGATCAAAACCGACACTATCTGCCCATCTCTGCATGCAGCGTCATAGTCGCCTCTTTAGCGTCGCGCGGTATCCCTGACAACGCGGACGACGGTGGGAGAACCCCACAGAACACGCGTGCTCTATCTTGAACAACGCTGCCGGGAATGCCGGGATAGACCAATTGCGCGGGCCGCGCCGCGCCTCACCGCTCAATCATCTGACGTAAATCCGCTGGTTTCTCTTTATGGAGATATCGGATGCATTTCGTGTATCCTTCATCCGTAAATTAATAGGCCAATGTTTTATCACAGATTTAAAAGCGCGTGTCATGTAATTAAAAAAATATCAGGAATTTTTTAAAGAGTTCGCAAGTCTTTAGTAGGCAGATGTGAAATGTGTTTATGGAAATGGAAAGAAGACACGTAGCATATGTTCTGTAAATATCATCGTACTATTGCGGTTAGATAATTCGTTGTTTTTATTGTGTATGTATGCATATGATAAATAGAAGCAAGCGAATTATTTACTTTACGTTATTGAAACCAAAAATCGTTTCTAACTTTGATAGGTTTGATCTTTTGATCCATGTTAAGTAGGCATTTTTCGCTGAATTTATTGAGTACTACTTGTACTTTTTTACTTTTTAGTCCATTTTTATTTTCTTGAAGTCGATTTCAATTTTTTATTAAATTTTTTATATGTATGTTCTACCAGATATTACACATAAACCAATTTTTATATAGAAAACAAATTTTGCACACTTCTCAACAGGTCTCTTTTCTTCCACCTTTAGCCACCTATAAACAATTTTTATAACAACTATTATGGTTATCCCTTCGAAACAAATAACTCTTTCCTTTGTAGATTATTTTGCATCTTTGTAAATAAAAGGGATATTAAAGTGCTCCAGATAAACGGTATACTTTACATGCACCATATCTTTAATACAATTTTAATACAATACATTTGCGATTGAACTTATGGTGGTAAATCAAATTCTTGTTATAATAATCGAAAAAATGATTTGCATTAGCTACTTCCAGGGAGGAAAAATGATACATTACGCTGTAAAATAATATCTTTAATAATGAAAGGCGGGAGGCAAGATATTTACCATGCAGAACATAACCACCAAAGATGTGTCAGGGACGCACTGTGTTGCTAAATATGTTAAATGCCAAGTGCTGTAAGCAATATGCAGTTGAAGAGAGACCACAAGTACGATTCTTAAAAAAGAAGGAACCGAAATATATAGTATTGCCCACCAGAGTAAGGCCTTTGATTTATTTGTATACAAAATTTGTTGACTCTAATAATTTATTATATAAGTAATTAAAATAAGTACATACAGCTATCACATGTTTCGATTAATCATACGAGCAAAAGATATTAACAGAATAATTTTTTAAATGATCACTTTTATCATGATTTCTTAAAAAAAGATACTTGCAATTCTAATGAACTGTTTTCATTTAAATACCACTTTATGAGCTCATATAATAGGTACCCGCCGATTCGTTTAATCTAAATCGCAAAATGTAATGCATACGCAAGAATTATTACATCTTTATCAAATACAGACAGAAGAGCTTTATTTCAACTTACTGGTTGTGCAATTTCCTTTTCAATCTTTTTGGCAAATACATGCCTTTAAATATTTTTTGCATAATAAATAAAAAAAAATGGGTTTCAACTTTCAACCAATGGTGGAAAAGGTTTGCTGTCAACGTGGAAGGGTATCTTCCACGTTCCTTTCTGAGTATTGTTCGCGTGCGACTTATTATACGAGCTTCCATGACATTTCATGACGTTCAGTATGTCACAGGAAAAGGGATATTATTCACTTAGCGTGTTCCAAACCACCACTTTACGCTCCATTTGAACATGAAGCTCTTTGTATCGCCCACGGCCTTCCCCATTTAACATGTGGCCCTACCTTACTCGTCAAAACAATCACATTTTTTGTTATCATCCCTTTCATTAAAGTCGACTGACCGACGTTACGTTACCCGTAGCAACTGGAGATTCCCAGTTTCTTCCTCCCTTGTAAGAACGAGCAGCAATCGTTTGGAAAGATAAAATTACATAATTTTACATTTTTCTTGCTAGGGCTTCTGGCCTTCCCCGCGAACATCAGCTTTTGTCCCTTAGAAACCGTGAAATGTAATACTTAACGTATTTCACGAAATCATTAGTTAAGCATTACGCAAGAGAACTTTTAACGATAAAGATTACAGTATACAGGGTGTTTGGATACTGATGGTCCTCCTTTTAGTGGGCGATTCTACATGCTAAAATAAGACGAAAATATAGATTAAAATTTTTTAATATCGTGCTTCGTTTTCTAAAAGAATTGACTCTCAATTTTAGATAAATGCGCGCACACTGAAGTATGTACCTATGTATACCTACAGTTTTCGGCGTCTGAGGGGCACACGGAGGTATGCGTCGCTGCCGCTCCGTGGTTTCCGTAGGCGGCCCCCCTTACCGTGCTAATACGGTGCACGCGTGTTTAACTATAATTCAGAGTCGTTCTTCTCGAAAACGAGGCGTGATATTAAAAAATTTTTTTCTATACTTTCGTCTTATTTTGGTCTGTAGAAAACCCCCAAAGGAGGACCTTATAATGAAAATTATGTTATTGACCATTTTTTTATGAAAATTCGAAAACCTGTTCAGCTGCTTTCTTTTTGGGAACAGTGGAATTTGAAACCCGGTTTCTCCAAAAGTCGATTTTTTGTATAAAACCTAGTGTTAAGAAACATATACCAACTGAGTGCTCAGAAAGATAGGGAAAGCAGAATTGAAAACGAGTAAAATACCTACATTTTTCTTAATCCTATAGAAAACTCAAAATTTGCACTTTTTCAGTTATCAGTATAGAAAAAGCGGTTGTTGTCTAACAAAACTTTCAAACCCGTTTCCCCTAAAATCGTGAATTTTGAGTTACGTGATTGCAGGAAATAAACGATATGTAGGTATATTGAATTATATAAGAAATACTCATTTCTACTACAGAAAGTCATAGTTCGATTATCCGAATATCGTGTCGCTTGACCAGTTCGGATAATCGAGGTTCTACTCTACATAGAAATCATCATCCATCAATCTAAAGTAGACGAAAGTAAAAAACGCATTTCAGATATCAACCGTGGACAGGTACATCCCTGTTCCCATTTATTTAAAAATATTGATTTCGTCGTACAACGTGTACCAGTGGAATCTGCTCGTCCCATCGAGGACAACCGGAGTATCAGAATCACGAGGAGCGACGAAACTTTCCCTCGGCCCGTGATTAGATCGTTTGAGCCTTGGGTTATTCGTTGACAAGTCCGTTTTTCCGTTCGTCTCGCCTCGTCTTGTCAGCCCCGGTTGTATCACTCGCGCGCAATCACGTACTCATGGTTCTGTCAGTGCTACGAGCATCGCCGCCTTGGTTAGCGGGCTTGCGCTGCAATCGCATCGAGCGACAACGGGGATCGTGGAACAGTGCTTCAGCAGCTACCGAGGCCGAATGGTTGGCCTCGTCAACCCCTGATTTGGCCGCGTTTCGTTCTCTTTTTCTCCCTCCTGTTCACGACAAGCCTGAGCGCCTGCCTAGTCGCGTGCAAGTTACGAACGGTGGCCGCGAGGAACGTTGATCGTTGAAGGACGTGCAAGGATACGGATACCAACATGGGGCGCTCAATCATTCTCGTCCTTTGCCTCTTGGCCGTGTTTGGTTTTTATGGTAAGCGTCTAGGCGTCCAGTCTAGTTTCCCTGGTTCAACGATCTGGGCTGGGTTTACGAGACTGCTTGCTATCGATCTTCGTGTTCCTCTTAGACCTACATTCTCTGGTTCGTTGCTGTCCCTAATGGTTGAATTATGAGCTTCTGTGTGACACACACTTTTCTTGAGTACCATACTTGAGATGTTATATGAACGTGGGATGAACTGTACTGTTTTGCAACAGTATTCAAATAATTTTTTCTTCTTTTGATCTCTGGTCAGCAAGATGACAGTCTCACATCGCAGGAGTTGTGCGAGTAAAGGCACTCTTAATGATTGGTTCTGTAATCGGTTTGTCTAAATATGTTTATATAATTTGAAAATATGTTGGATTAAAGATACGCTTGACCGAGATTTGTAACATTATTAAACTTTTCCCGGGGCGTTCGTAATTGAGGTGAGGATACGTTTTATCCTGGAAGTGGATCAAACTACTTCCTCGTTCTAGAGGAGTCAAGTGTTCAGATACAGAGTTAGTTCATTTGATAATAACTACGTGCGTGTGTAATATCATGCTCGCACGATGAATCTATTGCCTGCCATCTAAAATTAGGGGAAATTATTGAAATTGCGTGTTTCGAAAAATGCAAAGTATTTCGAAATGCAGCGGAATGCAATTAATGCGAACTTCATTAAAATCAATAACGATATAAAATCCTGGATTATTCGTGTCAAATTATCTTTTTCCAGTATTTGTCACTGAACTTGGAAGGAAATACGACGATTTCAATCACTAATGATAAGATAATTTTCCTGCCTTTAATAATTCCGAATTTTGAGCTAATAACATTTTCTACATCTGTATTAATATTTTTATTCTAATTTTTATGATAATTCCGTCAACTTCTAAGTATGTACCTATTAATAGGTATCTTGAGTTTGATAGTATTGTGTTATATTATGACGTTTAACATGTTTATTCCATCAGGGAAAACACTTAATTTAATTCCCAAAATGAGAAACGATCACTGAAAAGAGATTAGGAGGTGCAGGCGGGCGAGGAAATTTATTGTCATATCTTTTCAGGGCAGGTAGCTGCATTGATTTTTATATCAGTTAGGGTCGCGAGGACGATGAACCTTTCCGCGATCGGAATTTACAGCTTTTACAATATCAATAGTATCATCCGGCCAAGCAATAGATATTAAGTATCCCTTTTGTCTAAAATAAACGTCTATCTATTCATTCGTTACTTACACTAACAATTTGTGTTAAACGTTGACCCACATAAGCATATGCATGCGTACATTAAGGTAACGTGTATGTACACGTATACTGATACATGTCAAAACGTAACATTTAAAATACAAGTTACATACTGATACCCCTTAGCATAAATCGGTTGATCGTCGTATTATCTTCGTTTTACGTTGACCCTTCTTATCAGTCGCTTGGTAATGTTCAGAGCATACTGCTTCGAAGTATTAGGAAGCTGAGGCTAAACTCTGTATAGAATCAGACAATGATTAAATATATTGCTGCTGGAAATGTTATCGATAGTGACATAATTAAAGAAATATAAATTTTACGGGAAGAGCAGATTAAAAGTTATATTTGAGTAATAGTTGAACTAATACTGATCATATAATTTAAATTTATTGGCTAAATAATTAAATTGGAATTTTTTAATTTATGACACTATCAATGCCAAGCAGCGATATTCAAAATTTTCATTAACATTTTTTTAATTGGTTTGGTTTACATATGCATTAACCCGGCGGGAGGCGCACCCCATATTTGAACACAGGTTGTCGCTACCGAGTCAAAAATACCCACAATTGAAACGTAAAAAAACACCGTTTCAGAATATTTTTTTTAACTCTTTATAATTTTTATGTTAAAGTACAGTGTTTTAAGAATCAAACAAAATTTATGAAATATCTTAAAATCTTTATTAAAGTTCTTTAAAAAATTGTCTTTAAAACAGTCTTTAGTCTCTTTTAACTCGGCGGGAGGCTCTACTGGGTAAATTTTATTTTGGTACAAGTGCTAAAAATGTTATTTAGGTACAAGTGTTCTTGTAACGTTACAGGTATAAATTCCATGCAATGCTACTTGTGTAACAGCCACAATGACAGTCGATGCGCTGACGAACTTCCACCGGATGCCCTTAAAAAAGATTGCTCCGATCTCAAGGACGGTGCAAAATACACGATGTGCAGGAAGATTACGCAAGTTATTGAGTTTAGCGTTAATGGGCGTAAGTAATACGTAAATCATTTCATTCAACTAAAATTATCATCATTAGTTTAATGTTTTATAATCTTTGTGCACCCTTATTCATCTTCGTTTATTCAACTCTGACATTACTAGTTACAAGATACGTTTCAATGATGAGAGAATTAAAAAAGTAGCAATAACTATTACAATATTAAACGCAGTAATAAAAGGAACGGCATCTTTGGCCTACTAAATATTAGTACAATATTCTGCGACACTACGCTATCTATATTAACCGAGATTAATACAGCACCCTCATTATGCCATAGACAGCCGCAGTATGTACAGTGGGGGACAAAAGTAGGGTAGACCACTGGCGATAGTAACAGGAGGGCGATTGTAACACGTTAAATATCTCAAAACATATAATAGATATTAACACAAATTTTGTATATATAATGAAGAATGACATTTGGAATACACACATCCATGTATAGCGTAATAAACGTAAAAATCCTTACACATTTCGATGCTGGCCGTTTGTTTCTGCATCAATCAATTTAGATGAAATTTTCAGCATGTATACAACTTACTTAAATCTACAAACGGGATTTTTAAATTTTCATTACAGGCTCAGAAAAAAGTTAAAAAAGCGACCTTTACTATTTTCTTCGCTATTCCGACCAATTGCAATTTTTTTTTCAAAACGACGAAACACATTGGCTAAGTAGCAAACTAAGCCTTCTAGCTTCTCAAAGAAATTGAAGTTGTTTGGACAAAATTTAAACAAGTTAGTCTGTTTTAAAGAGTGTCTACATACTTTTGTCCCCCGCTGTATATTTTGTCCCCCGCTTTTTTTCGCAGACATTTTTTTTCTTCCGATTGAAGTGACACGTGATTCGGAGCTCTTCCCAATATCGTTCTCACTTAATATTTTATTGGGCCTTATTATCTATTTTATCACTTCCTCATTCTTGAGGTTATATGTTAAACGTGCACTTTACAAATTCATCAATTTTCTGGGAATACGTTGCCAACATGTGTGTACTTATACATACCTGTAATTGTGTAGTAATTGGAGGATGAGTACTCCCAAAAGAAATCCAAAAAAACGACGTAATTGTTATAATTCGAGCAACGAAAGTTGACGGGGAAACACTTGTTGAATTTACAACCGGTAAACACTATAGGCATCAACGGCGCGGGAACTCTTCGAATGACATTGTCGTATGTAATAAAAGCAATGGATAATACTACCAGTATTGTAGATTGACCTACCAGGAAAAAATGACGGCTGGTCCTTATTACCTGCTGAGCCTTATTACCCGCAAATTAATATGCCACAACATTTCATAAACTACCTATAGCGTTTGTAACAAAACAAAATATTAACGATTGTATGTATTTTGCGCAGTTCCAGCTGACACTCGAGTTATAAGAGGTTGTGGATGGGCTGAGTCAAATTACAATGGGAAGTGCTACCAGCGAAGTGGTTTTGGTGGTCGCCAGGAAGTCTGCTCGTGTTTGACTGACTACTGCAACGCGGCGACACCAAACGTTCTACCACCGAAATTTTTAATACTGTCCTCTGTCCTTTGCAGTGTCCTTCTAGTATTCATGCGTAATTAGTCCTAAGAAATTCGCCATACTCCCGAACAGTCGATGAAGAGATACATTCAAAATCGTTAGTACCTACTTACATGCAGCATCGGCCTCACATAGTCGAGAAACGGAAGGAACGAGCTGACAAGACAATGGATCCTAGAGGAAGTACCTACATTCGATCTCTCATTACTGATAAGAGACGTGTGTAGACCGAGCGAAAAGTCGTTCTTTAAACGCGAAATATCTGCGTCTATATACATAAACAGAATTTTATGTTTATACTCCTGAGAAGATACTCCGACGAACACGAAATGCTCTGGGGAACGAGCAACTCGTTCTCAAAGGGACTGTGGTTCGTTTGAGGTTCTGGAGACGGTGCAACGGCTTCCTCCTGTCCATTGGTTAAAAGGTTATCGTAGCTTTAGGTAAAATGTGCACGCTGTTCCTGGTTGCCTGTTCATTGTTAAGTAAGACGTTGAGGACATGTAAGAAGGAAATTAACGTTAACATACATACGTACGCTACTTTAACCACTATGAATGGACCAGAAATTTCTATCAGGGTTGTGAAGCTAATTTATATCTAGAGAAAGATTAAATAAACAGCAGAAGAAAAGGTCAAAAGACGTGCCACGAGAAAAGTTGTTACAAATGAAAGTCACCAAAATATTTCTATCGCCGAGTACAATTCATCGTGCATTGGAATCTATTTATCATTACTACTTTAAGGATATATGCGTTTCTTTAACGAGTAAAGACAATCTAATTGCTGAGACTTTGCTGTTTTTTTACCAAAGAATTATACAGGGATTTAGGAGAAGTATCACTTTTCGTACTTTTTGCAAAAAATAATAAAGGATAAAACGGTTTGGCGAATATTCCTCGATCGTGCATAATTCTTCTTCAGAAACTTCAATTTAGATGCTGAAGGTGTAACGACAGTTACATTGTGTTCATTCAACAATTTCCCGCATAGAGCTTAAGAATGATATTACAAACGTAACGATCACGCAACTTGTTGAGAGTTCATTATGTCGTGACGAAGTTCACGGATGAAACATCTGTACGATATGTTTTTTGTATGAAGAGAGGGAAATATATCAGGGTTGTCGTTGCGGAGAACGTGTGATTCTGTTAGTTCCCCCTGTCCTGTTGAATAATGTTCAACTTCAGAATTGTAGAGTACTGAAAATATTTATTCCATCACCCCAAAATCCGCGGCCTGTGGAACGATCTTCATAACTCCGTGTTTGATAAAATAGCATCGGTCACTCTACGCCTACTTAGTCAACAATCGCGCAAAAATACTTTCCCAATACTATTGATACTAATACTAAATGGGGGTGGAAGTTTACACGCTAACTGTTTATGCAATAAATGTCTCTAATACCTACTGTACATTACTTGCACCATAACATAAACCATACAACCGGATTTACATATTTATAAAAGCTTTTTTATCTAAATAAAGGTATTATTTTAACATATTTTTACATTGAACATTATTACTTAAGAAAATAAAATGAATACAACTACATTCCACACCTATGTTTGATAAAATTTTACTTTCTCTGTATACTTAGAAATGTTTAGCATAAAATTGGTACTTACAAGTTACAAGTCTTTAACTGACAACAACTTGCAAGAATAGTGTACCTACTGAGGTTACGAATAGTAGGTACCCAGAAACATTCTGGGGCACATAAACAACTTTAAATTGAACAACAAATAAACAACACATATTATAAAATTATTTATTAATTAGATTATAAAAATTTTCATCTAAAAAATCTAAATGTTAAAGCGAAGTATTTTGCTGTTAAAAATAGTGAATACACGATACATACAATTTAATATATGCTAAGTAGTTGCATATGAATTAAATCCAAATAATTACATCACCCAATTCTAAATAATACAAGCGTTTAAATATTTCTTTTTTAATAATTTCGCAACATCGACATCATTTAAAAAATTAAAATAGGTACGTTGCTTAAACTAAACGTATAATATAATATAATCAAGTCAGGTATTTCGTAGAAAAAATTGTCTGAGCCGTGCGTCAAATTTTTCTCTCGTTTCATTGTTCCAGTCAGATAATTTTGTTTCAGGCAAATAGACAGTAATCTGCCATTTTTCTTCGCGGTGTTCGTTGACTCTTCCGTTTCGTAGATTATTATATGATTTTTCAATATGTACATATGTTTCCTTATTTCTCGTTCTCATGGAGTTTTGATCAGTTGTAATTGAAAAACATTACGCGAAAAACATGTTTGACATGTACATCTGTTGATTTGAAAAACAGGCGGAGTGATTTCGAAAACGTCGTGCATCGAGCATCACGTGCTTCCTTCTAATCGCAAGTCCAATCGTTCATAATTTGAAAGCTTCCCCGATTTCCTGTGCGCATTTATTCAAGTTCGATATGATTTTACTTTATTGCCTGTCATCCTCGTGAACGCGACCGTTTGCTCCATGACGTTTCCTTCGTCATACGTCAGTAGTAACTCACATGTTCGAACACAATCGGTCTATTCAAGGAAATTCAAAGAGTGTTCGGATATCAGGTAAAACCAAAACTGTGTACCATTATGCATATAAAAAGCAAATCGAAAAAGAATGTGCTTAGGTTAGTGGTAACATGTCAAGTAACAGCTGATGTAATGGCTATATTCGTTCCATTTGGATACATACGTGTGATAATCCGTAAAGAATTTCTTCTTTAATTTCAATTTAGTACAGAATATGATATTGAATGTTGCTACTTGATATTAACACAAACTAATCACAATAGCGCGGCAAAATCAATGTAATCATTCGCATGCTGCAATAAAACTGAAGGAAAATATAAAAAAATGCACCTTACAATTTTGAGTAATTTTTATAAGAGATTACACACTAATTATTGTGAACGCTTTGGTAATTATCATGTTAATTTGGAGAAAGAGGTACTTTAGGTTTAATTGAATACGATTTCAATTCGAAATATTAAATTGCAGGCTTTGTCGGCGAGTGTCGTGAATGTACATATATTAAACAAATTTAATATTTACACAGACGCTGAAAGGTCACAGTAAGAAGAAAATTATCTTCGAGCCGGTGTTAGGTGGATCATGCACCCTACAGCTGCACGATCTAATCGATCATTTTTACAATCTTCGATCCCACCTACGTCAACACCATCATCCCTCTTGCATCCGCAGCAGCAACAAATTCTTTATGGTCCCATCGTTAATCCGATGCTAACCCTTCAACGATGCGGAACTGGCTTGCACCCATCTTGTATTTACCCAGGGGCGCAACGTAACGCTGGTCTACCTAGCCCTGTTCCTTTGCACGTACAAGGTATCAATACGTTACTATTATTTATAATTTAACAAGTTCAAATACCAGTAAAGATCATTTAAGTAAGTGAAACAGTTAATCCGAAAAATGACATTATGAAATCTGTAAATTCAAAAACAATTTAAAATTATTAACATTTAATTTTCATTAATAGCTCACTTTCGTAAACTACGATACCAATTACCAGTATGACTATCTACATAATTCTTCTAAAATAAATCTTCTACTTCAATACCCGTAACTTATTATTCTATATTTCGTATTCATACATTATGAAAGCTAAAAGTTATATACTCCTATGTATAGTTTGGTGCAAATTCCAATTATTATTAAATTATCTTTGATACTGGGTATATTAAAAGACATATTTATCTTGAGTTTTCTAAGATTCTCGTACAAACACACCCGTGAATATAGGCAAAGGCAGCAGATGGCTACCTAAGAATAAACTCGTACGAAGTCAGCAATACTGTCAGCAACAGCAGCAACAGCAACAACAACAGCCGCAGCAGCAACAACAGCAACCGCAACCGCAACAGCAATTGCCCTATAACCCGAAGCCTGTGGTCTTATACGATCAAACAACAAGCAATGGTGCACCATCAGCACCAGCAGCTTCATTTTTAGTTGCCTCTTCGACGTACACGCACGGCTCCTTCTCTGGCGATCAGTACAATAACTCTGCAGTCACCTTAATACCGCAACCTTACTATAAGCCTCCAGATCTACAATCGTTCTGTTTAGTCCAAGATCGACAGAGTACTCAGCAACAGCAACAAGACCAGCAACCACCTCACAGTTCCTACTACAACATATCAGCTGGGAACAGTTGCAATCTACAAACCGTTAACGCCAATTCAACGTTTCAGTTCCCCAATCTTGGCCCTTACGCTTCTACAAATTTCCCAAGCAACCAAATCCCAGGACCCATCCAGGCGATACAACCTACACAAATCTTTCCCAATCCTCCCGTCAGCTTAGTCTACGATGGCATACAGCCAGACAAACACGCGTCCTCTTCCAGCACGCTTGACATTTCAGCCTTTAAATGTACCAAGAGCAAGATATCTGTTGTCAACGATTCTCAGATCACACCGATTACTTCGGAAGGTTACAGCGCCTGGCCTTCTCAAACAATCACCCCTTCGTCCAACACCTTGTTCGACATGAAACCGAGCACTGAGGACGCTAATCAAGAGATGGTGACGATCCCTGCTAATCCTCTGGACAAAGTCGTCACTAACGTATCCACGAAAACGCAAGAGGAACATTATTCCGACGAATCTTCAGCCAGCTTCGATTTTACGATCGAGGCTGAGAAAATGGTCTCCGCGCTTTGCAACTCATCATTGAACGACCTCGGCAAAGAGGACGCGAAAAATGGTAAATCGAGTTCTGCGCCATTGTTCAATGGCGCTGGGGACACCATTTCGAACAAGAATACCTGGTTTGCTGACTTTTGTACGGATTACGGTAATGGCACGTCGGTAGCCGTTCAAACGGACGGTCTGTCTGTTGACAGAACCCAGTACCCAGAGTTGCTGAGGAAAGTTGTGTACTGGGGATGCACGGAAGCCGAGATCATCTTGAACGACAACTCGAAAATCAATCCCAGATCTGGTTGGCTAAAAGATCTCTCCACCGCCACTAAAACGGCAATTACAAAATCGTCGACTTGCTTCCCGATTTTTGCTGGGGACGACATTTTCGTCAACGATTTAATAAACTCTTTACTGCGGATCGGTAACGGTTGGCTTATTCTGGATAACTATTTGAACAAGCAACATTACCCGAGTTTGGATGAAAAGTTCGACCGTCAGTTGGTCAGATGCTTTCAACTATGGGAAGAGAACACGCACGAACTGCTGAATCAAATCGTGCAAACCTTCCTGAAGCTAGATGAGAACAACGACACCTCTAACCCCGAGCTGAAACAAGAATCATTTGGGACCTCTTTCCCGGGTGATGTCTCAGTGTACACGAACTGTGACTTGTTTGAACCGTCGTCAAGCATCAATTCGAATACATCGCGACAGGAGTCGAATGGCAAGAAGAATGATCAAGGCTCTACGTTCAGTGTGACGAAGTTGTCTATTGGAAGCCTGCGAAATATTGGCCTCGCCAACGTCAGTCAGGAGAAACAGCCCTCTCAAAGAGAATCAAAGTTACGAAGTAAGTGGACCGTTACTGAGAACTTAACGACAATTGACAGCGCGAAGTCTCTGCCCGATACGTTCTTAGGGCACGCAGAAGCTGGCGTTCAAGCGAGCAGTAGATTTCGTTCTAGAGGTAACTCGTCTTCCACGAAGGTCGATACTTCCACGCAATCCCTGAACGCAGAATTCATTCATTTGAGGAGCAAAGTTTTCACTGAAAGCAACCAAGACGCTTCTAAACAGTGGAGCTTTGAAGAGAAACAGCAGAAGCCTCCCGAGGACAAAGCTCCACCACAAGAGGACCATGACTCCATGTTCAAACTTCAACGACAACTCGATGAAAATTACGAGAAGAATTACGCCCAGAAATACCTGTCGAGGGTGGAATCGTCGTTTCTAAACCCTTCGATTAGCTTAGAGTCTATGTATTTCACTTCTAACGAATCAGACAATTTTGAACCCAATTACACTGTTTGTCCTCCGTATACAGTAGACTACGGTGACAAGGATATGAAAAATTTCGATCACAATCGTGGGAATAAGGGTAATATGGATTTAGTTTACATTGGTAAATCGTCGACGAATCAATTGGAACTGGCAGCTGTGCCAAAAGACAAGATGACGTTGCTCAGTCAGATCGAGCCAAGTATTCCAGAGAAATCGTCTGAAGAGATGACTGCTAATTTGTCAGCCTGGTTCGCCAGCATGAGGAACTCTGATAATCGACAAATCCCATTTATGAATATTGGAGAAACAAAACCGGGAAATGCGGTGTCGCGTTTGCCATCGCGTCAAGAGATGTCGAAGAACACTATGGACATTAGCAACTGCATCAGACAGTTGCAGATCGACGCGAACCGTCAATTCCAAACATTACAAAATATGCAGAGCATTCAGAGCGCACCTTGGACCGCTTATAACTTGATCAATAATCGGGTTCAGGTGCAACAGCTTCCTGAAGAGTACGACAGTTCTGAAGACGTTCGAGTATACATGAAACCAGGAAGCTACAATGTTCCAAAGAAAAGGCATCAGAGGAGAACCAATCGTCGTGCAGACAACGCGATGCCTCGAAATGTAACTGGTGGGTCTACCAATAGCCATCGTAATCATTATTGTAATAAAGAAAAAGTGTACTGCGCACCTGCATCGTCGACACCTGTGTCTAGGTCGAACACAACACCTATTCCCACCAGTGTTAATAATATTACGAGTGCAGCAATGAATCTACCCTATCAAGCAACTTCCATCGCACCACCTACTTTCTCGCACGAAAATTCGCCTAGAATTTTGAAACGGTCTGACACGACAAATTACACGGTATCCCAAGATGTCACTTGGAAAGCAGCTTGTGCGTCGGCTGAAATTTTATTGGAGGCCTTAAATGTGAAGGAGGATACCGAATCTAAAACGAAGAAAACTGATCGTAACGAAAGTGATCGCTTCGAAGGTCACGATGATATGACCTCGAAGGAAGATAATAACAATTATACTACTTCGCAATTACCGCAAGAGCAGGAGAAGATACAGGACAGCTTCCCTAAAAGTTTGAAAAGTCATAATGACGGTGGTGCTTCGAGTTATGAAGCGTCTGAAGATGATTCGGGATCGACCTCTCGTTTTTCCACCAACACGAGCATCAATGAAGTTTCACAGTCCTCTGAGAATAAAAATGGTAAAAGTTGTAATCATTCAAAATATATTCTAAGTATTATACATACTTTCTTTAGAAAATATTTTCTTGTTAGTGAGAACCTTTTTCTATATTCTTTATTTATTATTACATTGCAGATTAAATTACAAAATTAGTATATTCAATTATAGTACTTACTTCGTTTAAACACTAAGATAAATTCAATTCATTTTAATTATTTAACTCGACTAACATTTAGTTGCTTTAATACTAGAAGGACGGATATTTAATATAGTAAATTATAAATCAATACATATACACGAAAAAGAAATTCTGAGACATTAACAACATCATAAAGACAGACCTTGTTGCTCATAGTAAAAGGACCCCTTCAATTCCTAATTTTATATGTACACTAGCGCTCATAAATTTCGTACAACCATAATTTACCACTATAAGAAGTCAACATAAATTAAGTCAATTAATCAAAACTACAACCTAAAACGTTTAATATTTATTTGAAAACAACTTTAAATAACCGCGTTCTTTGTTTCAGTCACAATTACTCTAAAGCAGTCAACTGCGTTTGATTTTCACTTTTCTATATTGACAAAAATTGTAAAGATAGTTAAAATATCAATAAGCATGTAGCAATAAACTGAATAATAATACAATTTAACGAAATTTGAACTGCGAATACTGAAGGGTGAATTATAATAAACAAAATAAATATACTCTATACACTTGCTTTTCTTCCCCAGAAAACAGTGTTTGGATAAAAATAGAAATATTCCGTTAATTGGTGGTGTGATAATTGAGATTTCACTGTACTTATGAGCGGTAGTGTACAAAACGTTGAACTTATAAACAAGACTGTAAATCCAACGATATATCGAAACGATACTTACATTCCGTTCTTCCAGCATTAAATTTCGCAATATTTTATGCAGCTGCCCGTTAACAGGTTCTAGTAAAAGAAACGTAAAAACGGACTCGTGGTTAATCAGAACATTGAACAACGCCAGTATGGTAAATAAACAGAAGCGTAGGAAGAATAACACCGAACCACACAGTTCAGAATCCTCGAATAGTTCAGTTATAGAAGACGAACAAATAGCTCCCGTCTTTTCATTAACAGCCAACGACACTACGACAACGGTTGTAACCACAACGACCATCAAGAACCTCCAGCAAATGACCTGTTCCAGAAAAAGTTCGTGCACCCTTTTAAACAACGATCAAACAACGGAGGAAATTGAACGTACTGTAGGGAAAGCCACATACTCCGAAACAGTGCGACGATGCACACCGTTGAGTGCATCACAGCCGGAAAAAAAGGAGTTTTGCAAAAAAGGAAAATTAAACGTCGCCAACTCGTCGGCCTTTTGTAGTACAGTAATACCGATTCCTGGACGCAAGTGTCAAAAAAAAGACTCTGAAAAGTCCTACTACCTCTTGCATAATAGATCACGCAAATGTTCTGGGAAGAAATCTGTAAAGAGTTGCGAAACAAGTGATCCCCAAATAGAAGAAGTATTGTGCGCCCGATCAAAAAACTCGCGGAACGACGCGATCAGGGAGAATGTATCTGTCGCTCCATCTGTAACGTCGAAATCTGCAATGAAGCATGGGAAGAAGAAAGAGGGAGGCGAATGCGTTGAATTCTTGGACGGGAAATTCGGTGGAAAATCTAGCGACCGTGGTTGGTCTGTGTGGTACAGTTCGAAAAGAAAACAAAATCTTAGCCCCCTTGCGCTTAACAAACTGGAGATGATACATCAGACAGTTTGGCAAATGGAAGAAGCAGAAATCTTTAAGTGCCCATCCTTGGGAAACAGCGGTGGAAGTCAGTCCTCTACACACACGGTTAATTTTCTGTTGCTGTTCATATTAGGGCTGGGACTATTTGTCGAATTTTTCGGTATTCGAATATTCGAATACTTCAGTTGCTCAATTATTTGGCGAATATAATTCGAATATCCAAGTATTCGAATACTATTCGAATATCCAAGTATTCGATTACTATTCGAATATCCAAGTATTCGGATACTATTCGGATATTCAAGTATTCGGATACTATTCGGATATTCAAGTATTCGAATACTTAAATATTCGAATACTGATGTATTCGAATAGTACGGTGTGAATTATGAATCAAGTTTTTTAGGTTCATTTGTCAGGGTGAAATCTTGTAAGCTAATTTTGACCCACTTCACACCGAATAGTATTCGAATACTAACATTCGAATACTTACATATTCGAAGTTTATTCGTAGCATTCGAATACTTGTAAAATATTCGAATATTAAATTATTCGAATAGTCCCAGCCTAGTTAATATTACACTGCCACGTGATCTTATAAAATAATTATACAAATTTTGTTTCAGATCGAAGAATATTGCAAAGTTGTGAAAAGTCCAATGTTCCTCGAAACTGTTGAGTACAAACTAAAAAATCGAGTTTATCATAAAGTAGAGCACGCGGTTAGAGACTTTCGTCGTATCGTTTATAATTCAAAATTATATCATAAGGTTCGTAGTCTATAGGTGCTACAATAATTTATCATCATTAAATAATTAACACTTAAATTTAATAATTGATTACAGTTGTACATATCTATATAATAATTGAAATAGAGTTGTCAAAATCAAAATTCTTCGGTATTTAATTTAGTGAAGCAAAAATACGGTCTAACGAATACGAATGAAATTTCAGGACAATCATGATCGAGTTAAAACGATCGAAACGCTATCGAAGAAGCTTGAAGAACTATTCGAAGAACATTTCTCCAGTTGGGACTTGGATAATATTAGCGGTAGTCCGAGGGAAGATTCGCCAGCGCCGCATCGATTGAAATCGAGCGGGCAAAAACCGATAACTGGACGTTTCGGTAATACGAAGAAAAGTCCGCCTTCTTCGGTCACCGAAACTCTTTAACTCCTCCACCGATGCACGTTTCTATGTGACGCTAAACTTTACTCGAAGAATTATTATGCCTGTAATTCACGGTGACGTTCTGTTACATATTTGCAATTTATATTATCATTAGATTGAATAAAAGTCTCGAATTAATATGAATCTGATGGATTCAGAGTCAGGAATATCTCTAACAAGTTGTAAGAATCCATCGCGATCAATACGATTTAGTCAGGCATCAGTTCGTATCGTTGTTAACGTAAGCGTTCTACGAATTTTCGTTTCACAAAGCAACTTGCTCCGTTAGAGTTTTCTTCGTTTATTTCTAAGAAACGCGAAAGTTTAAACGCTTAATCTATTGGTGCACTGAAACAAATATACACAAACACGAAAGAGGAATATAATTATTTGTTCCCAATATCATTAATGTTATAACAACACCAACAACTAACACTTGAACATAAATATCAGCGCTGTTAACGAAACATTTTGATAAATCATTTCCGACAAGATCGAGACGCAATAGGTAAAACAAAAATTCCGCGAATAATTGAATTACACGCATAAAGTGATATCTCATTCGTAATATGATTAATGTATATGAGAATTAAACGTCGATGAAAAGAATAAAAGTGAATGCTATGATACAAAATTGTACTGGGGAAACAATATATTTGTGAAATTAATATGTATTTATATGGAAATATTGAAAATCCCGCGTTATCCACGCGAAACGAGGCATGCGCAGTATAAGCGTTACCATACGGCCAAAGTTAATGCGCATCTACCGTAGAAATGTCAGTAGGTAAGTATTGCATGTACATACGTACGTATATGTAACACAGTGCGAATAGTATATACGTATAGATTATAGTAATGTCAAACGCCGAAGGGAAAGATGGCGGTCGAGCGGTAATTTTGCGATGCATGGGATATAGGTAGTTCATAAACGTTGTGTCTCATGTTCCTTATCGTGCGATGTAATCACATTGATTGCGACCGTCCCGTGAAGCAGACCGTGTCAAAAACGCCAGTAGAACTGCAACACAGAAAGAAGGAAGAAACTGGGGAAAGAGAGGGAGAGGGAAAGGGAGGACAAGTGTGCAGAAAGAGAACGGACCCAGTTTATACGTAACGAGTGTCGAAGCGGTTCATTGCTCCGCTCTGACTTGTCGCCAAGATGGATTGGGACTCAATTACGATGGCAAACCTTCACCTCACGATGACCGAACACCAATACTACGAAGATATTCTTAGTTATTGTTGTGAAAATCCTGACATCGAGAGTGTGCCGGTGATTAAAGTTGCCGAACTTCTACGCTCCGCGAATTTACCAGCAGTTGTCACGATGAAGGTAAATTATGTCTACTAGTTATGTTTAGCCTGTCAGCTGTTGGTTTTCTCTCGCTCCCGCAATGTAAATATTCAGATGATTAGAATACATCAACGTTTAATTACATCGAGGTGGGCGTTCGATGTGTCATGATGTCGGCAAATTACGGATACTCGAGAAGGTTAGGTCTAAGCAATGATCACAAGCGGATTATAAATTTTGTCGTTGAGTGATAAATCGAACGGGACAAACGGTCGTTTCGTTGTACATATATTTAAATGAAAAATAAATTCAATTAGAAGCAGATATTATGAATATCATAATCATCTGTGCAACGACGCTACCGCAAGTAAATACATATATATATGTATATACATACATCATATTAATTGTCAACATGTATTATTCGAAAATCGATTAACATTTTTGTACTCTTGTTTTTGCAACAGATTTCTAACAGATTTCCAATAAAGCGTGCACAAATGAAAACAAATCTATTCTCCAATGAGATTAAAATGATTTCCTATCATGCATTAAGTTTTATTTTAATAGTATTCAATAATTACATAAAATAACTTTATCAATGGTTTATAATCCGAACATTGTTTAAATTTCACTATACTAATTACAAGTAGTCGTAAGGTATATAGTTGTGTGTTAGTTCTTAGCGATACATACATACCTACATTAAAGAATAATGATTTCAAGTGTCTTTATTGACATTTAAAATATTACAAATGCAAAATAACAGTTAGAACTTTGAAATATGGTATTAGAAAATTATCTCTGCGCATATGCTTAAAGTAAAATTGAATGTTCGACACAGAGAAGTCATAAATACTACCCGTAAAAGATATAAAAAAACTTGGATCGAATTGTCAGTGAAAGCAAGGATGGATTATGTAAATGTAATCGCAATTGTCATTGGCAAAATGAATTTTTATGGTTCGTAGATTTTGGACATCTGCTTTGGAACTGAAGCGGCGCATATCGGCACACATCTCGGGAAGAAACAATTTTATGGGCTATTAAAGCTCGTAGCAGCTCATCAAGCAGGTCTTATTATTCGTAAAGACTTGATTACCATGCCTTTGGATGTTATACCCTTGCCAAAGTTTACTTGGCCCACATCAGGGGACGAAGATGGTAGAAGAAGTTCCGATTCGAACCAGGCTGTGAAAGGTCAACGTCATGCTCCTGAAAGTACTACGGAAAGTGAAAGCGAAGCAGAGTCTCCGAGAGAAACTGGTGGCAGTACCGATTCGCCAACACCGACAAATAGTGTAATACAAGACAGAAACAACGATATAAGTGGTGATACGATAATAAACTCCGTATCTGGAGGTTGGCAGGGATTATTGGTATCCGAAGAGCAAAGACAGTTGTTAGGAACCGAAGAAGAAAGTTCAGAGCGTCATAGCAGTGACGAAGGTGACGGAGACGGTGATGGTTCGGGATTTCCACCGGAAGAAGTATGGATAATTAGTGACGAACAACGTGAATATTATACCGCCCAGTTTGCACAGCTACAGCTCGATCCTGATGGACTATTGCACGGTCCTATAGCCAGGACATTCTTTGAAAAGTCTGCACTTCCGTTAGGGGAACTTAGTCGAATTTGGCAGCTGGCAGATATAACCAGGGATGGGGCGCTAAGTTTACAAGAATTTTTTGTGGCAATGCATCTCGTTGTGTTACGAAGAAATCATGTCCCTCTACCTGATTTTTTACCTCCACCTTTATTAATCCCATTGCTTAAACAAAAGACTGGTCCACCTCCGCCGCCTATTCCGCCAACTACGACCACCCAGAAAGTCCCACCTAATTCCATGGGTACTCGGGAAAAAAATAAAGAGTGGACAAAATTTGTGGACTCGCCGACTGGAACGAGCAGTTCCCTCACTAGCCCAGGTCTGCAGTTAGTCAATTTTGATTTCCAAAAGTCTGCTGTTGAAAGAGATCCTAAGATTCTACATCCTGTACCGTTGCGTTTGACGCCTGAAGCAGCTATTCTTGCTTCCGGAGCAAATGGTAACAGTAATAGCTGCGCTACGTTAGGAGACGACGATCTCCAACACACTGCAACTGCATTGATGCAACGACCTATCATAAAAAAGCCACCTCCACCTCCCGAAGAAGCTATTATTGTAACTCCAAAGAAGGAACCACCGCCTCCACCGCCACCCAGACCATACAGAACACATGCAAGAAGTTCTAGTCTTGATCTTAATAAATTAGGTATATGTTGCTACCAATACTCTGCGATACTTATCATCTGTGGCTGTGAAAGCAAAGTTTTACGCTTCAAACTGTGCGCGTTCTTGTAGGGAAAAATGGTCAAAGTTTCCTTGGAGCACCTCCACTAGTTCCACCAAGAATCTCTCCTGGAATCGTAAGTATTATTATTTACTTTCAAACCGTTCGTGTATTAAGATAGTAAATTATAAATTATTAAGCTTAATTGACTTATGTTTAATTGAGCTGCTTCTTACCCATATTCACGGTAGATATTTCAGCTATTTTACATATTATATTGATAATGAGTGTCAATTTTTAATTATTCTTTGCCAAAATTTGTTAAAATTATTAATCATGTCGAGAAACATTTCAAACGAAAGTGATTTGAAAAAGACATAGCGATGTACGTATGTAGATACAGCTTGTTTATAGATAGACACATTTAGGGGATTTGCAAGAAATTAAAATAATAACACATTAGTTTAGATCATTTAGATTCATTTTTCTAATTAGTATAGAACGTCTAAACGAGTATTCATGTAAAAATGTTGTAGTTTGCGAGTACAGCATTTTTATAAACATAGGGCAGTTTTATATTATGTATTCTTTAAGATCTCTTTGTCTTTCTCTAGTATTTCTCAAAGATATCGATTCATAATCAAACAGTAAATATGCTTTCAGTATGATTACACTTCTGCGCATTGTTATTGTCCAATTTAAACATTAAGTTCTTATAAAGTTCACGTGGTGTGACACCCTTAGACTTTTTGTATGATTATTCAAAAAACAAATTTATATTAAAAAGAATCTGCCACTTCTGATAACATGAAGTGGGTGATATGTTAATACACTTCTAACCAGTATTTAAAGTGATCGATAGATTAATTTGTGATCGAATAAATTACCAAGTGTAAGAACAACAACCTCGGTATACATATAAGTAGTAATTGATAAAATGACTTTGAATGATCTGGTCCTAATGTAAGTGTTGATGTTTCTTTTCTGAAGCTACAATTTTACGGAAGAAGATACATCTGTATAAGTAACGTTATCTTCAAATCTTGTCTTCTCTTATCTGAAGCATTCTTTTAATCTTACTAATAATATTGGATAATATTGCTGTGAATCGATTAAAATGGGACACCCATTATATGATTTTATGAATTCGGAAAATTACAAAACAGATACGATTGCTACATAAAGAAAATTTTGTCGTGTATCTGCACTACAGACTTCGCCTCGAAAATTGGTTGGTCAAAAGAGTGAGGGAGAGGGACAAAAGATGTTAAGTGAAAATCAAGGTTTTGTTGCTGATTTTTCTCACTTTTCTCCAAAGAGCGAACTACCTGAAAATCTACCTTTGGAAAGCGTTACTCCCCAATCACAGCAATTCACTGGTGTCTGTGGTGCATTTCATATTTATAGAAAACCGAGTCCAAGTAAGATTCTTATCCTCCCTCTATTTAATCTTTAGAAAACTCGTGTAAATTTCGAAACAATTTACCTTCCTATTGTGTGTTTTGTTTTCCTTTTTAGAGCGGGAAGGAGGAGAAGAAGATACACCTAAGGACGAGTTAGAAGAATCAAAAAAGTTAACGTTACAAGAATTACGGGAGAAGAACGCCGAGCTGCGATTAGTCTGTGAAGAATTAACACGAGAATTGGCTAGCGCGCTTCAAGAACGTATAAATCTACGCGCGAAACTCTTACTTCTAACATGATGTACTCTGTTATTATTTGTAAACGCTGCAAACTATGAAGTACCGATTTTTTCCAAATTCACCGTAAACTCATGTATTTGATATGTCGTACTAGTCTAGAATCTTTCTTTTCTTTCTCACTCCTTTTTTTTATTATTATTATCATTATTAAAATCTCGTATATATTCATAATAATTAGCGTAACCGAAAGTGAATATTACTAAACAGATATGAATAAATATCTGTTATTTATAGAAACCATATAAAACAGATATTCAATATGAAATATGTAAAATCTATCAGGAGAGAACTCGATCTATTTCCATTATTGTTAATTAATAGTCGAAGTATCAAATGAAGCGCTGCTTTCTTCAAAATATTGATACTTTGTACAAACGTATATCTATGTATTTTTAATACTTCAGTGATATATAGTTTCTTGATACTTACGTGTAATACGTGAATGACATTTGATTCACGAAATAGAGATTTTCACAGTTATTGAAAGTCTGAATGAAATTTTAAGGTAAGATAATTTATGGTTACGCTATTATCTATGTTTTGTCCTTTTTCGCCAGCAATTCCAGTGTGCATTATTAAAAGTGTGAATATAAGTATTATAGCAACAGCTGCCACTCTGTAACGTTCAAATGTTGCGGCATTTTAATGTTCACATTATTTCAAGAACTTATATTTTTTATGCATAGTATTATGCTAAATTGCTAAAGAATAGTTCGTTGTATATTGAAGAATTCTGTAAAAGTTAAATGTTCATACCGAGAAATAATGAAAGCTCGGTGATTATTGTAAACTGCAAAATTATAGAAACATATTGTAAAAAAACGAGTGATAGATGTTTATTGTTTACGACGACAAAATGAAACTGTATTTTCGTATCGCTGTACAATCAAACTTCTCCCAGCATGACGTATAGCTGAGAATCGGTATTCCTGTAAAAGTGTTACAATGTGTATTTCATTTCGCGATAGTAATTGTACATAGTCAATAGATTTAGAACAAGGAATGAGAGAAAATGAAGTCTGCAGGAACAGAACATTCAGAGAATAAAATATACTTCGAAGAAAATGTTAAATCCTAAATCAATTTACATGTTGTTCTAATTTTTGTTTTTCTTTACATATTATTTAATGTATCACTGTTAATCTTGAAACGATATCACATTTGCTATTCTGCTTACACGAATTATATAAACATTTTATTGACATATAGATAATGTTCGTGAGTACATTTTTACTTGGCTGATTATTTTAAGAAGCAACGCTTTAATATTCCTATAAAATATTAATAACGATTCCTTGTGCCATTCAATACGATATTTTTAGTATTAATAATATTACAGCAATTATTGATGACTAAAGAATAATATTGTCCTATCGTTGAAATTATTTAGAGATAAATGATTCAATTAACAATTATATAAAAAGACCTTTTTATAAGTGTATAGACATTGTGTAAAAATTATATAAATTTAATTGTTATCTACTTCGTTTATTCGTGTAACCCTGTAAAAATGTAACGATATACATATGCAGATCAACAAACGTTTGGAAAATGTTAAATAAAGCAACCTCTTAGTTTCATAACAGTTTTTATTGGTGTCAATGAATGATAAATAATACTAATGTTACAGAAAGAAATCACAAATATTTTGAATGAATGAATGAATGAAAATTAATTGCATATAACATACATTACTTGTACATACTAGATAATACAACACATGAATACAATAATTTATGTTACATAAATGACTATGTACCTTTCATACATGTATATTGTTTTTATACCAACATAGGATAGGTTTAATTACGAACGAAAATTCAGATTAAGAAATGGAACGAACTTTACTTCAAAGCCTGTTTTATTTTGTACTGGTTTTGGCCGATGGATGCCTATATAACATTAGTTTCATTATATTATCTGTGCGACAAGAAATGTATGCTAAAGTATCCTTTTTTTTTTCATATTTCCAATTTCTGCTTGGAAATCCTATTATTCAATCTGAAGTATTCATACATACAACGATATGATTGTATAATACACGTCGTACAGAAACATTTATGAGTTTATTACACTTGGACGTACCAATGATTGCTCGCTTAGTTGTCCTTTGATTGCATGTACTTAATCAAATCGATTACACGGCTAGAGTAACCGAATTCGTTGTCGTACCACGATATTAGTTTAACAAAATTGTCGTTCAAAGATATACCGGCCTTAGCATCGAAAATACTGGCGTGGGTGTCACCAATAAAGTCAGAAGATACTACCTCATCCTCTGTATATCCAAGGATTCCTTTCAAAGGTCCTTCGGAGGCTTCCTTTACTTTAGCTTTAATAGCGTCGAAGGGTGCAGGTTTACCGAGTCTGACCGTCAAGTCTACGACGGACACATTGTGGACCGGTACACGGAAAGCCATACCAGTCAGTTTTCCATTCAGAGCTGGAATGACTTTACCAACAGCTTTGGCTGCTCCAGTTGCAGCAGGAATAATGTTCTGTGCAGCACCACGTCCATCTCGCCACAACTATTACATGATCAAAGAAAAGCGATTACACGTGAAGAATATATAAATTAACGTGTAAAAGAGAGTAGGATAAAAAGAAGTTTACATACTTTGCCAGAAGGTCCGTCAACAGTCTTCTGAGTAGCAGTGATGGCGTGTACAGTAGTCATAAGACCCTCAATGATTTCAAAGTTATCATGAATAACTTTGGCAAGAGGAGCCAAACAATTGGTAGTGCACGAAGCGTTGGAAACAACCTTTTGGCTTGGATCGTATGCTTCCAGGTTAACACCACAAACATACATGGGTGCATCAGCTGATGGTGCGGATATAATTACTTTCTTAGCACCACCTTCCAAATGAGCCTATAAAGATAATAAAAAACAACTTTAATTATAAATCTGTTTATCGATGAAGTGCATAATTACATAAATAGAGTTTTACGTACAGAAGCCTTCTCTATGGTAGTGAAAACACCAGTCGACTCTACAACATATTCAGCACCAGCTTTGCCCCATGGAATACTTTTTGGATCACGTTCGCTGAATACAGCGATTTTATTGCCATTGACAACTAAGCAACCATCTTCAGCTTTAACTTCTCCCTTGAATCTGCCATGAGTGGAATCATATTTGAACATGTATACCATGTAGTCCAGGCCAATGAAAGGGTCATTGACGGCAACAACCTATTGTAAATCATAATAATTAATAATTGACAGGAAAATGATGAAATATATGACACTATGGAATTAGTACATACCTGGCCACCACGCTCAAGGGAGGCCCTAAGTACGAGACGACCAATACGGCCGAATCCGTTAATTCCGATTTTGCTCATGTTGTTTTCTGATTCTTGACAACTGGAAAAAAAGAGTTGATTTTTGACATCATAGTTTTAAAACAGTAAACACCCGTTAACGTCGATAAATTAATTTTTGTGTTATGGGTATAAACGTTTGACGAAAAATGCGCGAAAATAATTTTATTACTGCCGTTTGCTGAGAAGAAGGGACGCGAACGATACAAGGGGCATGGGGGTATTTCACTCGCAATGGCTCCCACCGCCTGTGTTCCGTTCGCTTACTTTGTTTTCGTCGTCGTGTATTTAATGTCGATCAATTGCGACAATATGTGTGCCCTACCTTTACGATTGTGTTAGAGAACACGGGCCTATAGGGATGTAAGTATACATCGCGCAACTTTGCCTCCGAACGGTCACTGAGCCGGCCGTTGGTGCGAGAGAGTCTGGCGTTCTTTTAATTCGATTTGAAAAGCATGCCAACGGTCAGAATCTTTCGCACGCACGACAGCCTCTCAGTAACCGCTTGATAGCAAAGTTATAATGCGCTATGTGTGCCAATACTACCAATTTGTTTTTCGATTTATAATTTCGTATCGGTAATGTTTATTAACTATCTTTTCCTCGTCAAGAAACATTACAGAAATGAATGGCTTTTCTTAATTTACATGCGCATGCATAATTATATTACACAACTTTTAAAACTCGTGGTACACTAAGTACTTTAGTATGTACCTATTGACTTGTATACATCATTTCAATTGTGTTTCGTCGAAAGCAATCGTAACGTTGTAATTAAATTATTACGAATAAATTAAGTATTTGCACTGTCGGAATTGTAGAAATGCTTGAAAATTGAAAAATTTATTGTACTTTGGATATTCATGTAATAAGATTTCATATGTTCTCAAAGGTCAGCCAAGGTCAACACCTATGCTATATAGATAATGTCCTTCAACTTGTCTTTGAGGGTGAGCGTGACCTTCTTCACGTACGAACAACCGGAGTAGGTTATAATCAATAGATTTACTATTAATTTATCATTTTTTAACTAAGGGATAAGTTTTATATTCAATATAATGGGCAGTCATTCGAATGTGACATATGTATAATCAACCTGACGTAATAGTGCTTGATAAAAATGACAATAGCAGGATGTATACTATATTTTATTAGAATATATATATACACCTATGTTAACGCTTTATCGCGACTTTTGCAAATTAAACATTAGTAATTGTAATTAAAAATCAAACCGAAATTAAAACAGCAGGCAGCAATAATTTTTAACTGAAAAATGGGAACTACATTTTCGAGATGTTTATAAATAAATTAAAATCTGTATTTAATTATGATATATAAAAATCTTTGTTTTCTTTTTCAAATTCAGTCACATATAACTTATCGAGTTATAGTTTATAAAAATATAAATTATTACAAAACTATAAAATCGAGCGATTGCTGATACAGAGGACTTTTTAAGTAATTTGTATTTTTATGAAATAATGTGGGATAATAGGTCAGTTGCATTTCACGATGTCATTGCATACAAGAATGTGCAACAAATAGAATGAAACAAAATTTTCTCAAGTGGAGGTAGTGACTCCTCGCCGGGGGTCAAAACTCCGGCATAGAAAGAAATTGTCGGTGCACGTTTTCTCGAAGATTCTCTGCAAGATAGTTGAACTAACTAATATACGAGTTATAGTTTGAAGATTCTTATTCGGAATGACGTCATATTAACCGGTATGGTCGACATATACATATATACAGGCACATGCTACGTAATTCCAGATATAACAGCAGAATAATTCTTGACTTCGAATTTCGTATTAAGAAATGCCAGCACGACAATGGAGGATCATAGTTTATCGAACCAAATCGAAGGACACAATGAAAAGCATGTTAATTCTGCGGGTAAATGAAAATAAAATCAACTGGAGCAGAGTTGAAACTTGATGATACTTACGTGAAAAACGATCCGCACGCTACGATTACCACAGAAGTAGTGTCATTTGAAGGGCAGAAAACAGTAATATAACTGGCATCAGCAAAGGTGTGTGCGTGGTAACCGTTTTTATTCTCGTGCGCATTCGGCGGTACTCGGATCACGTGACATGTGGTCTTATCGACGTGTCGACGACACTGATATATAAGTATACAATGAATTGGAGATCCTTGAAGCGATGTGAAAGTGGCTTTGGCATGATGCGCCGCTCATCGTTCGACGGATGTACTTTACTTCTCTTCGCTCCGCGGCCACCAGCGGTTCGATTTTGTCTGATTTTAGCAAAGAGTAGGTATAATAAGAGGCGTCACTCCGGGCGGAACCTTTGAAGTCCTTGCCTTTGATTATTGCCGAAGTTTACCGATCATTGCCGAATGGGGCCGAATGGGCATTTAAATTGGTTGTCTAGTGATTTCCCTAGATTATTTCTGTCCTTGTCGAATGACGCCTCTTATTATATCTCCTCTTTGATTTTAGTATTTTACCAGCCTTCACAATCTTTGCCACGTTCATGGCCACTCCAGCACGTGTATAGAGAAAGTATTTATTGGCAAACGTGCTTAAATTGTGTATTCTTGTAGTGTTCATATGCAAGTGTCGGTTTTGTTATAAATTTCCAAAATGGGTAAATTTGTATTTTGTGGGAATTTGAGTTATAATAAAAAAATGCAACATTACACAAGTAAAGATAATATAACCTCTTACAGTAGAGCGTCGATTATCCGAATCACTTGGGATCGAGGTTGTTCAGAAAATCTAATTGTTCGGAGAATGAAGCATGCATGTACTTACCCAATATATAACTATACGAATTATGAAATGTACATACATAGTTATCATATATTTTCAAATAGTGGCGGGGATACCGATGATTCGAATAATCGACGCTGCACTGTATCTTATAAAACGAGGAACGTACGAAGAAGCTTGTTTTTTCACCTCGCAATTCATCATCGACCTTGTTAGAATCCTGACGTGTTATAATGAATCCAGTTTTGATCTCCATAAAATATTCTCGTTCTGTTCGAAATAATTCTGAATTATTTGCCATTTTAATTTAGTCTCAGTTTATTAAGTTTATTGAGTTTGGAGTTATTTGTTACAAGACAATTAGTTCAGTTAACTTAATATGTTTTGCAGGTAGAGCCCTTCAGCGTTCTATGGACACAGAACCCCACAGATATACCACAAGGCACCGGATTCCCCAGACAGCCTCGCAACAAAAATTTGGTGACAGCGGTGGAATTTCCCTGAAAGACTGTGGGTGTTTTGCCGCCTCGTGAACGCAGCGAGTGCAGCCCCTCTTTCCTGGGTTTTGGCACGGTTCCCTCAGAAACGCAGATGAATATCGGAGGAGGGTGACTTCGGGCAGCTGTGTAGCAATTTCCCCCTAAGTTCATGTGCACTCGTGAAGATAATGATGCCGAGACCAAGATTGCATTTGTTCAAGACCTATGTAAGAAAAACTACTTACCAATTAATTGCTCAATTTATAGTTCATCCATTTGTTAAAAGATTACTCAGGCAGTTGAATAGTTCTATAAGGCTGCGTTGAATAGTTCTCTGCCTTAGATTCTCTCGGTTTTCGGAATGTCGGTAAGGTAGGGACCGACATTGAAATGGTAAAAAAAATTTCGAGTCGCCAAAAATCCTTCTCGCAAACATTATTTTTATGCAAAATGAAGCTATTTTCAAAATTCCAACTCAATCGGAATAGACCGGTATTCGGACTGTCGATAAGGTAGGGGACATTGAAATAGTAAAAAAAAAATTTCGAGTCGCCAAAAATCCTTCTCGCAAACAATATATTTATGCAAAATGAAGCAATTTTCAAAATTCCAATTCAATCGGAATAGATCGGTTTTCGGACTGTCGGTAAGGTAGGGAACGACATTGAAATGGTAAAACAAATTTCGAGTCGCTAAAAATCATTCTCGCAAACATTATTTTTATGCAAAATGAATTCGTCTGTTATAGGTAAGCAATCCTTTCCTTTGCAAGCGTCGGTTCGTGTCAATTGGTGTAACGAAAACGCACTGGACGAGTACAGCACTTGCAAATATGTGGTTAACTGGAAGTTAAACATGAGTAACTAGACAATGTAATTATTATATATAACTGTACATTATTCAAAGTATTTTAATAAACCACATGTAGAGAAAAACCGCCTCTTTTAATTTAGAACTGTAACCTATAACTTCCATCTCCTAATTAAATCACAAATTTCACAATCACAAGTAAAGTCGGCCTCACCGTTGATTAGTTAGTTCTCCGTCTTCCATTCTCCCTCCGAAGGCGCTAACTTAGTGCCACCTCTTTCGACATCATGTTATCCTGTTACGAAGCTCATTTTAGAGCGTTCAGAAAATTTTGGCCAGATTTTGGAGCGATGTATCAGGAAAACATGATGCGAATGGAGGTATGCTAAGTTTCTGCGTCGAAGGCCTTTCGAAAACTCTGCGCCTCTACGTCGAATAGTTCTCCGTCTTAGATTCTCTCTCCGAAGGCGCTAACTTAGTGCCACCTCTTTCGACATCATGTTATCCCGTTGCGAAGCTCATTTTAGAGCTATCAGAAAATTTTGGCCAGATTTTGGAGCGATGTATCAGGAGAACATGATGCGAAAGGAGGTATGCTGAATTTCATCGTCGAAAGCCTTTCGAAAACTCTGCGCCTCTACGTCGAATAGTTCTCCGTCTTAGATTCTCTCTCCGAAGGCGCTAACTTAGTGCCACCTCTTTCGACATCATGTTATCCCGTTGCGAAGCTCATTTTAGAGCTATCAGAAAATTTTGGCCAGATTTTGGAGCGATGTATCAGGAGAACATGATGCGAAAGGAGGTATGCTGAATTTCATCGTCGAAAGCCTTTCGAAAACTCTGCGCCTCTACGTCGAATAGTTCTCCGCCTTAGATTCTCTCTCCGAAGGCGCTAACTTAGTGCCACCTCTTTCGACATTATGTTATCCTGTTACGAAGCTCATTTTAGAGCGTTCAGAAAATTTTGGCCAGATTTTGGAGCGATGTATCAGGAAAACATGATGCCAAAGGAGGTATGCTGAATTTCATCGTCGAAAGCCTTTCGAAAACTCTGCGCCTCTGCGTCGAATAGTTCTCCGCCTTAGATTCTCTCTCCGAAGGCGCTAACTTAGTGCCACCTCTTTCGACATCATGTTATCCTGTTACGAAGCTCATTTTAGAGCGTTCAGAAAATTTTCGCCAGATTTTGGAGCGATGTATCAGGAAAACATGATGCGAATGGAGGTATGCTGAGTTTCTGCGTCGAAGGCCTTTCGAAAACTCTGCGCCTCTACGTCTAATAGTTCTCCGCCTTAGATTCTCTCTCCGAAGGCGCTAACTTAGTGCCACCTCTTTCGACATCATGTTATCCTGTTACGAAGCTCATTTTAGAGCGATCAGAAAATTTTGGCCAGATTTTGGAGCGATGTATCAGGAGAACATGATGCGAAAGGAGGTATGCTGAATTTCATCGTCGAAAGCCTTTCGAAAACTCTGCGCCTCTACGTCGAATAGTTCTCCGCCTTAGATTCTCTCTCCGAAGGCGCTAACTTAGTGCCACCTCTTTCGACATTATGTTATCCTGTTACGAAGCTCATTTTAGAGCGTTCAGAAAATTTTGGCCAGATTTTGGAGCGATGTATCAGGAAAACATGATGCCAAAGGAGGTATGCTGAATTTCATCGTCGAAAGCCTTTCGAAAACTCTGCGCCTCTACGTCGAATAGTTCTCCGCCTTAGATTCTCTCTCCGAAGGCGCTAACTTAGTGCCACCTCTTTCGACATCATGTTATCCTGTTACGAAGCTCATTTTAGAGCGTTCTGAAAATTTTGGCCAGATTTTGGAGCGATGTATCAGGAGAACATGATGCGAAAGGAGGTATGCTGAATTTCATCGTCGAAAGCCTTTCGATAACTCTGCGCCTCTACGTCGAATAGTTCTCCGCCTTAGATTCTCTCTCCGAAGGCGCTAACTTAGTGCCACCTCTTTCGACATCATGTTATCCTGTTACGAAGCTCATTTTAGAGCGTTCTGAAACTTTTGGCCAGATTTTGGAGCGATGTATCAGGAGAACATGATGCGAAAGGAGGTATGCTGAATTTCATCGTCGAAAGCCTTTCGAAAACTCTGCGCCTCTACGTCGAATAGTTCTCCACCTTAGATTCTCTCTCCGAAGGCGCTAACTTAGTGCCACCTCTTTCGACATCATGTTATCCTGTTACGAAGCTCATTTTAGAGCGTTCAGAAAATTTTGGCCAGATTTTGGAGCGATGTATCAGGAAAACATGATGCCAAAGGAGGTATGCTGAATTTCATCGTCGAAAGCCTTTCGAAAACTCTGCGCCTCTACGTCGAATAGTTCTCCGCCTTAGATTCTCTCTCCGAAGGCGCTAACTTAGTGCCACCTCTTTCGACATCATGTTATCCTGTTACGAAGCTCATTTTAGAGCGTTCAGAAAATTTTCGCCAGATTTTGGAGCGTTGTGTCAGGAAAACATGATGCGAATGGAGGTATGCTGAGTTTCTGCGTCGAAGGCCTTTCGAAAACTCTGCACCTCTACGTCTAATAGTTCTCCGCCTTAGATTCTCTCTCCGAATGCGCTAACTTAGTGCCACCTCTTTCGACATCATGTTATCCTGTTGCGAAGCTCATTTTAGAGCGATCAGAAAATTTTGGCCAGATTTTGGAGCCATGTATCAGGAGAACATGATGCGAAAGGAGGTATGCTGAATTTCATCGTCGAAAGCCTTTCGAAAACTCTGCGCCTCTACGTCGAATAGTTCTCCGCCTTAGATTCTCTCTCCGAAGGCGCTAACTTAGTGCCACCTCTTTCGACATCATGTTATCCTGTTACGAAGCTCATTTTAGAGCGTTCAGAAAATTTTGGCCAGATTTTGGAGCGATGTATCAGGAAAACATGATGCCAAAGGAGGTATGCTGAATTTCATCGTCGAAAGCCTTTCGAAAACTCTGCGCCTCTACGTCGAATAGTTCTCCGCCTTAGATTCTCTCTCCGAAGGCGCTAACTTAGTGCCACCTCTTTCGACATCATGTTATCCTGTTACGAAGCTCATTTTAGAGCGTTCAGAAAATTTTGGCCAGATTTTGGAGCGATGTATCAGGAGAACATGATGCGAAAGGAGGTATGCTGAATTTCATCGTCGAAAGCCTTTCGAAAACTCTGCGCCTCTACGTCGAATAGTTCTCCGCCTTAGATTCTCTCTCCGAAGGCGCTAACTTAGTGCCACCTCTTTCGACATTATGTTATCCTGTTACGAAGCTCATTTTAGAGCGTTCAGAAAATTTTGGCCAGATTTTGGAGCGATGTATCAGGAAAACATGATGCCAAAGGAGGTATGCTGAATTTCATCGTCGAAAGCCTTTCGAAAACTCTGCGCCTCTGCGTCGAATAGTTCTCCGCCTTAGATTCTCTCTCCGAAGGCGCTAACTTAGTGCCACCTCTTTCGACATCATGTTATCCTGTTACGAAGCTCATTTTAGAGCGTTCAGAAAATTTTCGCCAGATTTTGGAGCGATGTATCAGGAAAACATGATGCGAATGGAGGTATGCTGAGTTTCTGCGTCGAAGGCCTTTCGAAAACTCTGCGCCTCTACGTCTAATAGTTCTCCGCCTTAGATTCTCTCTCCGAAGGCGCTAACTTAGTGCCACCTCTTTCGACATCATGTTATCCTGTTACGAAGCTCATTTTAGAGCGATCAGAAAATTTTGGCCAGATTTTGGAGCGATGTATCAGGAGAACATGATGCCAAAGGAGGTATGCTGAATTTCATCGTCGAAAGCCTTTCGAAAACTCTGCGCCTCTACGTCGAATAGTTCTCCGCCTTAGATTCTCTCTCCGAAGGCGCTAACTTAGTGCCACCTCTTTCGACATCATGTTATCCTGTTACGAAGCTCATTTTAGAGCGTTCTGAAAATTTTGGCCAGATTTTGGAGCGATGTATCAGGAGAACATGATGCGAAAGGAGGTATGCTGAATTTCATCGTCGAAAGCCTTTCGATAACTCTGCGCCTCTACGTCGAATAGTTCTCCGCCTTAGATTCTCTCTCCGAAGGCGCTAACTTAGTGCCACCTCTTTCGACATCATGTTATCCTGTTACGAAGCTCATTTTAGAGCGTTCTGAAACTTTTGGCCAGATTTTGGAGCGATGTATCAGGAGAACATGATGCGAAAGGAGGTATGCTGAATTTCATCGTCGAAAGCCTTTCGATAACTCTGCGCCTCTACGTCGAATTGTTCTCCGCCTTAGATTCTCTCTCCGAAGGCGCTAACTTAGTGCCACCTCTTTCGACATCATGTTATCCTGTTACGAAGCTCATTTTAGAGCGTTCAGAAAATTTTGGCCAGATTTTGGAGCGATGTATCAGGAAAACATGATGCGAATGGAGGTATGCTGAATTTCTGCGTCGAAGGCCTTTCGAAAACTCTGCGCCTCTACGTAGAATAGTTCTCCGCCTTAGATTCTCTCTTCGAAGGCGCTAACTTAGTGCCACCTCTTTCGACATCATGTTATCCTGTTGCGAAGCTCATTTTAGTGCGATCAGAAAATTTTGGCCAGATTTTGGAGCGATGTATCAGGAGATCATGATGCGAAAGGAGGTATGCTGAATTTCATCGTCGAAAGCCTTTCGAAAACTCTGCGCCTCTGCGTCGAATAGTTCTCCGCCTTAGATTCTCTCTCCGAAGGCGCTAACTTAGTGCCACCTCTTTCGACATCATGTTATCCTGTTACGAAGCTCATTTTAGAGCGTTCAGAAAATTTTGGCCAGATTTTGGAGCGATGTATCAGGAAAACATGATGCCAAAGGAGGTATGCTGAATTTCATCGTCGAAAGCCTTTCGAAAACTCTGCGCCTCTACGTCGAATAGTTCTCCGCCTTAGATTCTCTCTCCGAAGGCGCTAACTTAGTGCCACCTCTTTCGACATCATGTTATCCTGTTACGAAGCTCATTTTAGAGCGTTCAGAAAATTTTCGCCAGATTTTGGAGCGTTGTGTCAGGAAAACATGATGCGAATGGAGGTATGCTGAGTTTCTGCGTCGAAGGCCTTTCGAAAACTCTGCACCTCTACGTCTAATAGTTCTCCGCCTTAGATTCTCTCTCCGAATGCGCTAACTTAGTGCCACCTCTTTCGACATCATGTTATCCTGTTGCGAAGCTCATTTTAGAGCGATCAGAAAATTTTGGCCAGATTTTGGAGCCATGTATCAGGAGAACATGATGCGAAAGGAGGTATGCTGAATTTCATCGTCGAAAGCCTTTCGAAAACTCTGCGCCTCTACGTCGAATAGTTCTCCGCCTTAGATTCTCTCTCCGAAGGCGCTAACTTAGTGCCACCTCTTTCGACATCATGTTATCCTGTTACGAAGCTCATTTTAGAGCGTTCAGAAAATTTTCGCCAGATTTTGGAGCGATGTGTCAGGAAAACATGATGCGAATGGAGGTATGCTGAGTTTCTGCGTCGAAGGCCTTTCGAAAACTCTGCACCTCTACGTCTAATAGTTCTCCGCCTTAGATTCTCTCTCCGAATGCGCTAACTTAGTGCCACCTCTTTCGACATCATGTTATCCTGTTGCGAAGCTCATTTTAGAGCGATCAGAAAATTTTGGCCAGATTTTGGAGCCATGTATCAGGAGAACATGATGCGAAAGGAGGTATGCTGAATTTCATCGTCGAAAGCCTTTCGAAAACTCTGCGCCTCTACGTCGAATAGTTCTCCGCCTTAGATTCTCTCTTTGAAGGCGCTAACTTAGTGCCACCTCTTTCGACATCATGTTATCCTGTTACGAAGCTCATTTTAGATCGTTCAGAAAATTTTGGCCAGATTTTGGAGCGATGTATCAGGAGAACATGATGCGAAAGGAGGTATGCTGAATTTCATCGTCGAAAGCCTTTCGAAAACTCTGCGCCTCTACGTCGAATAGTTCTCCGCCTTAGATTCTCTCTCCGAAGGCGCTAACTTAGTGCCACCTCTTTCGACATCATGTTATCCTGTTACGAAACTCATTTTAGAGCGTTCTGAAAATTTTGGCCAGATTTTGGAGCGATGTATCAGGAGAACATGATGCGAAAGGAGGTATGCTGAATTTCATCGTCGAAAGCCTTTCGATAACTCTGCGCCTCTACGTCGAATAGTTCTCCGCCTTAGATTCTCTCTCCGAAGGCACTAACTTAGTGCCACCTCTTTCGACATCATGGTATCCTGTTACGAAACTCATTTTAGAGCGTTCTGAAAATTTTGGCTAAATTTTGGAGCGATGTATCACGAGAACATGAAGCGAAAGGAGGTATCCTGAATTTTTTAGTCGAAAGCCTTTCGAAAACTCTGCACCTCTATGTTGAATACTTCTCCACCTTAGATAAATTGCAGGTTTGGAATTTGGATAGGAGTATGTATGAAAGGTATTTCTCAATAATAATACTGTCTGTTTCAAGTTTCTCCCAATTTATTTGAATAAAGACTTTTACAATGTTACAATAATGTATAAAATATATAATTTTACTTTGTCGGTTATATAAAATCACTATTTTCTTGTGTTCATTGTTGACATTTCCATCATTTGGCCCATATAAAGTTCCTGTCCACGGCGAAATGTACCCAAGTTTTATCTGTAACCAGAAGAAAAATATTTAAAGTAATTGAAATGTACAATGAATTTTCTACGTTTGCAGTACCAGCCGACTTTCCGTTTAAATTTTTATAAGTACAACGCAATAGCTGAGAATTTCTTTTCTTATTCAGAATAGAATACGGAAATAGCAAACAGCTCCCTCTCGCGTGCATCAGACAGCGGCGTATATGGGTAATACCATTTCAGTACAGGAAAAACCTGCTGTAATACCGACCTGCCGAATCGGGCAGACCACGTGACGTGTCTACCCCCTTAAGTATTTGCTTGGCTAAGCAGGCCTTAAGCACCATTTTCTTTACTAAGCAAATCTTAAGTTCGGACTGAAAATACATGAAGTCTTAAGCTCGTCTTATTCGAATAAGGCGAACTTTGTTAAGACATGCTTTAGCACATGTTTAAGCAATGACTGAAAATACCGCCCTACGATCGCTAAATTGAAGTAATCTTGATTTGAAGCGAATTTATGGGCGGTATAACTTGTTTTTGTAGTAAAAAACTTGATAATTCTAGAAAAGATACTTACGTCAATTCCTCATCTGTTTGGGGATTTACAAGAGGCGTCATTAAGAATGGTAGACACGGATATCCTCTGTCACCAACTAGCATACCCTCCCTCCAATTCCCCTTCTGTGTATCGCATGTAAAGTGCAGAATTTTGAAAAATTCGGCTGTCATGGGCACTACCTGGCCATGTCCACACACGATCATATTCATCTTCAGTGTCGCTCAGACTTTCTATACTTTCGATGTCAGTGTCGACATTCATTAAGATCATCTTAAGAGCTGACTATGAAAGATGATTCAATAAGGATTGCTTAACAAAGTAAATACTTGAGTAAATGCTTAAGGTGATGTTTATTTGCCGAATATGAAACTAGGCGGGGACTTAAGCAAATGCTTAAGACGATCTTAGTCTTAAGCAACGACTCTGAATTCCGCCCTATATTTGACATTCTATTAGAAGCTGCAAGGGGGAATTTAAGTTTTTGTCTTTAATGCTTTGTTTAATAAATTGTTCGTTCAATAAGCCTAGAATAAATTCAACTTTTATTTGTCCAGAAACACAATCATTATATAGAACATAATTAAATAAATCAGCATTCATTCGAATACTTAATATTTACAGTAATAATTCATGAATTATGTGAACTATGACGAAATATTTGTGTATAAGATATAAGAGTTGTTTTGTGTCAGAAATAATAAAACTATAATCCTGCAATATACACTTTTGTTTGTCAAAAGACTTATTCATCTTCACCTTCCTCTAAAGTCTGTCCGGCCTCTAAATTCTCCGTGACCTCTACATTCTGCTCGGGCGCTAAATTCTGTGTGGGATCTGATTTCTCCGTGACTGCTGGTATTTCACCAGAATCAACTTTAATCATATATTGTATAAGATCCAGTATACGATGTGCATAACCGTATTCGTTGTCGTACCTATAAACATTTATATCTTCGTTAACACTTTACCGACCGGTAGCAGCTATTAATCGGCTACCATTAACCGCTACCGGCCGATAAAGTACTAATTTAGTAATACACCTTAATTGTCTAATCTCCTTAAGTCTAACTTTTTATTTATGTCAGCAAACTAGCTGCGTAATTGTAATTATTTTATAAAACATATATAACACAAAATATGATCACATTACCATGCAATAACTTTGATGAATGTACTTGTCTGAGGAATGCCAGCTTTGGCGTCAAAAATGCACGAATAACTTGTATTATTAAAATCAGATGACACACAATCATCATCTATATAACCCAATATGTCTTTTAAGTCAGATTCTGATGCTGCTTTCATTGCTTCCTTTACTTCATCATATGTTGTTGGTTTGCTCACTCTGAAGATGAATATACAAGGTATACCTTACTCCTCATTGATATTGATAATACATTACAGGAAATAAATTAATTTTAATTCATTATAGGTACTGTTTAACGCAGTTTTATTAATTTGATAATTATATACCCCTTTACAGGTCCTCAATACTAATAACATAAAAAAATAATATAAATTTTATACCAATTTATTATTGTGTCTTCAATACTTTATATTCTGTAATGTACTATAATGTATACGATATGTTTCTGTTACCTAAAAGTCATATCACATAAAGAAACATTGGGAACTGGTACTCTGAAGGCTATTGCAGAAATCTTGCCCTTGAGGTCAGGAATAACCTTGTCCAATGACTTGGCTGCACCTGAAGATGTTGGAATAATATTTTGGAAAGCACCCCTGCTGTCTCTCCATAACTGTAATATATATGTAATTATAACAAATCCTCTGATGACAATGCAATACTAAATATGTTATAAGAATATTGAATATAATTACTGTATGAAAAAAGGTAAATTCAAAGAACATTATGGAAAAATTAAGAAAATGTTGGAGGAAAGAAAAATCTTCGTCCATAATTGTTGAAAATCAAAAGAAATATTATATCATAGTAATGGAAGCAATGACAGCAAATATGAAGATAACATAAAATTCAGAAAGTGTATAATAAAGTATTCGTTAATTACATTTTTTTTTTCTATAGGACCATCCAAAGCTTTTTGTGTTGATGTTACAGCATGCACGCTGCTAATCATTACTTCAATAACTTCGAAGTTCTCATGCATCACTTGAATAATAGGTGCTGCACAGTTTGTTGTGCAAGAAGCAGCTGATACTACTTTACTTTTCTTTTGTTCATAACAAGTATGATTTACACCATAAACCATCATTTGTGCATCAATGGAGGGTGCAGTGATAATCACTCTTTTAGCTCCACCATCTATGTGTAACTATAATTAAGTGGCTAGTCTATTATTACATAACTTATACACAGTGTTGCTTAAATGGTAGTACAAATCAAAAAGATAGTACTTTATCATAAGAAAATACAACACTAGTCATGATAAAGGTATCGGGACAACACCTGCAGAGGTGTTGATGGGCTATAAGGCTATAATATTTGTTTATATTTATCTAATTAATATTAAAATGTAAAGTTTTATTCTACAATTTCAGTGAATTATGTGTAGATATAAATTTTAAAATCAAAATGCATAATATAAATTACGTTGTAGAAAGTAGTGAAAAAAGTGGGGTGTAATAATTGGAGAATAATAATAATTTTATATCTTACACTTGCTTTCTCTAAAGTAGTAAATACCCCAGTAGCTTCGATTACATGAGTTACGCCAGCTTCTTTCCAATTTATTTTACATGGATTTTTCTCTTGTGATGTTGAAATTCTCCTATCTTTAACCAAGAAAAAAAGAGAAATTGATTTAATTATACTGACTTCTATATATTTTAAACTACTTACATTACATTTGATTATATAGGATATGTTACTAATAAAGTATGAGGCAAAGTTATAAAAGACCTCTAATTAAGTTATTTAATTTTTGGAATTATTTATTATTAATTTATGAACGAATTATTTATTTTTAACAATCAAGAAACTTTTTCATATCCTCTCCCAGATAGCACACGACGTCTTAAAGACGTGCATTCTACGTCTATCTTTGGTCTGAACATCTGACCACCTTATTAAAACGTCTTTAAGACGTTTTTAAGACGTTAAAACATCTGTTATAAGATGAATGTGAAATTTTAAGCAATGAGTCTAGGGGTCGAATGATGATATTTTGTAGAATATTTTGCGTCAATGCCCATTTTTTACAACCAATTAATATTACTTAGTTATATACCTAGAAATTGAAAGTGTTTACAAGGAAATGTGTTGGGTAGGTGCGAATAGTGGTTGCGTCGTAAGCGGGAAGTCTGGTTTCGATTTTCATCACCGCCAATTTTTTTTTCCTAACCCGGATCTTATGAAGACGCCTTTCAGACGTCTTAAAAGCCTGAAATGGACGTCTTTCAGACGTCGTCACGACGTCTTCAATTTTCTTACAAATGACGTTCAAAAACGTCTATAGACGTCTTTAAGACTTTAACAGACGTTTTTTAGACTTTAGCAGACGTCTTTAGGACGTCTTGAAAGTCTGAAACAGACGTCTTAAAGACGTCTGTGTGCTATCTGGGCTGTTATGTTCCAATTTTCTCTTGAATGAAATAAAATTTTTCTCTTAAATAAAAAGGTTCAATATAGGGTAGATGTACCATTTGTGGCCACTGCACCATTTGTGGCCACTGTCTTATTTATTCCGATATATTAAGTATTCTTAGTTCACTTTCATTACAATGAATTAAGCTGTCTAAGGATGGGTTGTTGGCACCATTTCTACTGTTTTGTTGTCCCGTTTTATTTAATAATCATACGTGGCCACAAATGGTGCAAAACAGTCCGGCACGATAATATAATGATTTTTTAAATAATTATGTTTAAAACATTGTTCAACGTAGAATATTTCAATTATCTGTAGATTTTGGATTACACTGATATATTCTTTATTTTTGTGTACGTATTCTTTTGTAAGTTATGTATCTGTGAATGGTACGGAAATCCTTAAAGTGGCCACAAATGGTACATCTACCCTACATTATATTAGCAATTAATAATTGATTCAGTATTATAGAAAATGTTACTAGTACCTGCTGTAACAATATGCCCATTATCGCATTCCACCTTTAAAGGATAAGTTCCGTGAGTTGAGTCGTATTTGAATAAATATATCATGTAGTCAGTTGTAATATATGGGTCGTTGATCAACTTAACCTAATAAAATGTATAATTATTTTAGGTCTACTTGATATGAAAGTATCTGCATGTAAATAAATATTTTAAGTAGCAGTTATTACGTCGACATCCTTTTCTATACAGGCACGAAGACACATTCTCCCTATTCTGCCAAATCCATTAATTCCTACACTTGCCATAATTTTAAGCTAAAATTGTTAACTTAAAAATTAGGGATATTATTTTGACATAATTTTAAATAGTATACAGAATTTGGATTTCATCTATTTTAGTTGTTCAAATGCCAAAAAATCAACAGTGCGAATTTGTAGCGTAAACTCTAGAGGTGCGAAGTTTGAATCAGACCACAAGTCCAAGGGATTTGAAATCAGTTACGAGATTCTTTTAATGAATATACTTCAAGGATATAAGTTAATCAATACTGACCTGCGAACGGATGTGTGAACATTTGAAGTCCACTTTTATCCCTTTTCAAGCCGCCCAGTTCTTTCGGGCCGGTTGAAAAATTCAAGCTACTTGGTTCAATCATTTCTATCCAAGCCGCTCGGTTCTTTCGAGTATGTCGACAATTTTTTTTGGTAATGACTCAGAAACGCATCTACAATAAACTGCGAAAAATACGGGTATGATTACTTGGTACCTAAGCAATCCAGTACAAAAGAAACCATCGATTTTATTTGTCCAATAGTCATGTGCCTCCTTAAGAACCGTAGCATAAGTGGAAAGGTAATGCTGATTTTAAGAAAGGATGTAAAGCTAATTGTAAGTGTAAAGGAAGGAAGTGAAACGGAGGACCTTCACCTCAAGGGAAACAATAAACTACTATATACATACATACAGCCTTGGCCTACGTAAAGTGCGACGTGTTCCCCTTACCTCCGCGTGTTTCTAACAAAGGAATATCCCGAACAAGGAAATTCGAAAAATTCTGAAACTTTGTGAATATGTAGGGAATTTCCTCCTGATTACAACGCAATTTTTGTTTGCTGCCCAAATTCGCTCTAAGGGGGTGTAATTGACCCCTGAAAATCGGGTTATTTTCTGATTTTATGTTATAATTCGTGAACTGTAAAATAATATTTTTACCAAATGATGGATCTAATTGAAAGAAGTAATTTTTGCATTGAAATTTTTTTTCTATATCTTTCAGTTTGCGAGATATAACACAAAATAACTTCGCGAATTATAACACAAAATAATCGGAAAATAACCGAATTTTCAGTGGTTAATTTCAGTTCCTGGGAGTGAAATTGAACCGCAAACAAAAATTCCGTTGTAATCAGAAGGAAATTCCCTACATATTCACAAAGTTTCATAATTTTTTGAATTTCCGGGTTCGGGATTTTCCCTTGTCAGATGATTTCAATTTGAAGCCGAATATCTCGAAACCGAAGCGCGATATTAAAAACTGTTATTCTATATTTTTGTCTTATTTTGGGTCGGAAATATGATATGTGTCCATTTATCTAGAAATTAGAAGACTAAAATAATAAATATGGTGCAAATGCAAATATGGAATGAATCCTTGGTTAAAAATACGTCGAAATTGTACAATAACATATTTTTCGAACAAAGCTTTGTTTTCTCGAAATTCAAGTTTGAAAATCTGTGGAGAATACGGTCACTTATTTAACAAAATAATTAAAGTGAATTTTCTCGAAAACAATGCCTTGATCGAAAAAAAGTTATTCTAAAATTTCGACTTATTTTCTCACAGTGATTCACTTCATTCACAGTTGTATCATATTTATTGCAACATTTTGTCAATTCTTAGTCACATTGCATAGTTATCAATTATTCTAAGTCATGGTCCTTGACTTGATATTATTTACGGTATCTATTCAACTTATACTCTCATGTAACATCATACCTTCTCGGGTTGTACCATTAATTTGGTGACACCCTGTATTTTCTCGGAATTGTTTAAATTTGACGATACCGTATATAGTTTGAATGAGAATCGGCTTATATTACTCTTTCTTCTGAATGTAGTTAATTCGTTGTTACAATCACTATGAAATGTGAGGTATCGTGATATTGAGAATCCAAACATCAACATTGCTAGAGGATACAATTAGCCACAAGGTGTTGTTGGATTGCCAGTCTCGCATTTGTCGGAGAGGAAGCCAGTTTGAAATGGAAACGGAAGAAGAGTTCACGTAAGCGTTCAGCGAAACGTTTGCTTTCCCCGAGAGAGGCACGACCGCGACGGTGAGTATTTAGATTAGTGTTTTTATTTAAAAAATAGCATTTGTCTGTACTAGTTGGAGTGTTTTCATAACGCTATAATATACTTTCAGCGAAAATACGAATCACGTGTTACGTATTATTTGAAACAAGTTTTAAAGTTAAGAGCAATTTTCAATGAATTCTGGAATAAAATTAATACTTCGAGAGAAACACACGGGGCAAAATTTAAAAGAACTCGGGAGGTCGACTATACGAAGTTAAAGTAATATTGCAAGGTACAGGTATTTTCATTGTGAATATTCTTGAAATAAAATGTGAAAATATTAATCTATTATTTAATGTGTTAGATATTATTTATATTATTTACATTCTTGCGAATTTCAGACGATTTGGCTCGAAAATGAACATGTTTGATAGAAAAGTAATAGTTTCGAATAAAAGGATCGATCGAGGAGCGAGATTTAAAAAAAAAATGTTTTAATGCTGCTGCTGCAATATGAAACAAGTGGCAATTTTAGCGCGCCGAAAATTTTGGAAAGCGCACTTTTGATTACGCGCAGCAAATGTGATTACAGTATAATATGACGAAACGGAAGAAAAAGAAAGGAGACATGTCTCTGTCAATGGATCAGAGGTGAATTTCATACGTATCGGGTACATAATGAATATTATTATTTTGAGAAATAATTATCGTAAAATAGTTCAGTTTTGGGTAATACTTTCTCTCGAATGAAAGAATATTAATAATAAGTATATATGGCTCTACCGTGCTGATCTATATCATTTGAAATTGAAATATCGTTGTAACATGAATAGTATAAATCGCGCAAACTGAATTGTATGATTCTTTTTAAACGTATGCGATATGTTTAATAAAATCACTTGTCATTATAATAAATGATATTTGCGTATTTCAATGGTATGGTAGCTGTTTAGATGCTGTATCTTTATTTATATCTCTGGATTTTTGAGAGGAAAAGTAACTGTTAATGGATTTTATGCAACAAGCATTCCTCAAACTAATTATACGATATGTCTTCAAGATTGAATCCACAGGCCCGTTTAAAAAAATTAACATGTATTTGATGATTTCCTAATAACATTGCGGTCGAATGTATAGAATCGTTTAATACAAGTTTCACATACTTCACGCTTCCTACAATCTTCGTCAGTGTGTGGTGTAAATAAAATAGACTGTGTCCGAAAACATGTCGTGACAAGTACCTATTTCCGAGGATTTACTAAATCTGTAATTAAATTTGCAGAATACAATGTGACTGCTTCAGATATAAATTTCGATCTGTAGTTAACACTCGGTTATCGATTTAGCAAATTATTAGCTTTCAATTTTAATGATTTAATGAACATGTGCGATGTGTTTGGCGTAGGCGATTCAATTCTCTTTATTTAACAAAGGAACCTTATAACATTTGTGCAAGATCGAAATAAAAGCGACAGTTTATTAATAATTATACCTATCACTGATAGAATCAGAGTCATCAATCTTAAGAGGATCCTTTTCATTGCCATTGCAATGATGACTGCTTTTTCAAGGATCATCCGAAGATAGGATGACTTTCTAAATATCGCGAACTATGCGTTCGTAGGTACAAATTATTTGTGTATTTTCTCATTAATGGCCGATTAAATTAACTATGTCTATGGTAACGTTATCTGATATGTATTTAAATTGATAATCTTCGAGGTAATTATATTGTTTGTAACTGTTTATTATCGTGGAGCAGTGAGGGGCTCGCTATCACAGGGACTCATTGTAATGTTTATTCAAGAAATGCGTTAAGGATGAAATAAATAACACATTTAGAGTGGAAATGTAGAAAAATAACATTTTATTTGTTGCGTTTCTTGGATCAATCACGATAATGAGAAACACTTCGTTCTTAATAAATTGTAAATGAATTTTCAAATAATTGCGCGAGATCTTCTTCGGATTGTTCTCTTGGCGCTAGTTTTGTGATACGATGCTAGAAATAATATACGAAGAGTAAGAATATAGTATTGATGATTAAATTCGATGAGTATGTAATTCTAAATTGTATAATAATAATTATGCTATATTCTACATGTGTAATCACAAAATGTAAGTTAAAAATGTATATCGTTAATGTCACAATTGTGAATTCGTCATATATAGGTACGGATATGGAATGTAAACAATATGGCAAATTTACGTAATTGTAATAATTCATGTGCGGTGACTAATAAATCACTGTTACAAATAAACTAGTCCCCCTTTTTTCTGCCTCTTTTGAGTCAGATTTTTTCTAAATACACAGTACTTATGTATCATTGGCTCATTTACTCGTCACTTTGTAAAGGATCATAAATACTTAGGTATATAGACGTGTTATAAGGGAGGGTAAAGGGAATAATGGTATATAGACAAAATTTAAAATGGAACGATAGCGTATTTCTATCATGTTCTGAAACCTTTTATTAATCTAAAGATCTTTTTTGCAATTTTACTTCAATTCAAGAAGTAATCGAAATGGCGATTACTCGTTCGTTTAGATATCGATACTTCCCTATCTTTTCAAATTGTTATATTATTTAAATAGGGTGTATATTATTAAAATATTAGTGAAAATGATATGGAAAAGAACAAGTTTGTTAGTGAATTTATTCTTTGATTATTAATTCCAATTAAAAGAAAATAATAAATCTTACCTGTGGCAATGTACCCTGAACTAAATTAGGAATATCTTCTTTCTTGAATCCCAATTCTGTCAAACCATTTTCAATTTTCATCACATGCATGTACTCTTTCACAGTATCTGCTAATATCTTGCCAGCGTCTATTTTCTTTGCTCGCTTGACATCAGCACCAAGTAGTTCTGCAGATTCCAAATGCCTTTCCGGGCACGCACTTCCGGTGAATGAGAATACAGCGGGGGCCGATATAACAACTGAAAGTCCGTGTGGTACTATAGGGTGATCTGGACTGTAACCCTGTAATCATTTTAGAGTCTACCATTAGAATTATTTATTACTCTATTCATGTATACAGAGTGTTTATAAAAACGTGGACATTTTTTCAGTATCGGTTCTTTTTTTCCCGCGTAGTAAAAAAAATTCCAAGGATCTTTGAATGCAAGCATTCATGTATTAAAAGATGAATGACCGATAAATTCACCATGTGCTTAAAATATCTATATTGCAGTTTTTGATGAATTTTTTGCGTTTATATTTTAAAATTGTCTATACATTTATGTACTTTGAACTCTTTGAGACATTAGCTATTCCATACTATGCGTAATCATACAAAGAACTCAGTTTCAAAAATAAAAATTCAAATATCTCGAAAAAAATTATTTAACGCATTTAAAATTTAATAAAACTTTGTTGTTTGCGTTTGTGAATTATGTACGTAAACCCCAGAAGTTGAATTCTTAAATTTCTTAGATATCTTGAAATGGAATACACGATGCTCACAAGTATGTATGTGATGATGTTGGATCATCCTATACACATATATATCATATAATTATTGGGATGTCCGTATTGTAGGATTGGATTAAACAATAATGAATTTTATTGTATATTAAAATTAAATTAATATTTCTTAATTTTAATCGAATCTTGTAATATAATGTCAACTTTGTCATTTTCAAATATTTACTTGACTGGAAATTATTTAACTATTAATACTTATTTCGACTGATGAATTATGTACTTGATTTTTTACTTTTTGAAAATTTGTAAGAATTACCTGAGGTAGGAAATTTCGTACATTTCCACTAATGGGGTAAGAGAGACCATGACACAAGTGAACACCAGCATTACCAAATCCAACGCCCGCCATAGTACTTGCGAGATGCATGTTACTTCTGGCTTCAAGATCATCCTGATTGTAAACTGCTCTTTTAAAGTATCTACAAAGAAGAAAAGGAGAAAATAGATTTGAATATTGAATATATAAACAAAACATCGCAAATATCGGGTGACTCATGATTAGTGGCGGATTTAAGAAAAATGGTCCCGGTGGCAAATATTCTGAGGGGCCCATTTTTCCGGGAAAATGAAGAGGTAGCTCACTGAAAACGAGCTCAGTCTAATGGTACAGGAAAAACATATAGTTTGGATAAAATCATAATGTCTATTTAATTATGGGGCCCAGGGGGCCATTTGGGTAGGGGCCCAGGCGGCAACTGTTCGTGGGCCGTCCTGTTAAATCCCCCACTGCCCATGATTGTGTAATCATTGTGTAATCAACACGCATGCCTACTTACTTGCGCATAATTTGGAGAGCATATTTTGACCACACATCGCTGACAGGATTGCTGCCCTGATAAGCTGGCCTAAGGATTGGATTTTGGGGACAAGGTGTCCTTTCTGTATACGGTATAGCTGTAAAGGATTCAAGAGCATGGCAAAGGACGTCGAAACCAGAGTAAGCACAAACTCGTTCTGGCATGCTCAATGTATGTTCCGGATCAATGAGGCCCAATGTAGGTCTCAGTGCTCTATTTAAAGAATATTTATTAACCATTTCCTACGTTTAATAATATTAAAGAATGATTCATGGAATAAATTTATTTGGAGTAACATTATTGTCGTTAACAACATAGGTATTGTATTGGTCCATGAATTTCGTATATAAATAAATAACAATTAAATTTGACTGCTGATTATCTTGATTACAAGTTTTTGCAATAATTTACCTATTGGCAATTCCAGTTTTGGCTTTAAGCGGCCGATAATCGAAGATAGATACACCCGTAGTTTCTGAACCAGTACCGGAAGTAGTTGGTACTGCAACTAATGGCTTTAATGGCACTATAACTGGCTTCCCTTTGCCAATGGGTGCATTCACGTAATCCAAAAAGTCGGCTTCTGGATCAGAGCTATAAAGATTTGCTGCTTTACAAGTGTCCATCACTGAACCACCGCCAACCTACACAGTACAAACTTACTTTCACAATACATATAGTTAATAATAACGTATATAGTATATCAATAGTGACTCATTTCATCAAAGTCAAAGACACGAGAATAGTTGATTTATAGAGAAAAAATGTATACTTTTCATAATTACAATATTATCCGTAATACTTGACAAATATAAACGTATTTTTTTCATAGATCACAGGAAGATGAAAGTGAATAGATCTTCTGGCCCCTCACCGCTATGAAAGCGTCGAATTTCCCACGTTTAGCAAATTCGATGGAATCTTGAAGACTCTTCTCCGTAGGCTCAACACGCACTTTGTCATAAACTTCAAACTCGACACCATATTTAGTAAGACTGTCCATGGCAGTTTTAACAGGAGGTAGATTTACTAAATTCGGATCCGTCATCAAGCACGTCTTCTTTGAGCCGAGATTCTGCATATCCATGCCCAGTTCCCTGGTAACACCGACACCATATCGTATCGTGGAACAGGCCATCTGTAATTGTCTCCAATATTTATTAACCGACTTAAAAAAAGAAGGAGGTTACTCAATTCGATCCGTATATTTATTTTATGTACTATATGTTCAGCTTTAACTTCCGCATAGGTGCTCCGATTTAGATGATTTTTTTTTATTTGAAGGAGTATGAAGAGCCGGTGGTAATATTTTAATTTGTTTTATTATTATCCAGATACTCTAGACTTATCTAGAGTTCCAGTTTTAATATACAGTGCCTCTACAAGCTACGGGGTGATTCTCTCGCAGTCCCTGTCAAAGAGATGCCGTCTGGTACCCCGTTGCACGGTCAACCTCCCGCGGTGCCTCATCTTTGATGGCTTTCCATCCTCGAAGGGGCTGGAATGCCATTCAAAAGTGAGAAATGTCTCATCAGATCTTTGCGAAAACGACGCCAATCGATTCCTTATGTTTCGCTGATGAAACTGACATCAAGAACGACGTAATTCGGACCACAATGAAGGAAATACCATGAAAAATTGATTTATATCATTTCAAGTTGACTTCGTTAATAATAGTCCGATTTACATGAAATTTGGTATGATCTTCATCGGAAAAACATAAGGAATCCATCGGTATCACTTCCATATCAATACGATAAAGAATAAAGAATTTCAATCGGCCGGAGATTCACACCTGTTTCAGAAAAAAATAATTCTTTATTTTTTATCGTATCGCCATGGAAGTGATACCGATGAATTCCTTATGTTTTTCCGATGAAAATCATACCAAATTTCATGTAAATTGGGTTATTTTTAACGAAGTCAGCTTGAACTGATATAAATCAATTTCTCATCTAATTTCCTTCATTATAGTCCGAATTACGTAGTGCTTGGTGTCAGTTTCATCGGTGAAAAATAAGGAATCGATTGGTGTCGTTTTCGCAAGGATCTGATGAGAACTGCGGAAATACTCGACATTTCTCACTTCTTAATGGCATTCCAACCCCTTCGATTGTCGAAAGCCATAAAATTTGGTGAGGCAACGCGGGGTGTTGACCGCGCCAAGGGGTAGCAGGCGGCATCTCTTTGACAGGCGTTGCGGGAGAATCACCCTGTACATACATATCACAGAATCACCTCTTTCCCGCTTGTACCACTCATATGTGACACCTTGTATATAAATGAATTTGGTATCAAAAATTTTACGCGGAGGTAAATACAGTGAGTCCGAAAACATCTGTTATCTGGATAAATTAGTCGCAGTGGTTCATGCATGTTTGTATATTTCACAATCATAGTCTATGACATCATAATTAAGCTTGCGGCTCAGTAGCCAAGAGTTATCGGTATTTTATGTTCACGGGATTTTATTTTTAATTTTGAATAGGTATGCATACCTCGAAGGCATATTCTTTCGACGGTGTAGCATTTGCTACCGTACTACGAGCTTTCCCTAGCTCGTGCACGTTTGTGCCTCCTAGATTTCCATGAGCTGGGCATCTGCACCTGAAAACAATAATTTTTCCCAACTAAAAAAACCCCGCGACGTGTTACGTATCGATTTCGACGGAACAGTGCAGCATGCGAGTAGAGAATCGAGAAATATGAAATTCATATTCGATCGCGTGCTTTAAAAATGCAATAATAAATATCGTATTTGAAAGTTGAGGCTATTCGTATTGTTGACCTTATACCTAGTACAAACAATCAAAAATATTCTAATGATTAGCCAACGTAATTATTTTTCAGACATACGCGATGAATGATGCTGGACACTAAGTAAACATATTGTCGTTCCAACGGTAAATTTGCGAAACTGCAGAAACTTAATTATCATGCATTTAGCTCAGATTCACAAAAGTTGTAGTTTCGCGATTTTACCATTGGAACGACCGATACATATGTCAATTTTATTTAGGCTCTTATCTGCAAATTCATGAATATTAATTAATTAGAAAACTATCATTTATTAATCAAGAAGGTCAACTTATACGCTTTCATTAAATGGTATTACAATTGGTACCTTGAACATGTTGTACTAAGAGATGACTATAATATTGACGAGAATGTTTTATGAAAGTGTTCCTTCGTATCATTTAGTTCGTTCGACATGTATGTGACGATTGCAGAAATCCACTTTCAGTATTTACTCACGATTGAGAGGAAATAACTTGCAGTAGCTCTATGACGCGCCTTCTGGGCAGCATTTTTCAATCAAACAAATGTTACGATAAAATGTACTAATTTAAAGAAAGAGTATTGTTAAAAAACTCGTGATTTCGCTTCGTCGGTTTCTCGTGCTCGGTTCTCCGGCGACTGATTATGAGTAGGATGCCCCCTCCTTCCTTGTTGTTATCCGTATATGTGTGATGAAATGGCACATACTACATATACATCGGTGCCAGTGCCGTATCAATTTTTATAGTCACACTTGCGAGATAACAAAAATTTTCAAATAAAATAGAATTTACGGACAACATTATACCCTTATCGCTGCGATATTCCTATTTTCTCGGTAAAGTAAATTTACAAACTGATGCAGCAATTTAAACGGATAACAACTGTACACTGAGGCAATCTTTGATCGAACGATTTTTTCTCTCTTTATGATTTTCAGGACACTGATTGATTTGTGTCTTGTTTGTATTGGGACAGTTTGTTATGTTCTAGTTTCTCCGTAAGTTTATTGCAGTTATGTATTGTATTCTGAAATGTTTCCTGATGTAATTGACCATTATATAGCATATAATTTTTAGCTAATAATTTTGAGGTGCCTAATTTTGTATTTTCATGGCGGTGATCGTTGAAAAAATGCAAAAAATAGTATTATAAAAAATGTACCTAAACGTGGAATTTGGCCCTGACTTTATTTTTCTTATTCATTTATGTAATAATAAAATAGTAATAGTGTTTCATGTAATCAAACCCATTCTTTTCAAATATATCATTTTGTCTTATATACAATATTATTTTTTCACAAATATAAGTATATGAATTGTTTCTTGTTTACTGAACTTCTAAAAATGCACTTTCACGTATCAATGTGAAAACGTTTAGCTTCAGTTGTGTCAACGTGAAACGAAGCTAAATTTTTTCGAAAAAAAACTTGAATTATCAATATTTGCATCTTGTAAAACCATTTGTCCGATTTATATATCATTCTTTATTTTATTGAACGTGTTAATTATTCGATCAAAATAATAGACAAAATAAAAGTTTCAATTTATCACGAATCCTATCTTTACCATGTGATGAAAATATTTACACCCTCCGTTTTGTCTGAAATGATTATTGGAATTTGTAGGAGGTAGTTGATAGTACTTGTAAATCGTAATTTTGTTAGTTTAATTATTTCAAAAGCAGGAATAAAATGTATTTTTCACGTTTCAAAGAATGTAGGAAGAAATAATGAATTTGTTTGGAAAACATGAACGTAAATGTAATAAATACTGTAACTAATAATAATAACTATTTATTATAATCAAACTTTATTAAAACGTTATACATTTATTTACAGTATGTAGCATAATGCATAATACATAGTAACGTACTATGTATCTATACTACGAGACGTTAGTTCTCTTAGTACATACTTATACATATTATGCAGTATTTAGTCGTAAGTACTTAAATTTCCATGGCTCGACGAGATATTGTTGTCACGGCAGTTAAAAGTCACAAGTCTTATAACATATTTTACATATATTACTCTAATTGGGCAGACCGTCCTAATTTAAAACACAATTATATTTCGTTTGCCTCCTTAAAACCCTACTTTCAGTTTCTCTCCTTTCCCTTTTACGGAATGGTCATCTATGTATTGCTCAAAATTACGTTTCTACAGTGATTAATATTAAACAGAAGATACATGTAGGATTACGTGTTACTAATTCAATATACAAATACAATTAAATTACTGCGACTCGACTCCCATTTTTGATAAAAATGTAATATTTCAATACAGAAATAAGATACTATTTAACTGACTATGCCGATATATATATTTCTTTACACAAAATTGATTAATTACCATATCTAGTTTTTAAACATTGTTAATTACAATTAAAATCTTGACAGTAAAGCGGTGAATATAAAGCAATCTGAAAATAACGCCTGTTTAGATTTCAGGCGAGACATTTTTGCAACCGGCAACTAAGATTTATGATATACTCACACCTTTTCTGTTTTTTACTATAATGTATTCTTTAAAAAGAAAGCTGTCCTTGATGACTGAATAAATTCGAAATACTAGTCAGTCATAAACTATAAAAATGCATCATATAATATGGCGTTTACACTCGATTTCTGTAATTATGTTTAAAAACCTTCTTTACCCAGAATTATATTCATTAAAGACAATGAAACTTTCTTTTATCAAAAATGTATTAGTGACAGCTGCCTAAGTAATGACTTTACGCACGCTTTTCTGAGTGTAGTCAATTTGCCAATTAAGTTTATATGGAATATTCTTTACCTTTCCACAAATTCTTCAACCTCATTAACGTCCTGAATAATTTGAATTACGTCAATTACCAGGTAATTGATTACATAGTTATATCCATAACAAAATTTATACACTTTCTGGCACGATCTTGTCGTAGTGGAATGTACTGCTGGAATAAAAGCTTCCCCTCTTTGGTACGTGCGGCGTAGCGATTTCCTCTTGAAGAGGCTTGTAGACTAATCCGCAGTTCTTGTTGTCGATTAAACCTTGGCGAAGTATCATCGGTGGCCTGATAACAGGGCCTCGACCGCGCCGTTTTGCCAAATAGATTGCAATGTGAACTGCTAACAGAAGAACCATCCACGTAATGATGATTACGGTGATCACAGGCCAGAGAGCACTGGTGTACCAAGGATGATACTCCATATCCGCTGCAACGAAATCTTCGTACTCCTGATCTTGAGTTGTCCAAGCTTTGTCGACTTCCTCATTGGACTTCACGCCATGGTCAATTTGTAAATGGATCAGTTGCTAGAAGACAAGTACATTAATTATGTTTCTTTTACAATAAATGTTCGGAGCAAGTATAATTAACAATATACAACTAAACCAAATTCCATTTGCTGAAAGTATTTTATAAAACTTTCCAATGATCTTGTACAGTGTGATATTTTAGTTAATTAAAACTTCTTATATGTACAAGTTTTGTTTTACTTTGAATGAAATATATATAGTGACTTAAAGGTATAAAAGAGCTTTACTCTTTTTTTTTAGTAAAATAGTATTCTTTCCTTTTTTGAGAGTTATGCAAGTTGTATAGACAGAAAAATCATTTTAAGTTAAAGAAGGTGAATATTAATGATCCTTATCTTATTTAAAATGTTAACTAGCAACATAGATATAAAGATTTGCGGTCATAGGTATAGTAGGACGCTTAAAACAAGCACAAAATAAAACTAAAAATTTAATAAGATTTTATTTTAAACAAATTAATGATTTTTGTTATAAATGAACCTGGAACTTGAAAAGGCATGTGCCCTTTCCTGTAATCCAAATAATGAAAGTAGATAATTACAGTGCTAACAATGTTTTATAGTTTAAACCCTCAAATGACCTCTTTTCCTGGGCCAAAAGAAGAAAGTTTTAATCATTACCATTTAAATCTTATTTAACATCTTACATGAAAATATCCATTTAATGTCATTAAAAATACGAGAAGATAATTCAAGATCATGCTGTACTAAATCAATACTTTCCATGATGTTTAGTTAAAAAAACTTTTGAATGCTCACTTCTTCATCGTCTTCGAAATCGTTTCTTAGAAGGGAATTCGAATCGTCCGAGGTGTCCATTCCTCCGAGAATAACTTTCAGTTTCTTTTCCGTGCGTGGAGCTGGTCTTTCTGGTGGTCCATCATTAATATTGTCGCAGACTACTTTCGCCAAATCAGTCCACCGACTAATGCCATCAGGGTCTTGATCACCATCACCGTAACCATAATTGCTAACATATCTGTAAATTATAAGAAATTTCATGAAAAGACAATTATTAATATTCTATTGCACATTTACACAAGTCTGTTTGACCACAGAAGGCTGGAATCAAAAGTACATATGTAAAAACACGTTCGATAAACAGAATTGTGTGATGCAGTTTGATCTATCTTCTTTTTATTGTGAATATTGTGAGTACTTTTGGTTAAGAGTTTATAACTGATCCCCATATAATTAAGTGTACATAGATACAACTGATCATTATTATTATTATGAATTAAAATTATTTCAATTTATATTGCCGAAAAGAGCCTTTTCCTTCTGGTAGTACATACATACTACCATTTTTGCCTTATTTAATAATGATAATACCTCATGGTTTCAATCGGTGTTACACCATGATCAGTGAGCCACTGTACAGATTCATTGAACTCATCATCACAATAAAGAGGATTATGCGACAAATCCAGACCAACGATTTTTGGTGTTGCTTCTAATTCCTCTACGGTGATTCGTTGAAGAAGGTTCTGACGAACCGACAGGTATCTAAAAACAATAACAGTAATATTGATAATACCTACTTTTAAAGATTTATTCGAACTTTTATTTGACTGAATATGTATAGTATAAACGTTAGCCTGGTCGATATAATACATCGACACTTAAGCATCAAAATTGCAATGTCTTGCTAATTCGAATCAGAAATTTAAGAAGATATATTTCCAAACACAAAACATTTTTCTTACCGCAAGCTAGTCAACGGCACTCTAGCTTCACTCCAAACTCTCTCCAAGGCGCATCTGCTCACGTCAAGCCTGGTCAAGCTGGGAGCAACCAGGAATGGTGTCACTTGTAATGTTACCAAGGGGTTACCCGCTAGGCTGAGTTTAGTCAAACTAGTAGCACCCCGGAACATGTTACTCTCCAAGGAATCAATTATGTTATCAGACAGGTCTAGAACTCTTAAAGAAGAGAGTGGACTGAGCAGCCCCTTTGGTAGGCTAGCTAGGCGATTTCTAGAGAGATTCAGCCGCGTTATTGCTGGCATGGCGTTGAACGTTCCTTCTTCAAGGTAGTACAAGCCACAATTCGCGCAATCAAAACGATAGATACTGTAAATAAACATTAATTGTTGATTACTTCTTATATATACATTAAAAGTCAATAATAACTTTAATAATAACTTCAATATGTCGTAACACGACTTATCGATGAAAACGTTAAGTTCTGGATGTCTAAACCTTCATTTAAATTTTAACCGCTTTGTGCTTGTATATTTTTGTTTATTACTGTTGTGTCATCACAGCGATACTGCTGTGATGACACAACATTTGAAAAGAACACCAAACGTTTGAAACAATGTTTACAATGGTCATAATAGATGACGTTTTTACCTGTAAGTTTCGTATTCAGAACCAGTAGCTTTAAAGACTGGCAAAGTTTCTAATCCAGGATTGTCACTTATTAACAGAATTTGTAATCTTATATTTGTCCTCAGGTGATGCTCTGTCAAAGAGGTTAACTTGTTGTCACTAATATCGAGGAAAGTAAGATCATCAAGGTTAGCGAAAGCGTGTTGATGAATCCTCTTAATGCCGTTGGAACTAATCGTCAACTGATCCAATAAAGGCATACCGGCCAGATCATCTTTTGCCATTACTTTGATTTTATTATTAGATGCATCTAATGATCTCATTTTTGATGCACTAACAGTACTTAAAGTTGTCAAATTGTTTCCTGAAAATTAAACACTTTCACATAAAAACTCGTTTTGAAATTGTTTGAAATACGGGGTGAAACTGTTATATCGTTATGATTGAAAAGTTAATTTAATTTTGATAAAACGATGCGCAGGAAAAAACTGAAATTAATTCTTCATTGTTGATAAACTAAAATTTATTGACGAGTTGCCTCTTCTGAAATGTTTTTCGACCATTATAGTATCAAAATTTAGGAGTTCACCCGATTAATAAAATCTTACCAGAAATACGAAGCGTTTGTACTCCCGTCTTATGAAACAGATCAATAGGAATTTCATTCAATAAATTGTTCGATAGGTCCACTTCCGAGAGTGACTCCAACGTAGTGAATGTTGTGGTGTCGATTTCCTTCAGCTTGTTGTTCTTTAGATTCAAATAAATGAGACTCGGCATCTTCAAGAATGCTGTGCGTCGGAGCTTCGTTAAACCGTTGTAGGAGAAGTCAAATTCGGTGGCAGATGGAGCATCGAATAGACCATGTTTCGTCAATTTAGAGTCCTGCGTGTGCTTTAGCGGATTCCCAGAGATGGCAAGCAATGTCAATTGTGTGTTGTTTTGGAAGATGTTGGGGTGAATATCTTGAAGACCATTGCGTGTTAAATTTACAGCGAACAGGTACGGAATGCCATCGAAGGCCGTTTGGTTTAATTCAACAATTCTTGTATCGGTGATCGTAATGGACTCCAGTTGCTGAAGACCTCGTGATCGAAGTGCGTGAGGACCAAGGTGAATTTGCCCAGCGTTTTCGATCCGCAAACGGGCGATACCTGTGCTGAAGGATTGTTCGTCCACGAGTTTGGTGCATCTGGACAGAGTACGATAATATTAAGTACATTAGGACTGTGCACACGGATGCTACAATCTGTGGGTCTTGACATGTCACTCCAGAATGCCACGCTGGAGCGCAAGTTTGGAGTGTACTCTCCTGGCGTGGGAGGTTAAAAAAATTCAACACTCCAAGAGGGTTGGAGTGTTTGGAGTGTATGATCCAAAATGTGTCAATGTAAATCAAAAGTGACAGGTTTTGGAGGGGAGCGTGGTATTTCCACCGAGTTTGAAAGTCTGATTTTAAGTCCTATGGGTGGGTAGGGACCCCAGTGCATTGCTTTGCTCAGGCAGGGATCGGCGGGCTTAAGCTACGCTAATGGAGGGGGAAACACCTAGAGTTGCGGTGGCTATAGTACATAAACTGCGCCTGCGTCAGTCATGCACACATAACCACCGCTCCTGTAGGTGTTTCCCCCTCAATCAGCGGTAGCTTAAGCCCGCCGATCCCTGTGCTCAGGGCCTACAATAATGTTAAAACGCCTCTAGTCGTACTCAGATCCTATTCATCTTTTGTTAGTGCACACGTAAAACAATAAGACAATAAACTGGTATAGAATATTTTTAACAATACAAAACCTGATGTGTCAAATCTGAGAGGTTGGTTACGCTGTGTAAATTATTGTAAATGCTTTGAAAAAGCCGAAGCCGCAATCCAAATATGTGAGCTGGGTTGCCAACTTGAAATCTTAGATTTAAGTCAAATAATACTAAAAAATGCCAGAAAAAGCTAAATATGGGTGCATACCGAATTTCGCTCCCCTCAGTGCTCCATTTGTATATATATAACTGCTAAACCTAACCTTATTTTCCTTTTTCAGAAAGAAAACGGGACGCTAGCGATTCTAGGAACAGATATTAAAAAAGGGCAGCCGCAATATGCACAACGCATTATTCAGGGCATATTCAGGGTAATTGGGACAAAAAAATGTATTTTTATTCCAATTACAAAAATATGAAAAATTAACATTTTGAACCCGAAAAAATGCCTTAATAAAGAGAAAAGTTAAAACAAACAATTTTAATTTTAACCAAGAAAAATTAAAGCAAGAGAAGTCAGTAATTAATTCCTTCGTGAGCAAGTCAGCGTTAAAGCACTGTAACCATCTACCCAGGTTGGCGCTGCGTTTACCCTCCTCTGATACGAGAAGAATAATTCAACAATGCGTATAGTGTTGTTTTGGAAAAATACATACGTTGCAGTTGTTGCAGCTGCATACTCCCCAGCGCATTTACAATAATCCGGACACTCCGTCATTACTTGTTCATCGTCATTGAGCTCATCTTCATTTTCGTCCGCATCGTCCTTGTAATCGTCATCGCCCTCTTCATCTTCATTCTCGCTAAAATCATCATCGAAGGATGCATCTTCGGCTTCGAGTAATTTCTTTATAGCGCTATCTTCCACCGTGCTGTGATTTTTGTCACTGACACTCGCAGTTGTCGGCTTTGCCGTCGACGATGAGTGCAACGGTCTGGTTCTTTGAGCTTCTGCTTTGAACGTTTCCGCAATTTCATCTTGAATCTGTAATTTATGCGACAAAAATTGAATTGTGTTGTAAGCATCTATTTACTACACTTTACAGCCTTTCGCACTGAAAGTTCACACCAACAACATACTCTCTCACACACCCGTGTCTCACTGCTTGCTCCCTCGCTCACAAATCACAACGAGTTAATTTCTTTTAAAACCATTACCTTAGAATTCGAGGATTCGCTGTCCAGAGTAACAATTTCTTGCAGAAGAATGTTCTCGGGGTTTATGAAAGGTTTCACGTGTGCCAAAATCTTTTCTTTGTTCGGTTCCCATTTTGACGACAAGTTATTGGAAAGACGAGGAGATGCGGTACTATATGTCGGGGAAACGACGGCGCGTGCAGTCGTAGCATTAGAAATGTCTAATTTGGATGCATTGTTATTATGGTGCGATTCAGTCGTGGACACTGTTTGCGTAGAATTGATTGAAGTAGTATTACTCGAGGAAATCTCACTAATTGAAAGGAGGGCCAGCAGCAGAGCTGCTAGAACCTTCATTTTCCTTCCTGCAAACAAAAATACTTTTTATTTAACGCACGTTACTGCTAAGCAGATTGAGATTAAAGTGAATCCAGTTTTAGGGCGGCAATATTGTTTTTACATCTGGGCAGCCAAAACGCAGGAACGGCCCTGGTAATATTATTACTAACAGTGTGTAGCAACTGATATAATACATGTATACCACAAAATATGTAGTACTATGCTGCGTATGTATAATGCGAGGCTGATAAAAATATTGTTAAATGCCAGTTCCGTAAAGCTAATTACTACCTAGATCTATCACAGTAACAGTAGCGCTTTGAAATATGATTCCAGATAAGAATTAATAACGCAGATGCAGCTCAAAATTTATTAACGATGAATGGTGATGCATCCGTCATTACGGCAATACATGCCTAGTTGCGAGAATACCGGGTTTTAGTTTTCTTGATAATTTAGGATGAGTCGAATCACTTTGTTACAATGCAATAAGACAGTGGAATAAAGATTGTTTAATTAATAAAAAACTTATAGTAACATAGAATAAAATGTTTACATTTGTTTCATATTATCATCCCATTTTCGAAAACATTATGCATTATGTTGAAACAAAATTTTGTACTCTCTTTTAACCGTTTATTTTGTATCCTATCGACTACTGATGATTGTTGATGCAGAAGGTACATTTAAAATTTTTTTTTTTAAATAAAAATGTGGTCCATATTACCACCTCTTCCCCTATAATTAAAATGACATGTCATTTTAATCGTTCCCTAAATTCTAACAACAGCTATTACAACCCTGAAATCAGATTCTATTGGGTTGAACGGAATTTTTTTGCCATTTTCGTTTATTAAATATCAGTATTTATAAACTTTTATATGTGTATGTACAATTCCAGAATACATATTTAACACACATTAAACTTCGTGGTGTATTATCTAATCCAAAGTCTCCTGATCAAAATTTTTAAAATCATATTTGACACATCGGAACTGACACTAACGGTGCCTTCTCCAGACACTCCGCAATTGTCTTTTACTGTTTCAGTGACTCTAAGTGTACTTTACTAACTGACATGTCTGGATGAATTTTAGAATAAAAAATTGAATAGAACAGACAAAATATATTTAGAGACACAGCACCTGATAGAATAGTAGATTAGGTTATAAAGAACAAAATAATAACTACTTAGAAATGATGTAATAAGACATTAAGCGGCACCCCGTAAAAAACGGAAAAACTTTCCGCTCAACCTAATAGAATAAAAACGTTTAAATTCAGAGCTGCTCCTCAGAAAAACAAAAGTGAGGAACCATGTTTCGAGTAAACTTCGAACCGAGGAAAATCCATTTTCCGCGTATCGTGGGGCACAAGAGGAATGTCTGTCTAAATGGTAAAATAGTAAACAGCAGGAGTCACCGTAGACGAACTGTGGTTTAAAGGAACTGGGCGGCGAAGCAGTCAGGTAACACGCGTGAATGCCGCATTAAAAAGGTGGAAGGTGGGCTTAGGTCGCAGAGTGCTCGGATACCAGCTGGGCCCTTTGTTTGACCCTCGAAAAATCTCGGCGATTGAAGCCAGGTAGAGTTACCTTTCTTCGAGTATAGCGCAGGTGGTCCCTTTTCCTGTTCTATTTCGATTCGGTCGGCACCGACCCGTAAGAAAGGAAGGGCCAGGGTCCACTCAGCTCCCGAACAGAATCTGTAAATCTTGAGATTCTCGGGATTGACGTTTTCGTGTAACGTCCCCGGCCCACCTAGGCGGCAAGTAATGAATCGCAAGGAACTAACGTAAATTAACTCAGAAACGTTGTTGGACGACGGACCGAGCGTCTACTAACAACAAGTCAAGGTTTGTGGTTGACCAATCGACATGGCGTTCTTAAAATCGTATTTGTATACATTTTTCTACATTAATATTTTCATGCTTATGAAATGAATAACATCATAATCTATACTATTCCCCATATAAAATTGAAGTTGCATACTTTGAAATGCGGTTTCTCAGTAAATATGAACTGTAGCCACATGTGTGTTACATCACTTTGTTCGTCTTGACGAGAGGAAAGTTCTGTTTTTATTATTTTTAAATAATGACTTTTCAATAATAGTAGTTTGCGACGCGACCGTAAAGCGAGGACCGGGCGAGCGAAGGATTTTTGGAAATTCCATTCCCAGAGCGGGTGAAAAGGGGTAAAATGTATTTTCTCGGATTCCCTATACCCTAATATTTCTTACGCTGGATTAGATATCAACTTGGTTCTTACTCCCAAAGATTACCCACATAAATGGCAAAAAAAAACAAGTTTCAGGATTTTACCCTAATCAACCCCCAAGCAGGGTGGTGAAAAGAGGGAAATGTATTTTTATGGAGTCCTCAATATCTCTTAGGCCCAAAGCGAAGCGCGGGGGTATTTTTGCTAGTCTTTATATATTTTTCCTTCATATAAGACTCTACTCTGTAATTGAAAAAGGCGAAAACTGTCATGTCGAAAGCAAGAATCTTTATGATACATAACTTCTTATCATGCAAGCCAACGTTTTACCTCGAAAGAAACGTTCAAGTGGGGTTCGTCGGATAGTTATTACAAAGCGATGTCCTTCGAAAAGCCGTATCGTAAGCATTCTCTGATTGTGAGTCGGAATCACATATCGATTCGATCGATTCTCGGGTCGCGCTGCATGATCAATTCGTCGCACGACTGTTAGCTGATTTCTTGTGAAATCCGCCGGCTCGAATGACAATCTCTACGAAGAAATATTACTAGCCGACGTTAACGTAACACTATCATAACGTAATCGCCACAACTTGGTATCGATAACAGTAAAAGTGACTATTTCGTAAACCGGCATTTACTACTCCCTAGTAAGTATATTTCAGAGAAGCGATATCATAAGACTAATAAACGAATCACACCCAGAAAACATCGTTTAAAATGTTATTATATTTCCATGAAGAAGCAACGATGTGCCGTTATCAACGATACATTCATGAATGCCTCATGACATCGGAGTCATCAAAGTCAAAAGCCTCCCTCGGTCAAGCCCCAACGCACTCGGAACGCAGTCCCAGGAAGGCCTGGTTTACCTTTATAATATCCCCAAGGGTCGATCGCTTTCTCTTTTCCAAGATCCACGTTGACCATAGCTAGGTAAATGGCCGTTTAAGAAAACGTCGAAAAACGGTCGAAATCTCAGATTTCTTACAACAGGGAAAATCATAGAAAATTCAACTTGCTTCATATCTATGTAACAATGTTTGTATTGTATATATTGTAAGCAATAATATAATATAAATGTTCATGTGTTCAGTATAGTTTATTCTGCCACGGTTACCCAACAAAAAGTGTGTAGTTAGGTATATGTTTTCCCGGAGCTTCTAACTGGGGAATTATTGTTATCTTCAGTTGTTTGAGAAGTTTTGTGCTACAAATATTGATGTTTTTCAATATTTACGGTTGTTAACTACTTTGATGAATGACATCGGCGTGTTTTCAGGCCCAGGAATTTTCGTTTTGTGACAGCCCCTGCCCCAAACCGGCGCGCGCGGCGCGGCAGTAGCAAACAAAAGCATTGCTAAGCTTTGGACTATTCCAAATTACCGTCACTTTCGGTACTCCGCATTATCAACATGGTATTGAAACCTAACGTTTCAAGTAACACTTTGTATCCTCGAAATTATCGCAAAACTGACACGGGACCATAGAAGGAACATGCAAATGAGTAGATTAAATGTTTCACTCTAAAGTTTTAACATAAAAGTAATCATGATTGGAACGATAGAATACTTGCTGAAAACGTTTTCCAGATTGATGTTTTCTTACTCTGCAGATTAAGTCGAAAATGTCAAAATGCCGGTTCATCCATAAATGTTATTAGTTAATGACATTAGCTTCTATTATTTACGGTGTTAGAAATTCGATAGCGTTAATAGTTTATTAGATACTTCAGTATTCCAAATTTCCATATTAAAAATAAATTAATATAAATTAAATATAAATTCTATTAATATAAATACTATTAATAAAGAGTTGATTACCACTAATTTTGTTTAATTTTCCATGTTATTTCTCATGTAATAATTATTTGTTCTTAAGGTACGATTTAGGAAAGTTTATCCTACTCATAAAAATTTGAATTTTTATATTTTCTATCAGATCTTGAAAATATCATCAATATACGTAGAATTGATTCACGGAGTTCGGAAGTGATTCAAACTTTGTATAATTAAAAATAACCCAAATAAGGTCATATTTAGATTCAATTTCGTCGAAAAACCTCGTTCATCCATTGCTAGTGTTATTATGAAAATCTGAAAGAAATCTAGAAATTTAGGTAATCAATAAATGAGCTAGAAAAAATTTCTTAGCAGAAGTGATCACTCGGAAAGGCCTGGCCAAAGTGAAACTTACTATTAAACAAAAAAAAAACGCCAAATCTGAATGGTTTATATGGAGTCATCTATCAGGCATAGAATACTATCCCTGTTGAATGTTGCAACTGTTTATTTGATGGTACATATGTCTCGTACATGTGCAGAGGCAATCAAGTAGGGCTTAGTAGGGAAGTAGGCCGTTCAAATATTAATTACTAGCTTAAAGTACGTGACGTTGCCCTGGTAAAGCTTCGATTGTCACGGAGTGTCAAGAGAGTGAAATAAGTGGGAAGGGGTGGGATGTTCAGATTTTATGATAGTCCAGATCGGTTAAAAAAATCGAGATAAAAAGTATCCTATTCCTGGTCCTAGGCTATACAAAATTTTAAAAAGATCCGTTACGTAGTTGCTACGTGATTAACTAACTTTTATAAACTTTTGTTACTAAAGGGCCCTCCAGACGCTGATACATGTTGCATGAAACGTTGATAGACGTAAACGTCTGTAGATCGGTTTCCGTGTTTCAGAATCAGAAGCGGAACTGACATCTTGCTCACCAGCTAGCCGTGTGTGCAAGATGCAAGTTTCATGCAACCTGTATCATGATCCATGTATCAATGTTTCACTGCAACATGTATCAGCATCTGGAGACCCCTTAAAAACATCCAAACACACTTTCACATTTATTATATCACTAGGATAATTACATTTGTCGTAAATTCTATTGTTTAATTGAACTTTATTATGAAAATTTCATAATTATATATATAAAAGTTCCTTATTCAATTGCGCATTCAAAATAGGTAGTGTTTAACTATTAATTGCACATTGATAATGATTAAACATCCTTTAATAATCATGGTTTTTTGATCATTGAAAAATGTACTTTCAAATGGTATATTATACAAATAAATACAAATATTTATATGCTCACGACGGTGCATACATATTTACAGATCAATCATCATTACCGTACCATAATCTTTCTTTTGTCTTTGTTTTAAATACTGAATTTGCGTTTATACTTTCTGGTTGAAACACAGTATAACGAACGTTAACGGGTAAAAGTCTGTGCACTTTGGATCCCGACAGATAAGAAGATACGTGGCGGATATCTTCTGACATTTACACGTTACTGAATCGCGATCCTGTGATGCGCGCTTTGTCGCGTATTGATAAAACCTTAAAGGAAAATAACGAATTTTAAAGTGCTTTGTAATGCCACGGTACAGTCCCCCCTCCCGTCCCTTGCTAACATTTAGTTGGTCGTACTGTTCTCGTTTCGTCGCATTAATGTTTTTGCATCATAATTGGCACTTATGCAATGCGTCACCCTTTCGCAGCCGGAATCACTAACAGTGAGCGTTACAAGTTTTATGCATTTGAATTTCTTCAACTCGACGCGTTTCACATGGCTGTGCAAAGTAATCATAGATCGTGATAAAACAACAAGTCTGGGTACATTTAAAAATGGACGACGTTAATTTTGTGATTAACGCAATCTAAAAATACAGTTATTAATTATATTGCTTTGTAATCAAAATTCATGAGTGATCTTACTCCATCAAATTACGGAACTTGAGGCTTCGTGACTACTGACATTTGCAAAGCAAAGAAACAATTATTCGTACCAAAGGATGTCAATTAATCGAGGTTTCATTCTCTTTAGTAAAAGCAACGCGTTTTAAGTTTCGTTTAACACTTCCGCCAGTACACCGTTACCTCTGTTTTATCATGAAGTATACAGAGGTTTTTATCGGCGTGCCTTATCAACCCGTTTATCTCACGTATATGCTGATAACATATTTGTTTTGTCTGAGACTACGCCATTGCTCTTTACGCCTTTGTGTATTGTGTTTGAGTTTGTTACTAATTGTAGTCGTAAATATGAAGTGCACTTTTCTGCATACTTAATAAATTTTTTTAAAAACCGAAGGATAGTACCGTGTAGTAAAGTAATAGGTACAGTCTGGTAAAGCATAGATCGTTTTCCGAGAAATTTCCATGTTCGTAGTGCTACATATATAAATTCAATCAGATTCTAGTTAAATTCGCGTGTAGAGGATTACCTCGTATATTATTATACTATTAAAAAATGTATTGTCAAGTATAATCTTATTAATACTGATCAAGAAAAAATGTTTTCAAAATAGTATTAAAAAAATTTAAAAAGTCAAAAAAGATCATTATTCCAATGTTTCCCTAAAATCCCGTATAGATCGGGCAACAATCGCTGGCCCAACATTGTTGGCAACTTGTAGGTAGATGTATATCTGAACAGTTGTATACCTACAAGTTGACGTTGACGGAGCAACGTCGTCAGATATCATATTGTGAGTACCTAGAACAGGGGTGTCGAACTTGCCCACTTCGGGAGCCGCATGAGTCGGACACCCGGTCAGTCGGTTCCCCCACTTATTTTTCTCCAGGCGCTGCACGTGACCCGGCAGTGAGAGAGTGCGGCACGCGGAGGAGAAATTCAGCAGAGTGAAGTAGGTGTGGAGGGGGCCGTTTTCTCCTACGGCTCGACGGAGCAGGCGAAGAGGAGAAGGAGCCACTGCGGCTCGCGAGCCGCTAGTTCGACACCCCTGTTTTAGGACTTCGTGAGACGATCAAGAGGAGGAGATACCGTGCGAGTATGTATGTCTAATATATGTACATATACCGACATATTGCATTCGATGCAGACGACTGAGAGACTGTGACTACTTACAGACAATATCGGACCAGGGCTGGCCCTCGCTATAAAGGGGTCCGAGTGTAAGAAATATTGTGGGACCCCAAACAATTTCTGAACGGTAAAAAAGCAAATTATCTTTTCATAGAACGAAATTACAAAATGAAGGATAATAATAAAGAAAATGAAATAAAAAAATAAAAAATACAGAAAGAAACGTTGATATGTTGAAATATATGATTTTTGTATTGCTATATCATTAATAATATTAGATTATTATATTATTATATTAGAAATGATATTCTGGAGCATGCGGAAAAGGAAATTTCGAGAAAGGAGAAGTTTCTCGCCCTTATAGCAACGATCGGATATAAATTATCTATTTATATAGTAATCAGTTAAATTTGAAACATCATGTCGAACAGAAGTGTTTTGTTCAACTAATTTTCGCGAGAGAAGCACAAAAAAATGGAATGAACTCATTAGATATGTTAATATTATAAAACCATTATCTTAATATATAAAGTGGAAACAATTTGTGTGTTTGTGTGCCGCCTAAAAACTTTCGAACAGTAAACGTGACACCGCTCATTATACCTAGGTGAATGTGACTATTTTCACCAAAAATATAAAGACTTTTTTTATGCAATCAGAATCTAAATTTTGGTATATTATAAGCGAAATTCAAATTTGTCAGAATTGCGTCGTATATGGTTTCATTTTTATTAGAAAGATCTCACTCATAAAGGGCGTTTGGTTTAGAGTACATAGTCCTAGAAGTGGAAGGGATGCGGATTGCCAGGTTTCGACAGAAATGTTCGTCCGCTGTGTTCCTACCGACGCGACATCCCTCGAGAACATTCGTACGTTCAGCTCTGTTTGTGATCCGGGCAGTATGGATACAATGAGAACGTTCGTAAACTATGTTTTTGTTCGTGTTCGCCTTGGTGGGGTCCCGGGGTAAGGAATACCTTTTCATGACAGTTCAGGCGTCCCCTTCAAAATGGTAAAACAGAAGATTGTCCTTCGAACAATATCGCAACGTCACAAAATACGTCAGCATGAGTTTATCAAGGAAATTAGCGACTTCAAAGGCACGCGTCATCGGGTAACCGAATAAAAAATGGCAAGTATGCTCCCAAGTTAATGAGTACCTAATACATACAAAAGCGACAGTAGGGGAAGGTGGGGCAAGACGGGGTAGTTAAGGTTTGATGATGAATAAAACACAAGTTTTCATAATCAACTAATCAATTTTATGTCTGAGCCATTCTTTGGTAATAAGTCTTTTAGTTTAACTATGAATCAACCTAATCTTTACAGGTTTTAATGGAATAAATAAAAAAATTCAGAAAAAGTGCTTTCTCCCCGTCTTGCCCCACGGGTGGGGCATGATGGGGTACCAATTAAAAAACAATATAAATAAAATAAATATATATAAATTAATTATTTATTGGGTTGACAGAGGCGGCACATATGTATGGCTTCATCGTCCTCGTCTCCTACATCAGCACAGGAGAAATGAGGACGTTATAATTGCGGTGTTTCCAGTTTTCTCGACATACGAGTCTTTTGCTTTGTGATTGGGACGGGAATCAGTTCTTTTGGACTAATTAATAGAAAAGAAGTATCATTTTCCTCGGTCCGTCTTCCGTTTGTAGTTTCTAACCATCGTGGGACAATGAAAAACTTTCATTTTTATTTCTGGGTTTGTGAGGGGCATGATGGGGTAATGAAGATAAGAGCTACCCCATCATGCCCCTTCTCGTCTCACTACAATCATATGAACACTGCCCGAAACATTATTTGCGAAAGTATAAAATAATACACGTGCCTTATAGCCAGTTAAATTCTGCCTCAGAAACATATACATGTACTGAAGATCTTCTATATTATTATATCATTGTCACGGGTGCTAAAAATAAGGAAAAAGTTAAGAAATCCCAATAAATTATAAATTCTGATCTATCTTTGTCACACGTCCACGTGTTTCACTGACTTGCTGCTCACTGACGGTGCCGGTAACGACACGTTTAACGCGTATGCTCAATTTTGATTAGTGAGTTTGTATCACGAGATACGGGGGTACCCCGTCTTGCCCCACCTTCCCCTATCTGACAATGAGTCATTTATTCGATACTGAATTATGAACTATTTTACCAGGCATCAATTCACAAATTTCAGTTTATTAAATTAATAAGTGCGATTAGTTGTTTCATTCGTTTTACGTGCTTTATAAAAAGGAAATTTTGTTCGTACCAACACCCGCGCGAAAACTCTTTCGCTTCTCTCGGGGTTGTAAGGTCCGATTAACTCTCGTGGTACGCGTAACGTCGGATACTTTATCATTCGCCAAATTAATATTAGTGACTAATTCAATTATATCGCGACGATAGTATAATTCATCCGAAGGAATGATTCGAACGAAGTAGACTCTGATCCGTATGATGATCAGAATGGTAATGAAAGCTTTGCTAATGAGCGTTGCACGTGTTCCGCGATCTGAACGATAACCAGATTGTGCACACGAACTTTGCTTGAAGAGCGCTACCTCATAACAGATTTTTAGGAGATCCCAAAAACTTGATTGGGCAAATTTTCCTTAAAGAGGAGGAACCTTCCCTCTACGATTTCGATGGTGAAGAAGGAACCCTGTCCCTCTTGCTAATGTAGAGAAAGTAAAATCTGCCTATCAAACTTACAGGGAAAGATCTCGAAACCGAAAATTCCCGGAAAGTGTTGTAATAAGGAGGAAATTCCCTAGATATTCAACAAGTTTCAGAATTTTTTTAATTTCCGGATTCGAGATGTTCCCCTGTCAGAGCGAAGAAAGTCGAAATCCCTGAAGAACAGCATGATGACGATTATCCCTTTCCAACATCTGGCAGACAAATGTTTTCCAAGGAACCCGTCGAGAACAAGCGTTACAAGCGAGAACAATTGCCTACTTATTAGTCATAAAGGAATGAAGAAATTTGACTTCAAAAATAGAAAATTGCCGGCTGTAAAAGACAACTGAATTCTGAATCTTGAGCCAATATTAGGGCAACGTATTTACACGCTTGTGCATTGCAAATCGGACGTTTTGCAAAATATATACTTGGAAAATCCACTAAATAAATTGATTAGCACTGCAATGAATAAATTTTATTCCAACCATAATTCGTTTGCAATATTTATTCTGAATATACCTACCTACATATACATACGTAATAATTTAAGCCTATCCTTATAAAATATATAGAACATAATTATAGCAAATTTTAAGTCAAGCTAGCAGTTGTTGTTACTTCGTAAGCTTGAAGAATCAATCGTGCAGCAGTTTTTATCGTGCTGATGAGCTCTGTTTCTCGTCATACGACACGTGTCCAGTCACATACTAATGGATAAAGATATTTAAAGAACCATTAAAATTAATGATTTTTGAAATGTACTTGACGCTAAACATGCTGTGTACTGTCCTCGATCAACAAACATCGTGTTTGTAGATAAATAGTTGAAAGAAAAAGCAAGGGGATGGAAAAAAAGGAAGATAATTGAGGCATTCTGGCGAACCGGCTCTTCCACTCGATATTTATTCATTCAGGAGCTGGGAGCGATCGTTTCTGATGTCGACTGAAAACATCGGAACGAGAATGAAATTATGAAGCACAGAATAGTCCGGTTCTAATCGACTTCAGTTCGTACAGACATGTCCTTCTCATTTAAAAGCCGTCTCATAACTTGTGTATAATACGTGGCTACATGAAACATGTAATTTCCTCGAGATGTCGAACATTGTGTTGCTTATACATACATGTATCTACCCACCTACTTAGTAGGCATGTTTTTTCTAAAAAGCAATGAAGAGGGTCATTTTCTAAAGTACGATGCAAGCAGGACTTTTTACCGATTCGAACTTCATAATATCTTTAACGAACTACTGTTCTAAAGTTATGCATTTTGTAGAGAAATTTTAAGTTTTAAATATTACGATGGTATAAAATTACTTATGTTATTAAACATGCTTCAATACTTGGTCTAGTTTAAAAGTTAGCACTGGTGTCAAATTATTACAAATATGTACTTATGTATTGATATGTATTTATGATTTAAAGTTTTATTTCACAGTGTACAGGAAAGAAGCCTGTTTTTTAATATTCATAGGATTGCGAAGCATTTAAAATATTTCGAATCGGTGAAACATGTAAGGTAAGGTTTTCTCAAACAATGTTCAGATGAATAAAATATGATGGTTAAATGAAAGGTGGACGCAATGGTTCTATGAGGAAAACATTAAGGAAGTGACTGGGTGGGACATCATCGGAATTCTTCGAGGAAAATAGCCGCTTAGAGTCACCATTGATTGTGAGTGTGCCAAGTGATACTACACTTCTTTTGATATTCTCCTAAAAGTGGTGCTATGAACAAACTTCTCATATTGGGGTTTGAGGTTATCGTTAACAGTTTCCACGTATTTAGTAACAATAAACGGGATAAGGTATCACTGATAACGTTTTGCAGAAAAATATTTTATTTACTAGAAGATAAAACAGAATCTCTATCAATAAAATAAATGTGCCATGCAGTTTATGTACACTTGATAGTATATTCTCAATTGTAAATAGACAATTTATAGAATGGGTCTTGGAAAAGTACCTAGTTAAAGAAAATTCAAATTAGAATGAAATTATAGTTGAAAATAAACTGAATGCGATCAACAAAAATGGGAATGTACTGATAGTAATAAATTCTAGCTTGAAAATCCACATTGAAAATTCGAAGTTGCGATTGAAGAAGTTAAGACAAATTTCAAAATGTATTAGAAGTGAGAAACTGTTTTCCACTCTACATTTATAACAAAACAATTTTGAAAATGAAATGAATAACGCATATATGGCTATTTTAAACACATACTATTTTAAACATATGTTTTTTTTCTCGTATGTCTTAGATGATCAAACATGGGATATGACCTGAAAAATTAGGATATCACCTGTTTTACGTTGTTTTCTCTTCAAAACCCGTTTTTGTTCCCGCAGCTTTTGATCGATTGTTGCATGTTCTTTTTTGCTAGTTCAACGTCATTTTAGTAAAAAGAAAAGATTTCAAAAATTTACGGAGAACATTTTTATGCAAACTCTTCGCAATGATAAAAACTGTACTCCAATAATTGGCATCAGCACCACCCAAAGCGCCCGAGGATGCTCGGTTTGATTTACGTTTCATTGTAGAGCTGTAAATTCCCAGAAGATCGGGTACCCAGGTACCCGTGAAATACACGGGAAGAGAAAAATTTCCCCGGTAGGCGATACCCGGGTAAACTACCCGAGATGTCACAGTGTACCGTTCCATAATTGGTGCCGCACTGAGCGTTATAGCCCTCGGGTTGAAGGCTTCGACCCCCGGCGAGACAGAAATACTCATTAACAAGTGGAAAATCTCCAGTTTCGCATTTCTCAACAGATCTTTGCGAAAATAACGTCAATCGATTCCTAATGTTTCTCCGACGAGAATAACGACAAGAATGACGTACTTCGGACCATAATGAAGGAAATTACATGAAAAAATGATTTGCATAATTTCAAATTGACTTCGTTAGAAATACTCCGATTTACATAAAATTTGGTACGATTTTCATCGAAAAAACACAAAGAATCCATCGGTTTCACTTCCATATCGGTTTTGACCAACAGTGTATAACCATTTGGATATTTGGAAAAGTCAATTATGGGAACAGTGTTCGCCGAATTACAACTTCCCGTAATCGAGGTTTACTTGTAAGCGGTTACTATATACTTATCCACAGAATTGAAGAATGAAAGACTCGGACGTTTCGCGGGCGCGAGAACATTTAAAAAATGACACCACCCAAACGAAGGTTTTTGATAGAACGTGGACAAAAGCAAACGTGCATCGTATAAAGAATTTCAATGAGAAATCACAGGGAAAGATTAAATGAAAAATTAACAGATTTACAATTGAAAGAGTCGACGATTACACATTGCAAATACATAGCGACAGTATGATGCTCACACACACCTTGACCGCCATTCTGCACGGTCCGGTTTCTTTTACAGTGGCTTAGACCAGGGCTGAGGAACTTCTTCTTGCTTCTTCTTTGCCGGGAACCGTCACGAACCCTACTCACAGGCAACCGGTTCCCCCACTATCAGCAATATCAGCTATGTAGAGGTGAATTCCAACGTCGCGTGGCTCGGCTCGGCTCGCGTGAAGCTTGGCTCGGTTCGCGAGAAGGCTTGGTTCGCCCGAAGACTCGGCTCGGCTCAAGCGACAAACAAAGATCTTCTTTGTCGCCTCGGTGAGTCGCACTCGGCTCGGCGAGCCACGCGCCGTTGTAGTTCACCTAGAGTGAGAACTCCACGCGGATCGCGAGCGGCCGGTATAGAATGTAGGAGCCAAATAATTGGGAGGGGAGTTTGTTCTCCTATGGCTCAGCGGACAGGCGAGAGGAACGAGCGGCTGCGGCTTACAATTAGACCGATCGGAGAAGCTTGAATTGAGTTTCTGAGCTTCCCCCGGATAAAAATAGATCGCACGAATGGACACTGACCTTGCTATTGCGTAATGAAACGAAACAACGCAGAGATGCGATATACCTATTATTAGAGGAACGAGCATTTCGCCGTTCCCATCGTCCTAAATGCGACCCCGACGAGGTAAACTACCAGATCACATCGGACTTTATCGAAGTAAAACACTCTCATTTACTCTCAAGAATTTTAACATTCGTGATATTACAACGTAGACATTTTATACAATTTGTCGTGGTCCTTACTATGTGTCAGCAAATAAAAAAGGAATCTATTTTTTACTCTTGTAATTTGAATAGATAATTTTACAGCGAGATGATATGATATTGTGATATAATAGTAACTGGTTAATTTTTTATTTTTAAATTTTGATATGTAGTTCATTTTCAACATTAATATGCATTTGATTCATTGTGTGAATGCGAATGAATGTCTGTACAAATAAATTTTGTAGAAATTATGAAAGAGGTTAAAGAGGTAAAAGGAAAGTGTTTAAGACTCTCCATTTTTTAGAAAATAACAATAAATCATGTTTAAAAAGGTATGATATAATATCACACGTGGGAACTGAAGTACCAATGCAATAACTGTTACTAAATAGAATTCTGCTTGTACCTACAAAGCATATGTGAAACTAAAATTTAAAAATAATTTTGAACCATGTCTAACATTTTTTTTTATTAATATATGATTCTACAAAGAACATACTAAATTAACGCCACAATTTCATATCTTGCAGATCTATCGTTCAAAATTCAAATCGGTCACATTGTCATGTCGCTTGCAGCAGTGATGAGCAACCCACAGATCGCATTTGGCCTCCAGCCACTAATCTGCTGGCCCGCAATTGTTTCAATTATAAATCTGTCGGAAATAGCAAACTCACTCCATAAATTAAAATTCTTTGATTAGTATATGTACTTACATATACTAATCAAATATACTTATATAATATTGTGGCCCACGTACAGTATTAGATTTGCACTTTTGGCTCACTACGAGCCAAATGTTGCCCATCACTGCCCTACAGAGAGTAGAAACAATCGAATGATTTTGCAGAAGTTCGATTTTTTTATCGTATGAAATTGTTTGAAAGAACTGCTTTATTATTATTATTTTCTTAAGTGCTATTGCGGTGCACACGGATAAACCTATCGCTCCAGCTAGCACAAATGCACAGCGGAAAATGGCCAAACTTCACACGGTTGAAATTCATTTCGCAAACACTTTTACAATATTTCGTGCATATGGTGTTAGGGCAAACCACGCCATATGCTGTCCTAAACAGCCAAACAGTAAAGTTGGGCCACTCTCCGCCGGCGATTCGTGATAGTTGAACCAATATGTGTCGACTGTATTGTAGGTAGTACTACAGTAGGTGTAGAATTGGAGTTTCCCACATCTGTGTTTTTATTACGTCACCTTAACTTAGTATACTCAATTGTTGATTAATTTCCTTCATTCCAACAGAAACAAAGGAACTGTCAATATAATCTGAATGTGTTCACTGTATATAAAATAATTCATAGGAAAAGCAAAAGAACAGTGTAGGTCAAAAGCTTAGCTTTTAACTGTGTTACGACTTTTAGCCCGGATTTTAATTTAACATAATGTCAGAGAACGAGAAACGTACACAATTTCCTTATACAGTAGTGAGTAGTGACTAGAACATCCAGTATACGAATTATTAGGGAGACATGATCGTTCCAATAAGGGAATTTTCGGAACACTCTCTTTCCTCATGATAACTGTTTTACACTTCAAAAAGAATAATACTAGTAAGAATACCAAAAATGAAAAGTAATGGTATATTTTTTCCAATGTAGTACAGTATTCTTGTTAATTCTGCAGCACGACAGAAAAAATTATATATATATATATATATATATATATATATATATATATATAATCATAGAAGGAAATGTTCTATCCAACTAATGCAGCGTTCAAATGACAGAACATTTGCATATTAGAACATTTAGATAACAGGTGCTCGGATACTATCGGTTCGACTGTATTTTTCTCGAAGTTAGAAGAGTCCTCAAAGAAATAGAGACGCGAGTTGATCGAAAAAACCCAAGAGACGATAACGTTAAAAAGATAGTGTTATTCGCACATTAGGTATAAATCTAATGAATGCCCACTTTTTTTTTATAAACATGTGAGCTTGAGCAGTATGGGCCATGAATGAAAAGCAGCCGCACGAATCACGAAATAAAACAGGTTGCGTAACGAAGTTGGAGTTTTCGTCTTTACCCATGTGGATAGCGACTTTTGTTATCTGAGATTTCAGAGATTATTTCGTAGTGACGTATTGTTCTCGCGATTTGTGATAAGAATGTACAATACTGGAAAAGCTGTACAAGGTGTCACCCAACTTAAAAAACAATGAACTAGACTCTAGTTAGGTAGTAGAGAGTAACTATATAATAAGTAAGAGACTGGATGTAATTGCAGTCGAGTATTGTTTATTCTATCGATACGTTTTTTCCGCTTTTCAGTGATTATTTATTATTACCGTATCAATTGTTGATATTAATCATCAGCGACATAATACAATTAATTTAATTAATTTTGATTTTGTATGATTAGATTTCATATTAATTTATCTGGAAATTTAATTTCTTCCAGAAAAGTTGATGCATTTAAAATTCAATTAATGTTGTTGAAATAATCATTTTTGAGTCACATTAGAACAGCAGGTAATGAGAAGATAGATAAAGCAACAAAGCAGCTGTTATTTCTCGTACCAGAAAAAAAATTCGCGTACCAATTGTCATCAGTTATGCATTATTTTTCATGTTTTAATGACTAGATCTGCAAAAGACTTCGTTGAATAAGTTCAATATAGATAAGCTTAAATATTAAAAAAATAACTAGGAGAATAAATTGAAGATTATTGTGTCGGCATATTTTTCCAATAAGAAATATTTTTGTTATTTTACTTTACATTTTCGTCACTTGATACTATTTTTGCGAGACACTGTCGGTAAAAAGAATGTTTAATATTTTACTTCAGAACGCAAAATGGGATGGTAACGATATGCATAAAATGGGGATCGCAACTCCAATTTTGTTGAATTTCAAATATGTTGTAGAGGGGAAGATCTTGAATAACATGCACATTTCCGAAGCGTGGGACGATCGTAGTGTAAAAGTTATGAATGATTAAAGTTTCCGTATATACATGTGTACGTTTTATAAGATGTCCTCACAATTAGTAGATTCGGTAATGATCTAGATGAGATCACTAAGTTACCAATATTCTCGAATGCTTCAGTATATTATGTCACGAGGTATCGGTACAGGTTTGGAGCTGAATTTGGGGGGAGGCAGGCTACGTGTGAACGTAGTGTAATGTTGGAATAGCTGCGTCCCCCTCCCCCAAGGGGCGTCCTCCCGCCCCCAATCAAGCTACAAATCTATACTGATACCTCGTTTCACTTTTTAATAAACAATAGCCGCCTTAAATCTGAGACATGTAAACATTGAATTAGTAGGTACTCGAGGTGAGATCAACAACAGAAACAACTTATTAACTTAGATTGGAGTAAATGGAATGTAACCAGTACCGTCACCTTTTTGCCATAACTCTTAAACTACAAAAAAAATGAATTGGAGCCTCCAATACTCTTACAATTAATGTGGCCATGCGAATGTAAAAGCGGTGCAGCTTTTAATTACAGACTTAAACTGGAGCAATGAAACGTTAAATCTGTATTTTATTGTTGCAAACGCCACTGAAAACAACATGTACGTTGTGCATACTCACAATTATATTATTTAAATATCACCTCTAAGTTGATATATTTCTAGAGTCAGAGTTGAATTTTACTAGAATAAAAATTTTCAGATCGATTCGGATTGCTTTTAACAACAGGGACACGTCCCCTTTCATATTACTTATCGACTTCATTGTTGCGTAGGAAGTCGGCGCCAATGTGACGCAAAAATAAGAACTAATCAGCTGCTGGCGATACGCGTTGCAGCGGTATACAGAGGTAATCGCACATCTACGTCAAATAATATTACCTTTTGAATTGTTTTTAAAATTATGCACCAGTGTTCGTTACTTAATTTCTAAGATCTAACATAACTGAAATAATGCGTGAAATATTCGAATCACAACTGTACTGCCACATGCTGCTTCTAACTTGAATCTAACGTCGATCGCATTCATCCATTAATTTGCATTAATCAACAGAAATAATAGCTGTATCTTGTATCTACCTTGATCGAGGCAAGACAAATGTGACGATCTGATGGTCGTTTAAAAACAAACTCTATATTTGGAATTATACTAAGTGTTCGTTCAAATACGGTTGACGACGTTTCAAAAATCATTTGACCACGAAGCACGAGTTAAAGGATCGAAAGTAAAATGGTTGTGTAGAGGCATTAAGTCAATCTGTAGTTAACCTCGGTGCACACATTTAGTTTACGTAAATGATGGGTGAAACTACCATTCACTGTGGAAATCTACGTATTTTCGTTTAGATCAGCAGAACTGTATATAGTAAGTAATAAAATAGAAATTTATGGAATCTTATGGAAGCTATTTATATAATATCGTTTCAAGACGTATACGTAATGCAATGTATAACAATTGATATTAAATTTTATTTTTAAATTTTTTTTTCTTGTATTACGATACATCTTTTTAAGTCTAATGTTATTATATACAGATAAATTTTTTTTTCTTGTATTACGATACATCTTTTTAAGTCTAATGTTATTAGGCGTATATTATATCGAAGAACAAAGAAAGTACGTTGTTACAAATATATTGAAGTACCGAGTAAGTTGAAAAGCGGAAACTTTATTTCAGTTTACGACTAGGAGAAAGATGCCGATAAGGTAGACTGGAATATTTTTTCGATGACTCGGCAGTAGATGTGTTACACTCAATATGATGTTCGTAAAGTTCCACTGGAAGCTTCGCAATAACGAATCGAAATATGTAGGTACCTATATACGCGTTGAACATTAATTCAAGCAGCGCGTACGCCTTCAGCGTACGGAATGTGTATAATGTTAAGGACGCGTAGTTCATCAAATTCCAATTTGTAATGCTGATGAGCTCAGTCGATAACTCCCAAATCTTTTCAATTATATCCAACGTTATATTACTCAAATCATACCTCGAGTACTTCAAAATAATCAGCCGAGTAATTAACTGAACGGATCAGTCACGTGTCCTAATGGGCCACTTGTTCAGTATATCGTTGAAAAATGATATAAAATTAGGTCGATTCCTGGAGAATGCAAGGAAGAAGAAAAGAACGCACATAACACGTAAATTTCTCTTTCTGTAAGCTTGTTCGTCGAATACAGTGGCAACAATCGCATGGAACTGCACGGCCTTAATCGAAAAACAGAGTCGGGACGCTCGTTCTAGAGAAAGAACAAGCGTTCAGGAAGAAGCTGGAGCTAAAGCAAACACGCCTACAAATATCCGACGTCCTCGAAGACGGAATAATCCAATGGCATATCCTTAGTTGGCGTGCCAGTGGGGAAGTTCGTCTTATTAGTCGAACAGCGTATCCGATGCCACTTCGATGAACGATCGTCGAGTTCGATTCTTCAATCGATAGGAAACGCGTTAATAAATACAGAAAAATCGCTCACCTGTTCTTGTTCCCGGTGCTGGTACTCCGTGAGGTCTGATGCACTAATGCGCGAGTATGTATGCACTAACACGGCGTAGATAGGCCGAAAGCAGCCACGAAAGCTAACGTTATAAATTGGATTCGTGCTTACAGCGGACGAATTTCTGAACTACGTAGCCTATTGCACTCGAGCCAGGCGGCAAATGAAAGGGCAGGGGGAGGGGGGCGAAGGGGCAACAGGCTGGCAGGGACAAGGGAGGGGAGTGGGGCCCCAGGGTCGGCGCCGCGATTGGCCGGTCGGTCCCTGATGATAGAGCTGTTCAGGTAAAAATTCAGGTAAACAGGTGACCGTCGTCGTGCCATCTGGCGAACCTAACACAGAAACTTACTCAGGAACGTGTCGATTCTTTGGCGAACGATTCGAGAACAATTGCGTAGGCAGCAGATGACAGAAAACGGAGATCGGAGGATCGTATTTAATACCACATTAATGAGTTTCTGCTTCCATTGTGCAGACTAATCAATGTATTTATTTTAAACAATCGGACTGGCCTTGTGTAACTTCGTGTATTACTTTATTGAATGTACATTGTATGTACATCTGTGTGCATAATCATTTCCTTCTGTGATCTTTAACTACATTCTTCGATATTAAGTTTAGTTTGCACGAATTCAGCTTCATGCACGAAAAGAAACAGATGCGAAAGCCACAAATTATGAAATTTTTTAATACTTGTATAATATTGGTATATGAATATAACAACGAAAATATAAAATAAGTATACATGTGTTTATACTCCTGAGGTTTAAGGATAATTTAATAGTTATAGTTGCTGATTGAGTTGTGGTTAATAAGCGTCCGAGTACGCATATTCTTAGATTTTCAGAGAACTCAATTTTGGTAAAATAAGGGACTTTTAGTCCCATGCCTAATTGTAAACCTGAACAAACAGTTATTTCGTTAGCGATGCTGTTATCCTATTATGCTGCCCTCTAGTAACAAAAGTACTAACTAAATGTCTAACAGTTGGACCATCGACGAAGTATAGGATAGACCTATCACGCAATGTAATTTTGTGTCACACGCTCGGGGGGCTCGCAAGCCCCCTTACCATTTTCATGTCACACCCAACGTTATCGATTGAGTCTAAAATAAGATTGTAACGCTACGTGTGGCAGGAATTAAAATTCAACACGGGTAATAGAGGTAAATTTATTGTTTAAATAAAATTCTGGGTGGGCTGGTAGAAATATATGTAATGTTAATGTAGATAGTGTAGTCTATCTATTTATTAAAGTGAGAGAAGAATGGGACTGGCAGGAGCACAGCCTGGAAGAAGTAAAGGAGTTCAAATACTTAGGGTATAATTTCCAGAAAAATGGGGGCAGAGAGATGCATATAAGGGAAGTCATAAAGAAAGCTAGAATAGCAATGGCGCAGATATGGGGAATAGGACAAAGAATGTTCAAGAACAATTTTGTGAGAAGAATGAGAATATTCAGAAGCATAGTGAAAAGTATCTTCCTGTATGCGTCAGAAATTTGGGAATGGATGGAAGCAGAAAAAGTAGAGAAAATACAGGAGAAATACATAAGGTTGACTTTAGGTTTGGACTTCAATACACCAGCAGATCTAATTTTGGAGGAAACAAAAACGGACAAAATAAGGATAAAAGCTGGGAAAAGAGGAGAAAGCGAAACGGCTGAATAAGAATAAAATAGTACAAGAATGCTGGAGGGAAATAGACGCGAAGAAAGCAGAGAAAAAGTCGAAATGGAAGGAATTGAGAGACTCATACTACAGGCAAAAAATGATGGATATACAAGAAATGGAAATCGAAAGAAGGAGAGTCCAAGGAGAGTCCAATGGCAATACGACAGAATACAAGGAGGCAGATACAACGCACATTACACAGAAATCAGGGATAACCAGAGAGCGAATTACCTAAACGGAAACTACACAGGCAGAGACCAAAGCATGATTGCAAGGTTCAAATGTGGGAACGAAGAGCGGGGAAGCAAGTACTGGAAGGAGGAAAAAGAGACAGTATGCAGACTATGTAATGGGGCTAGAGAGACGCTGGGTCACATGCTACAAGACTGTACGGATCTGACAAGAGAAAACTCAACGATCAGGGGGATACTAAAGCGAGAAGAAAAAGGAGCGGATTGGATTGCGAATGGATCTAGAAAAAAGGAGAAGAAAAGAAGAACAAGATGAAGGAAGAAGTCAAAACGAAAGCACAATCTTGAATTAACAGTCCCAGAACCACTTACACACATAACACATGTAACCCCATTTTGAGGCCGAAAGGCGAAAAATAAACCTATTTACTACAATTTATTAAAATAGATAGATAATTGTAAGAGATTCACTTATTTTAATTTTTGATGGGTAGTTGTTAATTATTCTGGTAAAATACAAAAATATAATTATTATCCCCCCCCCCCCAACAATTGAAATAAAGATAAGTTAAGAGAGAAGATTTGGAAAAACTCACGCGAAAAGGTTCAACTTCAGAAATGTAAATCGTATTTAATACGTCAAGCATCCCGAATGATTGTGAAATTAAAAACAGAATAGTTTAGAATCTTAAAGGCGCGATATGAAAACATTTTTCCGATTTTAAAATTAATTTATTCACGCATTAATGACACTGTTAGCAACTACTAGTGATAAGTATTCGTGGTCACTATGCTCGGTACAGCAATTATTTTACTTCATAGCAGGCAGAATGATTGAAAGAATTAAAAGAGTGTCACTCACCGTTCGTTGAGAACAGTCTCACTGCTATCAACGCAGCCAAGTGAAAAGAGTTTTCTCAAAAGTCTCCGAGATTAAGGGTATATCACAGTGATATCATGTTTAAAGGCCTCCCATATAGTCCAGTAACCGATGGAATTAATGCACGAAGCAAGATATTACGAATTAAGATTCATCATGACACGTTAAACTACTTAGTAACTGAGAAAGGAGCAACCGTTTGGGAAATATGGCACCAAGATTACTATTGGAGTCTTTTTTCTTTAATATTATTGGAGAAATAAAATGTAATTGTAGATGAAATATTTGGAATCGAATCTGGACGGATGGAATATAGATTAACGAAGATAGATGATCGCAGCCAATCGGCTCGTATTACTTGTCACGTAATTAATAATTGTATTACAATGTTACTTGTCATACGATTAGTAATTACAGTTCAAATAATACAGATTGCCCAGGTCTCACCACGAGGAGGCGCTGCGAGTGGAGATCCGCCCTAACCGCGGCCCATCCGCCCTCCTTTTATGCAAAATTTTATTTTCATTTCCATAGATCCTCCTGATGCACGGTTGCAAAACGATCCTCGATCGCTCGACAAGCGGGCATCAGAGGGAGTCCTTCTGTAAAAAGCTACCGCGATAAAGCTAAGCTGAATTTAAAATATTTCTTTGTTTCTTTCACTTCAAATTTTAAAAACTTTCTGGTATATTTCTACCATGATAATTATTCACTAATTGCGAATGAAACAAAGGAAAGGGGGCAAATTTGAGGGAAATTATTAGGGAAAACAGTGATAATGATACATCATTATAGGATATGTTATATGATATATCATTATTTAGCAAAAAGTTTTCCCCTTTTTTCTTTATTTCATTCCTAATTAGTGAATAATTATTATTTCCTATTCATTACTAGGAAATATGCCAGTGTATATTTGCTATGCTTACTTAAATACTAATAATTCCTACCTATACGAGCGCTCGTATTTAATAATTGCTACTTATATTTAGTTATATGCTACTTATGTTTAGTTATATTTAGTTATAACCACTGCAGTGTTTAATTATTTCCTTAAAAACTACTTAATTCTATGTGGCCACTAAACACATTACCTCATCATATACATATCTACTTAAATTTAAATAATGACCTGCCTAATAAAAATCTGAAATTGTCATGTGTTTCTTACTTCCCTCGATGGACCCACGATGTTACCTGAAACATTCTCAAAAGTATCTATTAATAAAAATTCCTTGAGATTTCGTTTCTCAAGGATGATGAATCTGAAATCATATTTCTGAAATAATCTTCACACATAATATATCTGTAACAGAAACTTTCTCAGTGAATTAGTACCTACAATCTATCTCGATTAAGTATTGTAATTTCAACAGATATAGGGTCGATGTAACGTTTGTGGCCATTGCACTGTTTTTGGCCATGTGCATTATTATCTTATTTTTAAATTGCTTGCAGATCATTATTCTGTGGAGAATTTCACATCATAAATATTTTATTTAGTATACCGCCCGAAATATAAGGTTATATGTATTGCTTAAATGGAAAAATATTAAATTTTTTAAGAAGTGGCCAAAACTGGTACAATACCTTAAAATGGTCACAAATGATGCATCTACCCTAGTCTTTTCATTGAATCACTATTGCCCAAATATTGAAATATCATATTTGAAGCTACAAGCCAAAACTCAATATGGAATATCGATTTGGTATTAAGATGAAAGAAGGAAGAGATTAAAAAATACTGCTTCATTGTCAGCAGACAAAGTAGGCAATCAAAACTTTAGCAATTCGTGAAAAAGAAGCTACTAATGATATTACATTTCATTCCGAAACAATTAATATTCATAATATTAAGCACATTGGGTGCTTTGTTACATCAACTCAATAATTTCCTTCTAATTCCTCATTAATTGGCATCTTCAAAGTTGATGTATCGACAATCAATCATAATATACTATAGTTAATCAAAAACATTTATGCAAATGTTGAAAATTGGAATAATTGCACTTTACTGCACAGTATTTGAAGTTACTGTCATACAGAAAATAGCAACAACGAGCACGTGTTAATATTGAAAATTTACTATCAATATAAAGTGCCGAATTGCAGTTACCTACTTTTTCAGTGCAAATTTCGTTTCAATATCATCAAATTAAGCAACAATCGCGGGTGAATTTTGATCAATGCAAAGGAATGTTGAAAATTTATAAAAATAAAAAACTACATTTCTTATCAATCTGAAAATAAATACAAGGATTGACGAAGTTACTATGCAAAAATCGGCCACGCTAATGAGGAATAGCTACTACTACTTTTCAAAGACTCTAATTAGAACTTGAATTGAATGGAGGTGTGTCAGAAGTCTGCGATTTCTATTACAAATAATGAATTACACCTTTCATCGCCATTCTTTCAGTCACAAAATAAAATTTTTCAAATGCCATTCCATGAAAATTGGGACTTGAAATTTAAAAATATTCTAAAACAAAATAAAAAACATTTGTCTGCAAGATATGAATATACTTTTAAAACAATATTTCCAGTGACAAACACTCGATTCAAGGGTGGGTAGGCGGTGATAGGAGAAGGAGGATGGTGCAGCCACTTAGGGCTGCTGAAAAAAATGATCAGTAGCCAGAAGGGCAGCTGATCATTGGCCACTCATTAATGCAAGAAACCCGTGAGTGGACCGTTTCTATCTTTCGCAACGCTAACTTATTACAGACTAAAATCAACTCCCGAACACAGTCACTAGGACTTTGGACTACTCGCAGCACTAATTTCTCAAACAACTTCAAAATTCCCGGATGGTGCTTCATTACTGAAAATTCTACTATACTCAATACAAATCCCGAATAGCAAACGAAAAAGCTCCCAAGGAGCTATACTACTTTAACAAATATAAAAATCTATCGAGAACCACCAGATGGGTGGCTTCATTTTTCGCAAAACTAATAAAAATTTAGTGCACCTGTGTCTTGTAATACGGAACTCTAACTTTAATTCGTTGCAACCTTCCTGAAGGCTGTGTAGAGTCCCCTGTGCTGCAAATCCAGCAGCTCGGGACTCTTTTTTCCCAGGAACATGTCTCCAGACATGTCCCAGGACAGTTTCGGGGCATTGGGGTCTGGGGGTCGCAACTCTAATTACAAACGCGATCAGTCATCATCGCAACAATACCTCAAAAAAATATCAAGAATCAAACTAGGACGAGTAATTAAAAAAACGCGATCAGTCGCATCGCAACTCTATGGACATTCCACGCGAAATCGGACACTTTTCGGAGTAACATTTCGAATGTTGCTGGAATTTGAACATGTTGTAGTCTTTAGTGATATTTAAACGTACCACAAGGGATTTTTCAAAATTTTGAAAAATGTCGATTTTACAGCTGTAAGGTAAGGGCTACCTTTTCCTCAATAAATTATAGCTATGTAAGTAGTAAATGGATGGAGATGAGATTTACAGTGCTTACAGAGAAGACATTAAAGTTTTAAGAGAAAATTATTTCAGTTTAAAAAAATAAAAATTTGTACCATTTTTGTGCAATTAGTTTAATCAAATGCAGTTTTTTAACATCGGGCGTGATTTTAAAAATCCCCCCAAGAAGGATAATATAGTTCTATCCTTCCTCTGATGGACAAATTTTAAAAAATATGGACATTTTAAAATTGGCCCCGTAAATATTGTCGAAAGTTGACGTTGCGTAAAATCGCTCCGGCTCGACTGGCTGGGCCGTGCGATATTCGCAGCGGCCAAGCGGCTATATCTGCTATTCTTATACGGTGTTTTCGGATATGGTAAGTATTAGTAAAAAACTGAAGATGGAAAACTTTTACTGCTTTTTATACACAACGTAATACGGTAACTCAATTTTGGGTGTTCGCAATATTTTCCTTGAAACAATGGAGACCCTTAGTTTTTTAAATGGAATGCTAAATATTTAATAGCATTCCATTTAAAAAACTGAGCGTCACCTTCGTTTCAAGGAAAATATTGCGAGCACCCAAAATTGAGTTACCGTATTATGTTGTGTATAAAAAGCAGTAAAAGTTTTCCTTCTTCAATTTTTTACAAATACTTACCATATTCGAGAACACCGTATAAGAATAACAGATACCTATAGCAATCGAGCCGGTACAATTTGACGCAGCGCCAACTTTCGACAATTTTTACGGGGCCAATTTTAAAATGTCCATATTTTTGAAAATTTATCCATCAAGGGGAAGGATAGAACTATATTATCCTTTTTGGGGGGATTTTTAAAATCGCGCCCGGTGTTAAAAAACTGCATTTGTTTAAAATAATTGCACAAAAATGGTTCAAATTTTTATATTTTAAACTGAAATAATTTTTTCTTAAAACTTCAATGTCTTCTCTATAAGCACCGTAAAGCTCATCTCCATCCATTTACTACTTCCATAACTATAATTTACTGAAAAACGTTAGCACGTACCTCCAAACAGCTGCAAAATCGACATTTTTCAAAATATTGAAAAATCCTTTGAGGTACGTTTAAATATCATTAAAGACTACAACATGTTTGAATTCCAGCAACATTCGAAATGTTTCTCCGAAAAGTGTCCGATTTCGCGCGGAATGTTCCTCTAATAAAAAGAATACCATGAATCAAAAGTAATACCATGAATCAAAAGTAATACAATGAATCAAACTCTAGTAACTCCAATTCAAATTTCAAAATACTGGAACAATCTCAAAAACAATCGCGACTCTTTTTTCGGAACACTACAAGCAACCACGATCGATATTTTTTCGCAACACTATGCTGGAACCAAACGCGGGGAATACTTGATTTGCAACACTAATTCAAACCGTCATCAACATTTAATCGCAACGCTAATTCAAACCGTCATCAACATTTAGTCGCAACGGTAACTAGCCCCGTAATCTTTTTCGCAACCCTAATTGAAAACGCGGGGTGCTCAATTTCAGGGGGGGGGGGGGTATCGATGGGTCAGCCTATCGCCAACCAAACTACTACTACTACTACAACTACCGACGAGCATAATGGCAAAGTAATACCTATGAAGAATGACCCTGCACCCAAGGATGCAGGACCTTTCTTCGTAGCCCACATGATGTGGCCTCTTTGGCCAGGCTATCTTCGGCTCTTTGGCCACTCCTTTGCTTCGGGCGGTCCGCCCTTCTGAAAGTTAATAGCGTGCCCAAGCCCGTCCTTCGCGACCGCGACCAGCGACAATGTGCAATGTCCCACTGGCGTCAAAAAGTCAACATAGCGATGCTAGAAGCGAGGGCATACCCCACTCGCGCTAGTCTGGCCGTCGACTTTTCTCACAAATTTCCTGAAAGCAGGTCATCGTGCGGGGAACATGCGATCAGAGAATACGATGACCTGCCCCGGCCCTACCTACTTATATTTAAGTCACACATTCGTACCAGAAGGTAAGTTACCTATTCTACCTAACACCTATATTTAAAAATGGCAAAACAGTCTCTCAAACACAATCATCAGCCAACCCACTCCACGATTCTCAAGCATCGCCGCCCGGGTGCA